>QKRW01000001.1:1322500-1863841 GCA_003260565.1 Monilinia fructigena
AGACAAACCCCACCTCCTGCTCCCAGCAATTCTGCATCTCCGACGCCTTCATAACAGTCCCCTGCACCTGTCCCTCCTCCGTCCCCACAACCACCCTCTACACCCCCTGTCCCTCCACCTGCAGCGCAACCTGCTACACCGGCCACCAAATCTACCACGAAACGTCCTGCTCCACCACCACCACACCATCGACACCTACACCACTCCCCCCTCATCCAACCCCAACCCCACCCCATAACCGAAACCCTCCCCACAACAACAAAAAAACAACCTCGTCACCTGCTCCTGTCCCTACTACCCCCCCTACCCCACAAACTGTATCTTCCCCTGCCCAATCCACACCCCCAGCACCATCATCACCGTCCCCACAGCCACAGCCACACCCACGCCCACCATCACCCCGCCCCCTCCTGCCAGACCATCACCCTCACAGCCGGCGATTCCTGCCCGCCAATGACTGGCGGTCCATGCACGAGCCCCGATGTGTGTATTCCCCTCTCCTCTCTTCTTCCCTCTCCCTCTCCCTCTCCCTCCCTTTCCCTCCCTTTCCCCGAATCCAAACCAAACTCAAAACCAAACCCAAAACCTAATTTCTTTCTTCCTTCCTTTCTCCCTCTCCTCTTTCCTTTTCCCCAACACACAAAAAAAAAAAAAAAAAAAAAAAAAAAAAAAAAACACAGTGCATCGCCCTCTCCACCGTAACCATAAGCTGTAATTGCGGCGGCTCAATCCACACAGCGACAAGCTGCAAAACGACGTGTGATGGTGCGTGTGGCACGACGTGGATCACGGTTGCGTTGCCTTGTCCCACTGTTCCGGTAGAGGGGTATTGAGGAAGCGGACATGTCATCTCTGTTTGTGTGTGTGTGTGTGTGTGTGTTGTGCGGGTTTTGATTCTTGATGTAGACAGACGGTTATTCATTCGAGGTGTGGATTGTTGATTTTGCGGTTTTTTGGGAAGGGGGGGGGGTACGTTTGGGGGAGTCTTGTATTTTTTGAGTTATTAGGATTTGATTTGTAGCTTTTTGGTTAATTCATCATGGCCATGTTGATGATAGGGTTTGATTTTCTAGTTTGGCTTTTGGCCTTTGGCGTGATGAGTGCCATGGGTGTTTTAATTGTAACGAAGTATGTATGCATTATCAATTAAACCTCTTCTTCCTCACTGCTAACTTCCTCTCCATTCGCAAGAGCCTCTTCTCTAATCTTCTTTGCTCTCTCGCGTTTCTTGTCCAATATCTTCTTGAGCCCCTTGGCTACATTGAAAACCCCATTTGTTCCCGCTCCGCAAGCCGCACAACTGGGATCCTTCCTGTATCTCTTTAGCGCGCAACTCTCGCAAAAATAATGCCCACATTTTGTGATGATCGGTTCTTTATATTTCCCCTCACACAATATACACGCAAATGGGATATTCTCCAACAGGGCATCGTCATCCTCCTCTTCCTCTTCTCCCTTACGATCCGCGCTCGCGATCTTTGTCCCTCCTAATGTCTTTTTCCCTTTTGTGACATTCTCCCATTCTTTATCGAGTTGCCAGCCTGCTTTGTAATCTTCACGCGCATGTAAATATTTGCAATTATCTCCGAATCCGCAGAATCCCGTGGTTTTGTAATCTTTACATACGTCTGGTGCGAAATCTGTTACAGTGATGGTGCGGATATTGGTGGGTGCTTTGACAGGTCCTACGACACGGTTTGGCGCGTCGGGATTCTTTTGTATAAATTTGGTGCTGTTTGCTAATCCCTTGTAGGTTCCATCGGGTGCGCCATCAGCTGTGGGTTTGGAGCGGGTGGTTCCTAACAGATTTTTGGATGAGAGAGCATCGGTTGCGTTTTCATCGTACCAATTGTTGGATTTGGTTGCGTCGTTAGAGGAACGGATGGTTGTGCTGTGGGATGCGGTATATTTTGTTGCGGAGAGATCGGTGGGATTGGATGAGTTGTTGATAGTTGTTGATGAAGCGGTTATTGCGCCTGTATTCTTCTTTCTTCGTTTTATTCGGTGGCCACTTTCGTCTTCTGAGGAAGAGTATCCTGATGTATCATCGTCACTATCGGCGGGTGGTGGCGTTGCAGCTCTTTTGCGAAAATTGGATTTTCCTTTTGCTGATCTCTTTTTGAATATAGCTACTGGTTGTGGTGCAGTTGATGGAACTGTAGTAGACTCTGCGGTGTCCATTATATGTTTTTTGAATCGTGGCTGAATAAATTGGATGAATTGAATGTTTGCGGTTGTGTATGATTCATGAAAGGCTGAGAAGTCAAGAAAGTTGGAGCTTATCACGCTAGATGACATATTAGGTAATCAGCCTTATCGGTATGTAGCCTTAGGCATGATTTGTCAGCATGACATCCACTAGCCATACAGTAATATGAGAGATTTTCTTCAGGTACCACACCATTGGAAGTCTGGTAAATGCGCCGGGCCGTAACATCTTACCTAGTATGGTAGTTAGAATGAGGGATCGTACCCGTGGACCGATCTGACCTTTCCTTAAATGGTAATAAGGGAACAGTTTCACCTTTTTCATCTCAAGTATCCCTTTCGAGTATTGATTATGAGGTAGGCAGTAGATAATAGGGAGTAGGGAGTAGGGAGTAATTATAAGTCATAGGTAATAACAAGTGATAGGTAATGATAAGTAGTAGGTGAGCACCACTAATAAGGTGGTAGGTGGTAGGTGGTAGGTAGTAGATAATAGTGGAAGTAGTAGGTAGGTCTATCTTGATGGTGAATGCATATGATCGTAAGACAAACTACCTAGGTATTACTAATAAAGTAGGTAAGGTAGGTAAGGCAGGTCGATAGGTCGATAGGTCGATAGGTCGATAGGTCGATAGGTCGATAGGTCGATAGGTCGATAGGTCGATAGGTCGATAGGTCGATAGGTCGATAGGTCGATAGGTCGATAGGTCGATAGGTCGATAGTTAAAGTACATAATTAATAGATAGGTAGGTATACGTAGGAAGGTATAAATCATATTCATTATTTTATTATGCAGGACTAATGTAATAAATATTAATACTAATAAACTCTTTTATGTATTCCCGGTCATGACATATTTTCTTTCCAACTTTTAACTTTTAACTTTTAACCGTCCTTTGTTGCTATTTTGATTTGATATGTATTATATTGTACGCGTTGTCTATCTTTGATCCAATCAATTTAATTGATTTGATTTGCTGTTCCTGAGTTGAGTTGTCCAAATCCTTTGATAGCACCTTGTTATGAATGAATACCTACTCCATCTAAGGACCTAGTATGTCTGTAGTATGTACGTATCTTGATAGCAATGATAGCATAAAATGAAAACGCATACAATAATGAAAATGGATTTTCTAATTAGGAAGGAACTTTATAACATAATAACTCACTCATCTGGTGATGCTGCTATTGATAATAATCAATTAACAATAATATAATACGTAAGTAGATAGGTAGGTAGGTAGGCAGTAAATAAGTGAATCGGTATATAAATAGATAATAAATATATACGAATATGAATGAATGAATGAATGAATGAATAAATAATAATAAATGAATGAATAATAAATAATAAATAAAATAAATAAATAATATAAATAAATAAATAAATAAATAAATAAATAAATAAATAAATAATAAATAAATAAATAAATAAATAAATAAATAAATAAATAAATAAATAAATAAATAAATAAATAAATAAATAAATAAATAAATAATAAATAATAAATAAATAAATAAATAAATAAATAAATAATAAATAAATAAATAAATAAATAAATAAATAAATAAAAATAAATAAATAAATAATAAATAAATAAATAAATAAATAAATAAATAAATAAATAAATAAATAAATAAATAAATAAATAAATAAATAAATAACAATAATAACAACAATAACAATAATAACAACAATAACAACAATAACAACAATAATAACAATAACAACAATAACAACAACAACAATAATAACAATAACACAACAATAACAACAACAACAATATATCGATTATCTATTATCTAATAAACATTACTATTGTCTACTACTTCTCAATCAAATCAATTTGCATAATTATAAAGAAAGAAAGAAAAAAAAACAACCGACCAACGCTAGAATTCATTCATTCTAACTAAATTCACTTAAGACCGACTTCACTTCATTCTCTCTTGATCCTTGACCAATATGAACTTTGATCTTTTGAACTTTGATCTTTGAACTCTACTCAACAGTTCACAACTCCTTCTCCTTCTCCTCCTCCTCCTCCTCCTCCTCCCTCTCCTCCGCTCCCTCTCACAACCAATACCACAACATTCAAACATTCAAGCTCATTCACTGTCGTCTGTACCTCTTGTTTTCTTTTCGTGTTCACCATCAACACAGTCCACTCATTCTTTCTCTACTTATTAATTAATTTCCCCTTCTTTTCTTGTTCTTACCGACTACTACTTACTATTGTACGCACTCTTAGGTTACTTCTAAACTTCTTATTTTAACCACCTCCCTTCCGCAACTGTTGGTCACTGTTACCATTAATCCAACAAGGCAACAATATCAGCAAAGATCCAAAGTTACTGCAATATTTACCATTTTGATCGCGGCAAGAGAGAGATAAGCCCCAAAACCCCCGACATTGTGTATCCAGGTGGTTCGGAAAGGCACCGATCGATTATATCAACACGCGAGCCTTCCTCTTCCCCCTGGCTTCCCCAATATTGCTTGAATTTCCCGATCAACAAACTTCAGATCAGACTAAACTTGTTCAGCACACAATTTCTACATACTACTGGTCCTTTCTTTACCTGTAGTACCACCTCATTTATTCTCGTCGGACAGATTACTCTTGGTACCGCATCTGTTTACTCCGATCCACGAATACGAACCAGTCCGGCACTTTTCGAGAAACCCCAAGTCCTACCTGGGCGCAGAGGGTTTCTCCATCTACTAGACTTGTCTTCAATTCGAAATTGTCTTATCCTTTCATACACATTAAATCGTGATCACCATAATGTCGACCTCTATAGCAATGGATCATCCGTCAATCCTGTCCGACACTGGAGACAGCAAGAGCAGTAATGATCCATTCTTGTCCCCTCCATCAGTTTTGAGTGGCCATCGATTCTCTCATTTTGATAAACAACTATTTGCGCTTGGCTCGTCAACATCTCCCGAACAAGCCAAACGGGCACTAGAAGCACATCTTGCAGAGACAGAACGAAGAATTCAAGAGGCATCGAACCTGGGTACAACCCTCCTACAGCAGAGAAAGGATTTGGGAGAGCGCTTGAAGGAGGTTGAGAAACAACAGAGCGAAGGAGATATTACGCCAGAATTGCGACAGAAGTTGGTTGATATTGAGAAGGAATACAATGAGGTTGGGAGGGAGACAGCAAGAGCGTTTTTACCAAAGTCAAGAGCTTCTAGCAACGAGATGGGCGGATCACCTCTTTCTGATAAAGTATGGATTCATCGTTACATCAAATTTAATCTTACTAACACAATGTAGCGTTCCGCAAGCCCATCCAAATTCGAAAGTCAGGCTACCGCTACTGCTTCTCCTTCAAAATTCAGCGTTCCCAATCGAAAGCAGCGAAATCAACCTGCCAACCTGCTACATGATATCGAATTTGCGACAGAAATTAGTACGTCCTTGTTAGCGCAAGTTCGTCATCTGCAAGCACTCTTGGCGGAGAAGGAGGAAACTCTCAAAACTGTTGCGCTCGAAAAGTCGAGATTGGAAATAGAGGCCGAAGGTTTTACCCAGCGATTGAGGAGTCTTGATGAGAGCGAGAATAGATACAAGGACGAAAATTGGAACCTAGAAACTCAAATCCATGAACATTTGGCTACTCAAAAAGAAGCATCGGAACGTGAAAAGAGATTGACACAGAGTCTAAGTCTCCTGCAAGCCGAGAAGGGTGCTGCGCAAAAGGAATTAGATGAGATCAAGTTAAACCATGCCAAGCTCCAAGATCAACACGCATCCACAGTGAAGCATCTCGATGTGGAATTAGGAACTGCTAAGCGAAGCCTGACTATATTCGAAACCGAAAAGTTGGCTCTGCAGAAAAAGGTCGAAGAACTGATTGGCCAAAATCAAGAGCTTGCGCGAGCCGTTGCACACCAACGAAGCCGACTTGAAGAACGTGAGGCATCCCAGGGCAGTGGCGAAGAAGAGCCTCCGACAACAACTGACAACAATACTCCCGAGCATTCCCCACCTCCATCACCAGTCAAAATGACTCCGAGACATAGCATGCTAGAATCAGAAACTTTGAAGAGCTCTCTTCACCACGCTCACAGAATGATCCAAAATCTCAAGGGCAATATTCACCGGGAGAAGACAGAAAAGTTGGAGCTAAAGCGCATGTTGCAAGAGGCTAGAGATGAGATTGAGGTTGCTCGTCGTGGCGAACCACAGGTTGACTCCCCTGGTCCTAGGAGATCCCGAAAGAACACTCCTATTTCGGTCAAGAAACCCTTCAAAGTCGGTCAGCTTGGTGGAATTAGGAACAGCAGGAGTGAAGTCTTGATTGAAGAAGACCAACAGGATCACCTTGAAGATGTCAACTGGGAGGATGATCATGAACAACCAAGTCCTAGCCGTGGCTCTCGCGCCATGGGCACTGCTACTGGTGCAGCTGGCGCAGCTTCGATGGCAGCTGGTGTTGTTAAGTCTTCCCACCAACTCTTCGGCAGCTCCACTGAGCAAAGTGATGCTTTCGAGACGGCGAATGAGCGCAACACAGAGACGGAAGACTTCCAGACTGGCGTAGAAGATATGACTGGTGCGGATGATACAGATACAGAAACGGAGAAAGGTGGCACTATTCGTGCAAAACCTTCACGTGGATCCATCGCTTTGTCCAAGGCTGGCAATCGCGATTCCTTCCAGAGCACTGCTTCAACTTCGGACGATGAGTACATGTATGAAGATGCAAAGACACCCGGTATCCACCCACAAAGATTAAGACTCAAGATCAGTCGTAACGGCAACCGACGTTCGCGTGTTCCTAGCGAGGATGCTCGAGCAGAAAGCCCAATTGATTTTGCCGATATTAGCAAGGAAACCCCTCAACCGGCTAGACAAAGCTTAAGCTTGTTTGCAGAATTGGGTGAATTGGGTAGTGACGATGAATCTGTTGCTTCGGGTACGCAAAGTCGCTATGCCTCACGAGGTAATACACCGCAGTCTTCGAGACCAAGCACCGCTAGGAATGTTCCAGCTTCAGCTGCTGTACCACCTGTGCCAAGAATCCCAATGACCGATTCTGCTACGATGACGGAGCCTTGGGAGCCTGAGCCTCCTGCGCAGACGACTAGTGCGCCAATATTGTCAGGCCTTGCTGGTGCTGCAGGTGGTGTTGCGGCTGCCTTGGGTTTCAAGGCTGCCGAACATGATCGTGCCGTGTCACCAGAACCTCAAGCCGAACCTCAAGTTCTTGAAACTCCAGCAGTTGATACTGCAACTAGCGAGCCTCTGATTAAAGAAACTCAAGGCGCAGTTTCACTTCCATATATTGAGCCGCAGGCATCTGAAGTTGCACCAGAATCTGAGGCTACTACGTTTGCTTCAACAGAGGAGGCTCAGCATGCTTCTCCACAGGTTCTCGGTAGACCCCCAATGTCCGAGGCTGCTAGTAAATGGCACGACGAGCAAATGAAGCAGCAGATGGATGGTCTATTGAAGGTTCAACCGCAACATGATGTAACACGACCGGTGTCGACAACATACAGCGATATGAGTTCCCAGTATGATAATGAACTCATTGACGAAAAACTGGGCAGATTCCCATCGCCTCCAATTTCGCGTACTGATACAGCAACGACGAATTTGGTAGCGGTGGAAACAACTCCAGTTCTTCCGTTGACAATATCCACCATTAGGTCTGAACACATCGAGGCCGAACCGATTTCCGAGGTTGAGCCAACAACAGCTGCTCCGCTGACAATATCCACGATTCATTCCGAGCAGATCGAGCAAGTTGATGCTGATCTAGTCCCAGTTGAGCCATTGTCGATATCTGCTATTCGTTCTGAACATGTCGAGCCAATTATCATGCAGGAAGGTCGTTCAGAATTACCTGTCCCTCCCGCTATTCTGCCATCTACTCCAAAACACGCATCGAGACCTGATTATTTCTCTGTATCACCAGGTCTAGGCTTCTCTACCATTCAGTCAGTAGATACAGAGCCTATTGCACCTTCCACCCCGAGAAGTCCAAAGAGAGATGGCGTTATGCTTTCCAGGTTACTGGTTACGGAGAGCAAATCTGTGAATGAGGATAAGTCAGTTGAGGTTAGATCTCCAACTACAGAGAGTAGATCCGTGGACGAAGGAAAACCAAAGCAGGATATCAAGGCAAAGGAAGAGCCTCATACGCCAAAGACTGGATTCATGAATTCCGTTTTCGGTGGCTGGAATAAAAAGCAGCCTAGTGCACCAATTATTGCTGAGGATGAAACAAGTCAATCACCAGGCCAATTACCAGTGGCCGAGACACCAGAATCTCAACGGCCTTTCAAGGTAGTATCAGGAAATGCCACTGAAAGATCCCCTAAGAAGCCTCGGGTTGAGATGGCGGATGAAAGTTCCCAAACAGCTTTGACTGCGGAACAAATAGACCAAATGCTCAACAAAAGCAAGAGACAAGAAGTAATCCTCGCCGAAGATGAACAGAAGTCTCCTACCCACTCACAATCCCATTCGAACAATATTCCTGCAGCCCTTAAAGTACGCAAGTCACAAGAGAGTCTTGGTAGCATTAGCCGCTCAAAATCAAAGAGTTCTGACGTTGAGTCGCCCGCTGATGTTACCCCAAAAAGACCCACAAGTTCTGGAAGTGGAAGAAATGCATCCATCTCAAGCATTCATCCACCTTTGCCTTCAGACCATAGGCAAGTCATTGCTGCTGCTGCCCAACGTACAGGCTCTGCAGGTGGATCGGGTGATCACAGAAATCTTGATACTCTTACGGAGGATGAGCAGGACCATCAACAACCACAGCGAACAGTTTCGTCCACTAGCGCTGGAGCAGGTGCCATGAGTCCTCCACCACTTCCATCTACTTCCAAGAGCCGACCTAAGACTCCCAGCTCTCAGACTCAAGGGTCCTCAAGGGTAATATCGACTTCAAAACACAGAAATCCGTCTACTGAGCGCGATGTACAGTCTCCATCTGATACTGGACGATCAAGGCACTCCTCGGTATCTTCGTTCGCATCTGAGGTCGATACTCGCTTCAATCTACGCGCTGGAATTCCAATGCCACAAGGGGTAGAGCCAAGCACTGATCCAAGGATGATTAATGCTATCACTCAAACTATGATTGGTGAATATCTTTGGAAATACACTCGCAAGGCTGGCGGTCGTGGTGGAATGTCCGAGAATCGTCACCGACGTTATTTTCTGGGTTCATCCATACACGAGAACATTGTACTGGAGTGACAGAGATCCTTCAACTGCTGGTCGTTCAGAACTAAAGGCAAAGAGTGTCGCCATCGAAGCTGTGCGAGTAGTGACTGATGATAATCCCATGCCGCCCGGATTGCATCGTAAGAGCTTGGTTATATTGACACCTGGTCGAACTGTGCAATTCACTGCTAGCACAGGACAACGTCATGAAACTTGGTTCAATGCTTTGTCATACTTACTTCTACGCACGGGAGAAGATGCTGTTGCCGATACTGTTGAAGTTTCAGGTGCGCTTACCAGCGAAGATGTAAACGAGTTCAATCCTGGCTATGGCCATGCGCATCTTGGTAGCAGACGAGGGCCTGCATCTCTTTCATCATACAACAGTCGGACTACTCGCAATGATTCGCCAATTAGCAAGGATAGACGATACTCTACTATGCATCCTCGTCTAACATCAAGACCATCTAGACCGGCATTAGGTTCAAACACTTTTTCTCGACTAAGCAGCTATCTGCTGCCTGGTGACGGAAACAGAACCTTCTCTGGCCGACGAAGTCGAAGTATCCATGGCGCTGCATCGAGCATCTACGAAGCTAGTGAGGTTCATGATAGTGCTGAGGATATGAGAGAACAAATCGAAAGACAAGATCGAGAATCCGATAGACTAGAGAATGTACGAGCATGCTGTGACGGTAAGTCTTGCATGCAGTTGAATATTTTGAATTTTATCTAACTCAATGATAGGCAAACATGATGTCGGACATCTACATCATGAGATACCAAAAGGCCGTCAGACCATAAGTGCAGCATCAGGCTCTTATCGACAGACACATCGTGCACCAAGTCGAACCAGTCAGAGACCTAGCGAGCCAAGTCAATAAACTTAATTTCCTACATCTTGGGGTCAACAAACTAGATCCCAATTTAGAAAAGCTCTTTACGAATTCATGCCTCTCTTCTTGAATTTTACTGTCGCCCAACTCGATCAGAAGAATTATTTCTGTTTTCTCTCATTTAAAGCGAAGAATGTTTTACGGCTGCCAGGACAACTTCCAATCAATTTCATTTGTTCATGTTTTCTCTTCATCCGTTCATAAATTTCGTCCATTCGTCCATCCACAACTTTTTCATAATTTCTTCCAATTTTGCCATCGCCATCCTTCACCGTCTTTTCTGGGTTAAGTTCATGATTATCTATCAGGGGAAGGAGTTTTTTTGTTCAATCCTTTTTCGATGGATATTAGGGGGTTAGTACTAGTGCACTATGGTAGCGGGTCGACGGGGTTATGGGAAATTGTTTCTTGTCTTGTGGGATGCATTTGATCATTGATTCTAAAAAATGCATGGAAGGAGAAGCGAAGTGCAGATGGATTAAATGGATAGATGAACGGATGAAGGAAATCTTTCTACCTTTTCTTCTGTTGTGTATGGCGACTTTTATTAATGTATTTGAGAATAAATAAATACAAACCAACTGATGAATGAGAATGAGGACGAGGATATGCTCAAAGTGACTCGACTTCATGTCGGGCATGGCGTAATAAGCTGCCAAAATTCTTAGCCAGAATTTCCATCACCCCAACTACAAAGTTAAAATATCAGCCATGACAGTCTATCACCCACACTAGCATCCTCCTCTCATAAAAAGTGGCGCTTAGTAGTCTACAGCGACCTCTCATCAGTGCCATTCAAACCATCGCTCTCCGACTTCCTAGCTGGAAAATTTATATTTAAGTTTTAAGTATCATCTAATGAATCTCTCTGCTATACCATTCTCCTGCGTTTGATTACCAAGTACTAAGGAGTGGACCGTATGTGTTCCATCCTACAACGGTATTTCTCATCCTCGGGCCTTTTCATCCTCTTCTTTCTTTTATTGTAAAGTCGTCGTCGTCGTCATCATCATTATCATTCATGGCTTTCTAGTGTGAGATCCCATGTGCGTGTTTATTCGTGTTTACGTCGATGTTAACTCTGCTTCTGGCAATGGTGCTGGGTTGTTGTTTTTTGGTTGGGTTTGAATGATTGTGTCGAGTTTTTCTCTTTCTTATATATGGATGGCTTTCTCGCGGTTTTGATTATTGGGATGTTGAGGGGTTGAGAGTCTTGGATGGGGCTTGCTTTTTATTGGGGGTTGGAGGAGCATGTTTTTTGTAGGTAGGTTGGTAGGTAGGTTGGTAGGTAGGCTGGAATATTCTTTTTCGAATCTCAAGGGAGTATTTATGTAGAAGGGTTTTTTGGCATCTTTGTTTTCAGTTCAGCTCGGTTGAAGTTCAGAAGAGTTTAATTGCATCTAAGATTTGTAAATGGGATTCTATTTTTGAATTGTGTTTTTTTTTTCTTTTTTTTTGGAATTCAAATTATTCTGTCTCCTCTGTCTATGTACGACGCGTTTTCTGTTTGTATCTGTGTCTTGCGATTGGGTAGTTGGCTGCCGTTTTTATTGATGATTGACGGATGGATAGATTGATCGATGGGTACGGTAGATAGATATCTCGTCACCTCAACGAAAATCTATCAAATCAACTCTTTTAAATAATTCCATAATTTGCATTCCGAAAACCTACAGTTCCCATAGAGATTAGCAGGGGAATCGTATAATGAATCGACACAGAGCGCCGAGATACTCCCTCCCTACTGAACCGAGGGAGAATCTTCTAGGCCTGGGATGCTTTGAGGGTTTGATAGCATGGTGGTGTGTGACGTTTTGAATCTTGGGGTTTTATGCGGGAAGATGTGGTGGTTGCAATTGATATGGGGTTGTTTTTATCGTTTGGGTCGTGGGGTGGAGTATTAGGCGGGCTTGGGCTGGGGTGATGTTTTGATGATGGGTTTACGGGCTTACTGTGATTGAAGGGGGGCTTTGGATATATAGAGATTTGAAGAGTGTTTGTGTAGCTGGAAAGTTGTGATTTTGGAAGAAATGCTACATTTTTCGTTTTGTAAGATGTGTGCTACCTGCTATTTAGTGCCGTCTCGAGCTACTTAGCATACTGTTTAGTTGATAAATAGAAAGTAAGGACCGCGATGAACAGATTGGAATTGTAGAATAATGGAAGCAGGATATTGACTAAGTACTTGCGCGCGCAATTCTTATCACATACATATATCCTATATTATATCCCCCCGTTTTCTACGACAGAATTCATCGTCTGTGGGATCAGTCTACCTAGATAACACACAATCATTTGGAACAGTGCATCGATTTGTGAGTATGGAATGGAATGAATCACCTGATTATGAAATTTAACCAATCAATCAATCTACTTACTATACTTCCAACTATATCCCTCTCTCATCTTGAACGTAGATGGACTCCCGTTTTGCTCCTCTCTATTCGCGAGTCTGCATGTAGTATAGAATAGATCTACTTTAATACTCTCTATCATCTCCAAGGAGATTCTCAGGAATCGATGATTAGAGCAGAAGGTTCCACTAGGCGTCTGGTGGTAAAGATTCGGATAGTTGTTGGGGGGGGGCGGGGGGTTATATGTACATTTGCTCAACTCTGATGGAGTGCTCAACTCTGGGGAAAAATGGTGTATTTTAAATAACTGCGCCAGCGTAGCTTTATTCATGAGAGATGTTAGGTATGTTGACGTTTGGGTTTATAGAGGTAGGGTGTTTGGGGGTGGTGAAGTTGATGTTTAGATTGGTGTGTTTGCCTGACGGGATGGTAACACTCGGGCTCGTTGAAGTTTGTTCGATCATAGCCTTATAATATATTCGGTGTAGGGAATGTTAGTAGTGATGTCGATTATTGATATATTTGCAAAGTTGGGCCGTGGAATAGTAAGAGTGTCGTGGTTTATTGAGTCTCGAGTGTTTTGTGAGAAGAGGAGGGTCTTCGCTTTGGTAGGGAGCAGATTAAGCATCGGCAGATGGGATTTGAAAAGCCTGCGTTGATCGATTGATTGTATAGCATGCATGCTTTGTATTGATCGTGTCTATTGCCACTGAATTCTTATACCCATGTGATAGAGCCTTTCAAACAAGGGCATGGAAAGATGGAGAGGTGGTACGATATGACAAAACATAATGGGCCACAATAAAAGCTGATCAAGCTACATGCCGTACAGCCGAGATGACTGAATTGCAAGCTCGGTGTTGGATTCCAAAGACCTACTAGGTAGTATGTGAATGGCTTCCCAACAAATCACTGTAGAATTCTTTGGTTCCAATACACGCAACGAACTGAAGTGTAGGTATTCAACAGTCTTTAGGAAACTTAACGTCTCGATTATGTTTCTGGAATTTTGGTTCTCTGACGCTTGTGTAGAGCTTTTGTACCTTGTCTTTGCGGGTACTCGAAGAGTAAGGTCTAATGCTAGTGCTGGAAAGTAAAAGCACTAGCACTTTGTGGTTCATAATCTCATCTTGTCATCATCAGACAGAAGTATTTCGTATGATCATTACTCTGCCATTCGGATTTCAAGCAGGTATTCCGCCCCGCCCTGACCTGCTAGTGATGAAACTTTTGACAAAGCAAACACCGACTAATCGTCAGAGGTGCAAGCATAAAGTAAGAAAGCATATTTCTCCCAACACATATAGACTACCTACAGATATATAGAAGGCAAGGGAAAAAATATGTGTGGGTTACAGCGAATAAGCTAGAAACATCAAGAAGCGGCAGATGATGGTAGAAACTCGAGGTACGCAAGAGTCTAAAAGTGGAAAGTTGAGCTCATGATTACAATGACTGCAGGTTATCAAGTTGGCCATTGGTTCGAAAAAAGATACAGAGAACGGAGTAGGGTATTTCGAACAGGAGAGTTTGATAGTGAGGGGTTGGAGAACGTTAACATCAATATCAGGGCTATTTTGACAATGCCGGGACATCTCCACTTTTTTATATCTTCAACGTCTTGTGCCACCAATAGATAATGACTGTACAACGGCTTGCTGCATACCTCGGATATTCTTCAATTCGTCAAACAGTAGGGATTGTTGCCGAGGATCTATAGGGATGACCATACGAGAGGGGTTGTTTGAGTTATGACGGCATTTATCAACCCCATGCATAGGCTTTCTAAGGCTACCCTTAAATTAACTCCAAAGCCTAAGAGGGCCTAAATCCCGCAACGATAAGCATATAAGATTTAATGATTAATTTATTAATAAAAAAATGAAAATTTATTTTAAAAATATAATATTTACCCTATAGCCCTAAGCCTAAGCCTAACCCTAATGTATTTAAAAGATTAATATTAAGAAAGTATATAATAATCCTTTAATATATTATAATTCAATAATATTAAATAAATAAAAATTAAGAAATAATATCAAAGGATTTAATATAAGAGAATTAAGGTATATATAATATCTAAATAAAATCTTTTTAAAACTAACTATAATTTTAAAAATAAACTTACATTTTAAAGATAAATTAATATAATAAAAATAAACTTCGATTCTAAAAATAAACTTGGATTTTTAAAAATAAATTAATCTCATTTGTAGTTATTAACTTCTATATAGAATTCAATAAAAAATTAGTCATTAAGTTCTATGTATTTATCGTTGCGGGATTTAGGCCCTCTTAGGCTTTGAATTTAATTGAAGGATAAAGCCTCAGAAGGCCAGCTTTCATATACATGAGGTGGATAAACATTTGTCATACTATATAGTTTCTATAAGTTCTCTGTACATTAATCCTAAGATTCATTTAGAATTGTGTTATGTGTGACTTAACGGGTCAATGTACGGAGTAGTTCTTATATCATTCTTAATTGACTAAAGAACTTCTTTCCTTTGCAGTTCGAAACGTTGTTCTAAATTGTTTTCATCGAGATATCAAAGAACTCTTCATCTTAATATTTGATATTTGACCTGAGATCGTGCTTTCCTCCTCAAGGTTCCTTCTACACCAATTAGCGTCTGGTTTAGATTGGATCCAATATTATACAATTCAGGTGTTTACCTGCAAAGATCCGACATAGCCACTCATTAAAACCAACTAATGAATTTAATAGCCATCCGATCATCATGACTCCAGTACTTGCAAACCAATCCTTCACAATTACCACCCTCTTCATCCTAAGCACCTCTTATCTCCTCTACAAACTCATCCAGAAAGCCCTATTATACCAACAAAGACGAAAATTCTCCAAACAGAACAATTGTCTCCCCGCCGCCGCCTACCCCCCACAAAGATCCGATATGTGGTCTCGACCTCTTCATCACCAGCGTCCTAGCGGCGCGTGATTTAAAATTCCTTGATGCCCTAGAAAAGACTTTTCAATCACTCGGCGTCCATACGTTTTCCTCCATATCTCTAGGCACCCCAAACATCAACACCGTTGATGTAGAAAACATCAAGACGATCTTAGCAACTGGATTCAAAGATTTTGAATTATCCCCCAGGAGAAAGGTCGCCATGATGCCGGTTTTTGGCAAGGGGATTTTCATATCGGATGGGAAGGATTGGGAGCATTCGAGGGCGATGTTGCGGCCGAATTTTGTGAGGAGTCAGGTGGCTGATTTGAATGTTTTTGAGACACATGTTGGGAAATTGATTGCGAGGATTCCAAGGAATGGGGAGACAGTAGACTTGTCGAAGTTGTTTTTTATGTTGACTATTGATTCGGGTGGGTCTTATTTCAGCGGATGATATTAGTGAAAGCGAGAAGTTAGGGGGATGAAATATGATATGCTGACTTCTGGTGGCGTTGTAGCTACGGAATTTCTCTTTGGTGAGAGTACGGAAACGTTGAATGAAGCGAAGGTTGATTCACCTGGTCACAGATACTCGGAAGCTTATGACTATGTGAGTTGAGACTAGACTTTGAGATTTCAAGAAATGTACATGTACTAATTTCCACAGCTCAGTGGACAAGTTGGCAACGAAATTCGCTGTAAGTAAATCAGAAAATCCCGTCATACTTCACAAAATCCAAGGTTTACTAATCAACACAACCAACCAGTGGGCAAACTAATCCCTCTCTGGCCAAACAAAAAGTACAGAAAGGCTCTGAAATACGTTCACTCCTATGTGCGCACCTATGTAGACAAAGCTCTCGCCCTCCAAGCTTCGAGCCCACCCACTCAAGACCCCAAAGACAAAACTTCAGAGCGCTACATTTTTCTCGAAGAACTCGCGAAAACCGGCTACGGCGCGCAAAAGATTCAAGCAGAGTTACTTAACATTCTCCTTGCAGGGCGTGATACGACTGCAAGTTTACTTACTATTCTCTTTATGGTACTTTCCCAAAATCAAGACGTATTTGAAAAATTAAGAAAGGAGGTATTGGCCTTAGAGGGCAAACCCCCGAGTTTTGAAGAGATTAAGAGTATGAAGTATCTGAAATGGTGTATCAATGAGTGTTAGTTTAACCCCTCTTCATTTCCTAATTATGCAATCGCCAAGTCTGAGAAAATACTAACGGTCTCAAGCATTGCGTCTCTACCCCATCATCTCAACCACCAGCCGTGTTGCTTCTCGCGACACGGTACTGCCGCGCGGAGGCGGGCCTGATCAGAAATCCCCAGTTATGGTTAAGAAAGGGAGTATAGTACTATGGAGTTCTTATGTGTTGCACAGAAGAAAGGATATTTATGGAGAAGACGCCGATCAATTTCGGCCTGAGAGATGGGAGAAATTGAGAGTTGGGTATGTACTTTTACCGTCAATATCAATATTTGAACCAAAAAAATTTACTGACTCGGAATGCAAAGATGGGAATACATTGCTTTTGGTGGTGGCCCTCGTATTTGTATTGGGCAGCAGTTCGCACTAACGGGTTAGTACTTCATATATCCTGCCATTCTATCAAATATCCACACATTGTCGGTGTGACATGAGAAGAGGCTAACAAAGGGAATAGAAGCATCATATACCACAATCCGTCTTCTGCAAACTTTCTCTAAAATTGAATCGAGAGACGCCAGACCCTTTACGGAACTGTTGACAATGACCACGTCAAATAAGTGGGGATGCAAGGTTGGGGCCTTTGAATAGGCGAGCAGTCGAGTATGTAAGGAGTATGGGGAAAAGGGGTGTGAGAGAGTGAAAAGAAATGGAGAATTTGAAGGGAAAACAGAGGAAAAAAGAAACATGTCAGGGATGCAGGAGAGAACAATACGTCTTATACCAGCAGCTCTTCTGGACCAAGAACAAGTGGTAGTGGTGGCTTATGATCTCCACTTGTAATCAATAATTCCCATTATACTTTATAAGATATTACCCGCGAATGCAGCATTTGGTGTGGTAAAATTCATCAACTTTACAGGGAATTCAGGTTTGCTGTTCTCAGAACGGATTCAAAATCATAAAAATCGAGTAAAGAAATAAATGCACCAGAAGAGATCAGCCCAGTACACCAATGATGATGATGAATTCATACACGTACTGCGTATTCCCCTCCCAAAATAAGAAACTGCTCATCCCGCCTTTACACCAAGATTTCCATATTAGAACTAACACACCACAACAATATATTTTTAAGCTGTGAATACTGGTGGTCTAAGATGTGCGACTTCTTTGCTTTTGATGTGGGACCGAGAGAAAATGTGGCGAAAGCAAACTGGACTTCTTTGCTTTTTCCCCAGCTTGGTTGGGAATACAAGATTGGGATGTCGACGGCACTGCTTACCTGATTGACGAATGCACATCTGCCGCATGGGAGCGTCAACATTATCCGCGGTTGTGTGGGATGAGATTCCGGTATGCGGTTTGTGTTTTAGTTTGTGTTCGAATCGTGGATCAAGGGTTTGTGGTTGAGTGGTTAGTGCTTAGAGGATAATAATGTTTAACAGACTGAGCTTATGGATTTGAGAATTGAAGTATGATTAATCATGGTGAAGAGATTCGAGTCAGCCAGATCCAATCATGCTACTCCCTCATAAATGAAAAAGGAAACAAAGAATGAACATCAAGCGGTAAGAGATTGGCGTTAGACATGTCAAGAATGAAATTCGGCTGCTAATGGAGAGTTGAAACACGTAGCAGTAATAGAAGCGCTGATTATTCGAGCCACTTGGTTGATATCATGACCTGGCACGAGAAGAGTAGAATATAGTAATATAGCCAACCTTGGAATGTATTGCCGCTCAATCCTGGATTTCTTTGTAAGTAAGTCGGAAAGATATTACGTTGAATGGTAGCTGAAAAGTAAGAGGCTCAATAAAGACCTCTAGAAACAAGCTCTTCTGATATGAGAGACCACTGCTCTATTGGTGGGCAATGGTGAATGGAACAAAAAAAACCCCCCCCAATTTGATACCCCTACAGATATCTGTCATATTTTGAAAGTGTTTAAATTTGACGTCAAGAATGTGCCATCTTGTGAACCTGAAGAACCAGATCCACAGGCCATCATAACTGGGTACTCCCGCGCCGATCAATGCATTGTACTACATCGCATGTTCCCCGTTATGGATAATCATATATGTGTGGTCGAAATGCCCGATAGGCAAAGATCCAGTGCGTGATATGCGTTTAAGAATGTGAAAGTGCGAGCATTAGGATGGGTAAATGAAAAAATGTTGCCAGATTACTACCAATCGATTGAAACCGAACCCAGTCGAATAGTGGTTGAATTGGTTGGCCTACGAGATATCTCGGAGTAGATTTGAGTGACTCAGCATTACGGAAGATGTGCGGGGTAGAATAAAGCTGGTTTGTCTCCTGCTGTCAGCACAAGGTGCATTTAAGATCGGAGGGGAAAAGGACCATTCCCAGCTTTCCGTTTGCAAACGATATCTAGCACAGTTCTGATAGTGTTTACAGTATATCAGAAATGCACCTTTAAAGATCCGTAATGCATGCATAGAATTATATTGGAAAGTATGTAGTTGCATCTTGGGTGGGTGTTGACGAATGCTTTACAACGCCACGATCCTTCGACGTGGAGGCTGAGCACTTGTGACAGGCTGTGCTTAATACCATAAGGCGGTCAACGATATCGTGACATATGAATCTGTAGTATTGCATGTACAACATATATACCTTTGCATGCTTTATGACATTATAGAAGTTGACTGCATATGCATCTGAAAAAGAGGTCATAGCAATCGTTATTTCACTTAAGCATTGAAGATGGCTTAATATAAGCCCCAAATAATAGTTGATCTTTGGATGTGTTTTAACACATTGTCTTTTTGCGAGGTAAGAATCTTTCTGATTTGTTAATTAAGCATTGAATAACGCCCGACTTACTTTTCATGTTGTAACAAATTTTAAGCAGGTTCTTAGAAAGGTTGACCGATTTTTCGGTGTAAAAGTCGAGGCTCGGCCAAAAGGAATGCGCCAGGTGACTCGGCCTGTTGTGGTCTCTCGTGGTTTGCTCATTAAAGAAGGCAGAAGGTTTGCAGAATGGCTCGCATGTTGCCTCGTATGGATTTGACAAGAAATTTGCCAAACCGCATTCCCCCAATTCTGGTTGAGAGAATTCTAATTATGCTTTTTTTAATAGCCTGATATGTTTTCTGTTCTGCATTGTATATGAATCGCGATATCTCAAATGAAACGTTTCTCAAATTTACTTCTGAAGAGATCAAGAATGTCTTTTAGAAAGGTATGAGAGTGTGTAAAGTATGGTGTGACATTTCGCGACGTGCCATATAATCATCGATTAGTCCATCATACTTTATGAATATCACAGAAATTTGTCAATTTGCATGGCGATTTCGCCCCGTAGCCGAGCAGAGCTTGTAAAGCCTCATAGTGAAAGCGAGACCAGGCGGCACAGCCTTCTTCACTGGTCGCTTTGACAAATATGCATATGCTAAAGCCTGATCGCATGACAAAGTCAATTCGGGCGTTAAGAAACGGCACGTACCTTATTGATAATATCATCCTTCCAGAAAACTGCAATGAACAATTGGATCAAGTGTTGTCCACACACTTTTGCTATTTTGTCACACGGCTACTCGGTCACTGTTCGTTAGTTGTGTAACAACACCACTTCTTTTGGTTTTACCCCTCCATCCCCTTAATTCAAACGCAGAAAACAATAAGAGTGCTGTAATGTAAAGCTTCGCACCCCCCCTTTTCAAATATGAAACACCACATAGCCTTACTTATTTATCTACCTTTCCAGTGTCCTAAAAGAACTGCGGCTTAATCACCGAGTTTTGACTCTCAGTTATAGCCCCTTAATCGCCCACATTGCTTTTCAAAGCTCGCAACCCATCGAACCTTAATGTCAATTCAATAGTTTTGCCCACACCTTACTTTACTACTCCCAACTGTTGAAATGAGCCATCAAGGGCCCAGAGGCCCCCACCTCCACCTCCTGGTAAGCAATTTTAACAAACTTCTTTCAGACCTTCAACAACGCTAACCCAAAATTTAGGCGGAATCATGCGTGGTTTTCCCGGTCCACCACCACATCCACCAGGTGCCAAACCAGGCCCTCCAGGTCACCCAGCTCACCAAGGCCATCCAGGCCAAGGTCGGGGACGTGGTGGCCCTCCACCGCAAATGCAAATGCAGATGCAGATGCCTATGCGTCCTCGATATGAATCTTCTCATATTGTGGACCTCAATGCCACAGACAAACAACAACTCGACGAAGCAGTGTGCAAAAAGCTGTTGACAACATACAGTGTCTACTCCATCCGAAAAGTTATACCGACTGGGAAGGATAAATCCACCTGGGCCAAGGCAGTAGTCACCGAAGAAGCGTTATCACAAGAGGATATTGCCGCACAGCTGAGAAAATTGAAGGAATCTCCGAAAACAATATCAGATAAAAAGGGAGCGCTGTTTCCTAATCAGCAGGGACAGGTCAATAGACTTTTGGATCGATTGAAAAACGAGGAAGCAAATCCAGACTTCGATTGGTCCCTTGTTCAGCTTGACAGAAGAGAGAGATCTTCCAACAAAATAAGAGAAACAGTTTTGATTACCGTGATAGTAAAGCGCGCGTTGAAGGACCACTTAAGTGCCATGGCCATTTACCACCTTATTGAGAAGAACAAACAAGAAAGAGTGGCAGAAATGATGAGGTCTGCAATGCCACCTCAGCCGCAGCAGGGCCAACCCCTACCAAATCCGAATGACCAACCTGCACCTGTCGTGGGAATTGTTCGTACGAATGAAAAGAATGATGGCAATCGTGGAAGGTCTAGAAGCAGAAGCAGGCAGAGGCCAGCTCGTTACCAATCAGATTCAAATTCTGATACCGAATCTGATAGCGACACAGCATCAACTGGAGCCTCGACCATCGGCAGTTCTTTAGTTACTAGTATAAGTTCTCGATCCGATGAACGCCCGAGAAGGTACAACTTGCACAACAGACGAGGACGTAGCCATAGCAGACACCGCCAACGGGAGCACCAGAAGAAGTACTACTCCCACAGGAGTGAGTCGCCAGAGCCTATATTCCAAAAGTTCCACCGACGTAGTCATCCAAGGTCCCCTTATGTCGGAGAGATTGCCCCAATAGCCCCCGATGCCATAATTCAAGCGTTCCAGCAGGGCAGAGAAGAAGAAAGGGCAGCCGCTCAGCATTATTTATCGCAATCTCAAAGACCAATGATTGCCGATGAGCCATCAAGAGCTGTGATACCTGCGGGCCGTCGCGAACTTGAATATAACACAACGCTGCCGCGTTATCCGTCGCGTCAATATGCAGACGCACCAACAGTAGAAGCCCCTCGACATGTAGAGTCTCCATATACAAGACCGGCACCTCGACATCAAGATCCAATCTACAATGATAGACATCTTGATGACTTGTATGAGGATGATGGCCCTCCTGTTATTATACGGGATGTAAGATCAATTCCACAGGATATTACTTATAGACGTCATCTTTCTGATGCGGAGAGTTATATCGCTCGAGACCCTATCAGACCCAGAATTCCATTTACTGGTCTCCGCCCTCAGATACCCCAATTTCGTCGCCATCCATTCACCCCAAGAAGCCCACCACGATACCGATATGCTTCTAGTTACAGCAGTGATAGTGCGCACACATAGGAGAAACTCCCATCGTGCTTGGTTGCGTGCTTTGGATATTTACTTCCCTTAAAGTTTGCCATCGTGCGTTGATGTTTTGGAGTTCTCAGTCTCCTGAACCCCTTTGGACAATATGGTGGTATTTCTTGTGTATTGATATCGAGGTAATGGTGTTCTTTTAGGCTTGATGGCCGGGCAAATGGTACAGGAATCATACCTCTGACTAGGAGGCATGATGGGTGAATGAACGATTTAATGACTGATGACCATAAAGTACATTCCCTCTGTGCTAGAGACATGGAGCATTAAAAGTTTATCCTTATCAAATATTCCGAGTTGCAAACTTTTTCATTGATAAAAACATTAAGTAAGAAATGTGAGTGAATTAAATTGTATAGATTGTGAATTTTGGATTCATATATAGAGAAAGCAAACTTGTGCGAATGATATGCTGGAGTTGGTTGTTCCATGGTACGGGATGGAATGAGTTGAGCAGATTGATTGATGCCCAAGAATAAACCGTACAATCAAAAGTCTCCAGTCAATGTATCTCGGTCCATTGAAGCATCATGAGAGATCAATTCGCTGGCAGCTTCGGCAGCTTCAATCACGCCAACCTTGGCCTTCATGCAATTGTGGCCAATTGTCAAAGCAACATTGTCTCATTGATGAATCGGCATTGGACATTGATGAAATACAACCTTGGTGGCTATTATCCCTTTGATAAAATGAGAGGTCCGACATGGTTAACATTTGCTTGCTCCTCTAGTTTTCTTTTTCTTTTTGTATTTGATACAATATAAATAATAACATAGAGTAGAGTAGAGTAGAGTAGAGTAGAGTAGAGTAGAGTAGAGTAGAGTGGGAGAGTTTGTTGTGTATCATGTGATGAGATGAAGTCAGAAAGTAAGCTATTAGTTGTAAGTTCTAGTCATACCACAGTACGTAAACCAGGAGCCAATAAAAAGATAAGATCTATCGGGTCAATTAACATAATATCGTAGCAGTTGAGGCAGTGACCTTATTACTGTAGGCAGGTATGTAAGGTTCCAGTCAAGCAGTTCAAAGGTTTCAAGGTTCCAAGGTTCCAATGCATACATATCGCTTGCAATAGTCATATTGTATGAAGTCTTACCTCTCATATTAGCGCCGGATGGACGATATGTACACTCTCTGGTGACACGAGTATAAGGAAAACTATAACATGTATGTATGTATGTATGTATGTATGTATGTATGTATGTATGTATGTATGTATGTATGGCTTGGTCTCAGGTTTGTTGTTGCTGGCGTTATGAATAGATACCGACTACCTTCCTACCTACATATCTAGGGGGCATGCTTGCTTGCTTGTACTTCGTATGAATGAATCTGGAAAACATGCAGGTTTCCGTACTTCATGTCATATAAATTTTGGGTCCAATGACGATTTTTGGCGGGGTTTTTGGATTTTCAAGAGTCAGGCAATATCCAGGTCCCGCCGAGAGCTCACCCCACCTCCGAGTACAACCGATTCAGAAGAAGTCTCGATAGGTATGATTTGTATATTCTCTTTCCCTTCCCCTCCCTTCCTTTCCTTTCCTTCTTCATACCTTATACCTTAAGATCCATACCATATCAAAACCACAACCTCAATATCATTCAGTTCAACTTAACACCTATCAACCTCTCAAATTATTTTTCGAATTACCAGAAAACTAGCAATCATGCCTCGTCAATTTTTCGTCGGAGGTAACTTCAAGATGTAAGAGCTTTTGTTTACTGTCTTCCCCCACCAAGTGAAAGAATTTCAACTAATCTTTGCTTTCGTTTCCAGGAACGGATCTGTTGAGTCCATCAAGAAGATTGTTGGAGCCTTGAATGATGCCAAGTTGGACCCAAAAACTGGTGTGTATCTGCTTTCATTCATGTTGCTCTGTTTGATGAGAATGGAGGAGGGGGATTTGTTGACAAAAATACCTCTCTTTGAGCTCATACACTTCACCTTCAAACCATGCTAATACTTCATTTTCATTAGAGGTCGTTATTGCTCCACCTGCCCTTTACCTTCTCCTTACCCGCGAGCACTTGAGACCTGGACTTGAGGTTGCTGCACAAAACGTTTTCGACAAGCCAAATGGAGCTTTCACTGGTGAAATCTCCGTCGAGCAACTCAAGGATAGCAACATCACCTGGACCCTTCTCGGTCACTCTGAGCGTCGTGTCATTCTCCAAGAAAACGATTCATTCATAGCATCCAAGACTAAGGCTGCTCTCGATGGAGGAGTTGGTGTTATTTTCTGCTGTGGAGAGTCCCTTGAGCAAAGAGAGTCCAACAAGACCATTGAAGTTGTTACCGCACAATTGAAGGCTGTCAAGGACAAGGTTCAAGACTGGTCAAAGATCGTCATTGCATATGAGCCAATTTGGGCCATTGGTACTGGAAAGGTCGCTTCCACCGAACAAGCACAAGAGGTTCACGCCGCTATTCGCTCCTGGTTGAAGAAGGAGGTTAGCGAGAAGGCCGCAGATGAGACCAGAATCATCTACGGTGGCAGTGTCAGCGAGAAGAACTGCAAGGATTTGAGCAAACAGGAAGATATCGATGGTTTCTTGGTCGGAGGTGCTTCATTGAAGCCAGCTTTTGTTGATATCATCAACAGCCACTTGTAAGGGGTTTAGGATTTCATGAATTACGACTGTGAATTGGGTAGTTACCCTTATCGGGCAATAGAAATAAAAGTCCTGGTAATATGATAAACTTCAAGGAATCTCTGCCATAGACAGCCACATTGTGATGATATGATTGTGCGTGAAAGTTCTAATGTATCGATAGATCTATGAATAGCGATGTCCAATGCAATAGTAAAATCGGAAGCATTGTGCTGGAGTCGGATGTTCTGAGTTGTAATAGTTGAATCCTAGGTGTTGCCATGCTCGATATTACCAAGCTGATATACATTCTCTTTATAATTCGGGCAGCCTTGAAGTCTTTAGTTCAGATCAGTGACCCTCCTTTTCATTTGTTGGTATTTGTATTCATGATAAATGCACGTCACATCTTCATCGGGCTTCCCTGACAATAATGGTACTTGCCTGGTCTTGCGGCTGCTAGCTATTGTGGAAACAAAGACCCAGGAACTTTCGTGAGACAGCAGACCAGTATAGCAGATGCTGACACTAAGTAAATAAAGGGTATTTAGATATACAGGTAATATGTGGAAAAAACATAGCGTCAATGAGTTCCTCAGCTCATAACTATCTTATCCATACACCTGAAATATTCGACACAGGACCCTCGGCACCTATGATTTCTTGCCCTTAACGCCAGTAATGCTGGTATTTATAATACAACAACCCTCCCCATATTCCCTCCATCAAACCTTAATTCCACCACTATGGTAAGGACTCCATATACCTCTAACACTCTCGTTGATACTTCGCACAGGCTTCTTAACTCTCTTCAACTTCTCTCCACTTGCATCCCTCAGCAGCTCTGCTTTCTTCAGTATTTGTCCATGCTCTAGATTCTTGACGCAAATAGCCTTCTCGCGGCCATTGATATAATGTCCAATTATCACTGGGTGTTTGGCGGGGCGGGGAGAAACGGTCATTTCGATCTGAGGATTGGCTTTGGCGAAGCCTGTGAGGGAGTTCTTGATAAAGGTACTGTGGCATAATAAGCACTGAAGCATATCTAAATTCAGGTATAGAACTCACTTCATGCCCTTGGAACTACCTGCCCAATCGCAGTAATGAAAATCCATTCGTGTACACTGAAGTATGAAGGCGCCAACACCATTCTGTATTCATTGTGAGCCGACTGAAATTTCCTAGATAAACTGGCAATGTACTTACTTGACTAGTAGTTGTTTTCCTTAATCCTGTAATCCTCATTTTGGCTGTTGTGCTGACCTCGGAATATAATCCTCAAAACTCAGAATTTCCCAATATCGAGAGGTTCGAAAGTAAGAATTTTGGGTCACGTGGCTAGCTTCGGAGCTCAAATCTCAGGTCACTCACCAGCACTTCTCACTTTTGCGACGCGACACGGTTTCTCCCAATCTTATTCCATCACTGAAACCAACACTATTCTTCTGCAGTTGTCCTCAAGACTGCCAATTCATTTTTTTTGAAAGGTTTGGGAATCGTGCATAATTCATAATGACCGATAAACTCCCACCAAATCTCCTCGCCCTTTTCGCGCCTCGACCCCTTTGCGATGGGTTCCTCCTTCAGACCATGCTCCCGAAGATCGTAGGACTCATGTTATCACTGGCATTGCTGCATATCTTCCAGCTCTCCAGGAATATAAAGAGACCGATCAATACGTACCGACCGAGAGTTGGCTCCAACGAAAAGATCGCATTAAGCAAGAGAAGAAGGCCGCACACGAAAAGATTATTCAGGAAGCCCCAAAAACATGTGAGGGCCACCATTCATGTGCTACATTATCATTCATGCTTTATTTTTTTATATTGCCAAAATGTTTGAGCTATTGCTAATGTTTTGCTTATAAAGTCAAGCCTCAAGAGGATCCAAACATTCGTGGCGATGCTTTCAAGACCCTTATTGTTAGCCGACTAGATTATGAGGCTACTGAAAAAGACTTGGAGCGTGAGTTTGGTCGATTTGGACCTATTGAAAGAGTACGTGTTCTTAAATTTTATGCTCCATGCATCATGCTAACCTCTGTACTTTGCAGATTCGCATAGTTGTCGATACTCACCCAACATGAAAAGCCTGGAAAAAAGGTCAAGAAGCATCGTGGTTACGCATTTGTAGTCTTCGAGCGAGAGAAGGACATGAGAGGTAAAGCCGATCACAACCCCATATTCCCCATACACCAACTGTGTGAATGTACCATTGGCATACAGATTTGGTTCTTCCACTTCTTGTCTTCGATTTTCTTTTACTTCCTGTTGCCAAGATCAAGGTATATGAATATGGGTAAATGACTGACAATTGCGCCTTGCTCGCGCTTCGTGAATAGCTGGTTTAGAAAACTGTGATGGTATCAGAATCAAAGACCGTCGAATCAAAGTTGACGTTGAGAGAGGTCGAACCGTGAAGGGATGGGTACCTCGCCGTCTCGGAGGTGGCCTTGGTGGCCGTGGATATACCAAGGCTGCCGTTTCGCGACCAATGGGCCCGGGTGGATTCAATGGCCCCCCTGGAGGTCCTGGTGGTTTCAGAGGCGGTTTCCGAGGTGGTTTCGATGGAGGTAGAGGTCGTGGTGGCTTCAGAGGAGGTTTTGATAGAGGTGGATTTGGTGGCGGTGGACGAGGAGGGATTGGCTACCAAGGCCGTGGAGGTTTTGGTGACAGAGGTGATCGCGGTGGGTATGGAGGCTCCAATGGCTATGCTCCTCCTAATGCACCAGCTGGCCCAGGGGGTGGTGGCCGTGGAGGCTTTAGCGGAGGATATGGTGGAAGAGGTGGTGGAGGTTTTGGCGCAGGATCACCCGATCGAAATGGTCCTGGGGGACCAAGTGGTGGGTATGACTCTCGTGGAGGCCGCTCATATGATGACAGATCCGGCGGATACCGTGGCAACAGCAATCGTGGCTATGGTGATCGCGATGGAGGTCCTCCTCGCGGAGGTAGTGGCAGCAATATGGAGCCGGTAAGACCCCGTGATGGTAGCGGATACCGTGATAGAGATGGCCCCAGAGATGGCCCTAGAGATGGAGGATATGGTGGCCGACCACGCGAAGACGATTCAAGAAAGAGACCTTATGACAGCAATGGGTATGAGGAAGATCCTCGCAAATTACGAAGGTATTAGGTACAACAGGACTGGCTGTGTGGGTTCAACAGTCTTGTGGTGGGTTTTCCGAATCTTCCATCTTCCCTCCCTTGTTCATCAGGAGTAAGCGGTTTCTTCGATACAAGTTTTCACCCAAGGTAGTGTGTTTCGCCTAACCTACTTGCATGCTTTCCGGCTTGGCGTTTTTGATGGTACGGACAAAAGTGGCTTTCTCTCACCATCACCCCTTATGGTAATGCGATTCCTTTACTACTACTGCCCCTCTCGACACTCAGCAACCCGGCATTTCTTTCAATGGTTTGGTATGATGTGGCTGGTTTCTCTTTCACGTATGGGGCTTACTTTGATCCGGGGATGTATGATCAGAGGTAAGGAATATGTACTACCTGACCATCTTCATTTAGTGCTTTGGCAAACCTGTCATTTGGCTAGCAATAAGGTCTCTTATTTGTGTATGATCAAGAAGGGCAAAGTCAAGTTTATGGGGTAAGATGGATAGCTCGACGTAGTACTCAGGAAATTGCTGTTTTAATATTTGAAGTATACATATATTCCTTAACAAAACGTGGCGCCGGTAAACGCCTCATAGTCCAGTCTTCTTTGACTGTATGATAGTTTAGAACAGAAACGACGATCCGACATGCTTTTTTCTCTCTTTACTACTTTTACTCACTCATTTCCGTGGCCTCTATTTCTGTTACTTCTTGGTTGGCTGCGCTCCAGTATCTGTTGTAGAATTATTAGACAAAGGCTGTGTGGAGAAGAGAGAAAGTAAAACTTACGCAACTAATTGAACAGTGAAATCTGCAGTAGCAACACCAAACAACTTTAACAATCTCGTCTGCCTACTGTCTAAAACCTCCCCTTCATTACAAACACAATAAGGATTCTCCAATGTGATTTTTCCTTTTGTCAACGTAGTTGGTACGTTCAATCTTCTCTCAATTCTGGCTCCAAACTGTGCGCCATGGGGACATCGTTCTCAGCAGCGATTTCTCCTCCCATACTGTATACGATACCGGCTGGGATTGTGAAGTTTCTGCTAGCTTCGGTTCCAGCACGGGCGAAATCGGTTTTGGAAAGATCTTGGAAGAAGGTGATGATTGATGATGGTTCGCGGTTTGTGAATAGTAGTCCGACATTTCCGACTAGATGGGGAGAGAGGAGAGAAGTGTTAGGTTGGTATTCGGAGGAGGGGTCGCTGCCGAGGGCCTTGGCCATTACTTTTGTTTTTCCAAAGAAGAGTCTATAATAGGGAAGCATGTTAGCATTTAATGTAGATAGCTGAGGATTTCCAATGGATTTTCAATATCTCGAATCTTTCAATTGCTCCGATTGTTATTTTCCTCCTTCTCTTCAATTGACATTCCCGTACTCAATTCATTACTATGTTTCCCAAAAAGGCAGCGCAAATGTTGAAAAGAAATACCGAAATATCACACAAAAAACTCAACCCTAACCCAAACTTTACAAATACTAGAATACAACATACCGGCAATCGCTCAACTCATTCCTCACATCCTTCAAATAAGTATTCCTCATATTCTCCACGCTAAAGACAAAACAATGCTGATAGCTATCGAGCGACTCGCGCACATTAGCAAAGAGTTTGAGCGAAAGCTCCTTGCCCTTTTTATCGACTTTGGTAAGGTGAACAACGCGCGCGCGCTTGGATTTAGGCATGTTGATTAATGTGTGGAGGGTGGTGGTTGTTGGTTGAAGTAGGAGAAGGTAGTTTGGGCGAGAAGTGTTGTATATGATGGAGAATCGGATTTCGAATTTTGAATTTGATATCGAGGTAATTTTTTATTTTTTTACAAGCTTGCGATAGTGATAAGATTTAGAGCTAGGCGTATCAGGGTATAGCGGGGGGTGGAAATTTGGACATCGGTAGGGGCGGAGTGGGGATTACGTTGTTCCGGGTTTTTTTTGTGTTTGGGGAAGATGCGATTGGAGAGGGAATTTACTTTGTTTATGGATTGGAGACGTTTTGTTTTGTTCTTTCTTTCTTGTTTACGAAACGTTGGTGCTTGATGTTTTGATGGTTGGTTGCAGATTGTGTGGATATGTTGGAGTTTATGGATTATGTTCAGTTTGCATTTTACAATGCTACGAAATGGAATTATGAGAATTCGTACTCGCAGTTGACTGCTACCGCGAAGGGTATTCCCCCCTTAGCAGCTTCTGGGATTTCAATCCAATTTTGCTGAAAACTTTTGGAACATAGGACTTCTTGATTTTGAAACTCCGGGCGGTCTTCGATTCAATCTCTCTTCTCTCAGTTCTCCCAACTTCGCGACTTCGTATGCGCTAGGGAGCGTAGGACTCGTAGATGGCTCTCTTTCCTACCTCTACTCTTCACTTCCTCTTCGCACTATTTCGCAGAGTGCAAAGATTGATTTACATGAAATAATACGCGGATACCGAACAAATACAAGAACTTCGAAGGGTCGATGAACCATGGATGTGGGAGCAATGGCACGGGGGCAGACGAGTCGACAAATGTGATACTTTACTTTATGGACGTCTTTATCTGCCACAGAGTACGCTCGAGGCTTTATATTTGAGAAGGTTTAGTCCGACGCAGCAAGTAAGGATTACCGCTGTTAGTGATAGTAGGTTGAGGAATGGAGGGACAATATTGGCATTGCATCAATATGATACGGGGAAATATAGCACTGAGACGTTATATTCGACCGATGGGGGATTATTGGGATTGAGGGGGCTATACAATTTTGGACCAGATCCAAGGAAAGAGGTCCCGGAGCCGCCGAAACAGATGTCGAGGATCGATGATAAGTTTTATGGCCGATTTAGTGCAGGCGCGGAGCTTTATTATGGAACGTTAAATAAATCAGGGGGTGTTAGTGTTGGGGGAAGGTTTGCGACTTTACCCGCACATAAAGGGATCCCGTTGACAGCGACTTTGACATTGAATCCATTGATGGGGAACATCAGTTCGACATATGCTGTGAAAGCAGGCAAAAATCTATCTTTATGCTCAAGGTTGGACTTCAATGTTTATAGCTATGAGAGCGACCTAGTTCTAGGATGTGAATTATGGAAAGATGAAAGCACCAGTTGAGGAGCGCAGGGTGAGGAGTATGGAAGCGAAGCTTGCGTGGAAACTCGATGAAGTCGATGTGAAGAAGGAAAAGAAACCGGAAGAGGTTGCTGGAGTTTTGAAAGCAAAAGTTGACCAAGATTTGAAAGTAGGTCTGGTATGGGAGGGAAGAGTGAAAGAGTTACTATTCACTCTTGGTACTTCAATTGATATGAAGAGGAGAGATCAACCGTTTAGGGCTTTGGGGCTGGAACTACAATACTCTTCGTGAACACTTGATCTATCCGGGGTATGTCAATTAGTTTTGTTTTACAGGGCTGAGATGATGTCGTCTCGATCGGCCGAGCTCCGAAATGATCAGGCGATATTACACAAGGGCCGCCAATGAGACACAAGCAAGGTCGAGGAGACCTTGACTCGCACAAAGCTCGGTTAGGATACCGATGGCATATGACTGTGGCACGTAGGCGAGTGTATGCTACATTCTGGAGGCTATGTTGGCGAAAACGGATTTATGGTGTTGCCAATATGCTCGTATTTTGTCAATCCTAATCAAATATCGGAATAAGCACCTCTCTCAGACCACTTTGATGGATATTATGGGCCGAGAAAGTTATATCATCAGTACAACCCGTCCAGAGCAGCTCGATAGTGGAACGTTACGATGCTGTTGACATGACAGGACGATGATGGTGATATGATTTTTATAAAGTACCAGTCATTGTAGCGTCAGCAAGTAGGCGAAACGGCAGCAGTCAAGAATGGGGAATAAGAAGATAACTTAAGACCAATTTAGGAATCACATTGAAGAGATTTGTATCCACAACGAGATCAAACAATGCCAAAATCCACGTCCTGGATAGAGATCCGGAGAATTACTCCGCAGATAGCGCAGATATATTTCACGTGATAATAACCTTTTCCATCTGTCTTTTTCCGACGTCGGATATGGTTTCGAATGGCTGCAACTTCATTTTAGGTATAGAGCTTAATTCATGATAATCTCGATACTGTAATGCCAAAGAGCACATGCAGCGGACCGCTTTGTGCACAAGCAACAAACGATGTACGTTGCCGTGCTATCTACCAAGTAGATCTAATGCCAAAGGGTTCATCTTATCTTCAAGTCAAATTGTCCGTGTCACTCTTTGGATTGAATGACCTGCATTTTTTTTTTTCAATAGTTGTCAGCTGTCAACCAAATGTCATCCCAGTACTAAAGGATCAAGTTCAAGATATAAAATGAGCATGAACTGATCATCGTAACATAGAGAAAACTAAAATATTATGCGCTCAGCCGCTGCAGGCGACCGTCGATTAACTTCATCGTAAGGATGGGTGTTTTAACATTCGATGCAACATTATTCAATATACCTAGTAAGTAAGTACACCAGTATCGACTTTGTACTGTTTGTACTACGGATTGTGAATATTGGCATCAAAGCAAAAAGAAAAGTTAAAAAAGGAATTTGAAGGAGATGGAGAAGTAAAATGCCATTTTATTATATGCTCTAGATATTTATTTATTATAACCTGGAATGTAATAAATGTATTTATTTATTGTAATATAATAAATATCCAATACAAATAAGGGGAATCACTTCTTTCCATTTAATTATAAGGCTGCTTTGGGATAAATCTGAATCTTACCTTTTCTCTTTATAATAGATTAGATTTGATTCGTTTTGATTTACGTTTACGTAGTAGTACGCAGCTTAACTAATCTACCCATCAAGGTTCTCATTTCTTTTCTTCTTTACTAGGTGATGTTCCTCTACCTTGTATATCTCTCCGTACTTTCTCTTTTGGGCGATGGGAACTTTATTTTTCTTTTTCTCTCTTTCTATTCTTTTAAGTTATGGTGCTAGGTACAGAGTAGATATGGATATATATCACGTAGTAGGTATTTGTATGTGAATATATATATTTATATACATTATATACATTATATATATATACGTTATATACGTTATATACATTATATACGTTATATACATTATATACGTTATATACGTTATATACATTATATACATTATATATTATATACATTATATACATTATAATACATTATATACATTATATACATTATATACATTATATACATTATATACATTATATACATTATATATACATTATATACATTATATACATTATATACATTATATACATTATATACATTATATACATTATATACATTATATACATTATATACATTATAATACATTATATACATTATACATTATATACATTATATACATTATATACATTATATACATTATATACATCATACACATTATATACGTTATATACATACACACACACACATACATATATATACCTACTTACTTATAAATATTATATATACATATATCTATATATCGAGCTCTTCCCTTACTCAAATTCATTCATCATTTACTATATCACATCTTTCGCAAACAATCATCTTTACTCCTTCTTTCAGTGACCTACCTCACAAGGTGCTCATTTACTTTTCATTACCAATCCTATCAACTCTTTTTAAAACTCGACCTTTTCCCCATTTAAATTAAATGTATTACATACTGATCAACTTTTCCCGACTAGCTACGGAAACCCCACGACGATACATTACAACTTTTTAAATCTTTGACCTAAGCTTGGACTACTGGCGGCTTCATCTTCTTAATCGTATACCCACGGTCAACATCCATTTGACAACATTCAATACTGTTGAAACCTATCGAGTATTTATACAACTTTTCAAAGACGACGCGTAGCGAGCGAGGTGCATAATCATTGCATAAAAAATATTCAGAGTGAATGCATTAAAAGACAGCAGGCATCAGTTCAATATCAGTCGGGAAAGAGAGGAAATCTGCGGGTGATAGACAGAGCGGTGGTCGGTGATCATGGCGGAATATACAGTCGAGATTACGTGCGGGGGTGGAAATGAATATGATGGGCGGATGGGTCTGCGGATATCTTCCATCTTTGTTATTGGATTTGGGTCGATGCTGGGTGTGTTTTCTCCTTGATGACATACATGAATTTTCATTCTTGAGGATAACCTCAGCTAAACAAAACAATAGGTGCTCTTTTACCGATCGCAGCCGCAAGAACAAAAAGATTGAGTATTCCACCTTTGGCATTCTTTATTACCAAATATTTCGGATCGGGTGTGATCATAGCTACGGCTTTTATACATGTAAGTCCTATCCTTTCCCTTTCTTTTCAGGCCAAGACAGGGAGATTTGGACGGAGCTCCAATACTTACTTGAAATTTGTGCTAATCATACCATAGTTACTAGCGCCAGCTTCGGAAAATCTGACTTCTCCATGTTTAAAGGGCCCAATCACACAATATGATTGGGCTGAGGGGATTGCCCTTATGACAATCTTCAGCATGTTCTTCATTGAACTTATGGCATCACGATTTGATGTATTTGGAGAGGATAAGCATGATTTGGAAGCTGCTGATCCCAGCAAAGGACCTCATAAAACGAACTTCCCGAAATGAGAAGCTCGAGGCATTGAAAACATCTTCACCGCCGGGAGGCAGCAGCTATAGGGAGGCCACCGAGAGCCCCCAAGCTTCTAATACCGTACTAGGACATGACAACGATAGTTTCATCACTCGAATACAAACATCCGGAGAAGGTCCATCTAGAGGGAGACCCAGTATCCCAGGGCGACCAGATGATTTGTCATACCCTCCTGGCGGTGAAGATCACCTAGGACATCAAAGAGAACATCATCAAGATGACGATCATTTTGCTGCTCAAATGACCGCCCTGTTCATTCTTGAATTCGGTGTCATATTCCACTCTATATTTATTGGTCTCACACTTGCCGTCACAGGTGATGAGTTTGTCATTCTGTATATTGTCCTCGTCTTCCACCAAACATTTGAAGGCCTTGGTCTTGGAGCTCGACTTGCTACGGCTCATTGGCCTAAGAAAAAGAGCTGGATGCCATGGGCTTTGGGGTCAGCTTATGGATTTACAACACCCATCGCAATCGCTATCGGCTTGGGTGTTCGCACCACATTTACTCCTGGTAGTCAAAATACCATGATTGTTAATGGGGTGTTTGATTCCATTAGTGCCGGAATCCTCATTTATACAGGTTTGGTGGAGTTGATGGCACATGAATTCATGTTCAACCAAGAAATGCGTAAGAGTTCAATGAAAATGTTGCTTTTTGCCTTCGGATGCATGTGTGCTGGAGCGGGATTAATGGCGTTACTAGGAAAGTGGGCTTGAAAGAGTATATCTTTATCGTATTTATGGCTTTTCTCCATATAGATACTTTGGGTATGGGCATACTCGGATGCAAAGTACCAAAGCTGACCGGAGCTTGACTTGGGTAAAGGGCGAAATGGCGTCAAAGAGTTTCAACTTGGAGCATTATCCGCGTGTGTTATATTAGTATTGACATTGGCATTGCATTGGTATTGGTTTTGGAGGTTTATGATATGAGGATGGAATTGATGATAAATGGATGGATGGATGGATGGATGTAATTCGAAATAAACGCTTTTAGCTTAGAACGAGGAAGGAAAGAGTGACTCTAAGTGAGCACCAACCTATAGATGAAATGAAGAAAGAAGTATATGAATTTTCAAATTGGTCCCCGAAATTGTATCTCGGTGGCGCGATGGATGCGTGTGATTGATAGACTGATTTTCATTTCTTCGTCTCGCCATACTGACCATACTGCATTAAATATAACAAACTACTTTATTAGCCGAACGAATGAACAATTAATCAATCCATCGTTTAATTAGCGAAAATGAAGGGATGGAGAAAGGGGAAAGGGGAAAGGGGAAAGCGGGAAAATAGAACTTATATATATATATATATATATGTGCATACGACAGAGTTAGACAAATACTCTATTTGATAGATAACAATCCATCTTACCTCTTTTGATGTGAAATAATATTGGTATATTGTTGTTGTTTTGTACTTAGATAATTACTCTTCTATATATGGATATATAAGGTCCGGTGGGACAGGGAATTAGGCAGCATAAAAATAAACTGGGTTTGGTTTATTTATTTATTAATGGTATGATTATAGCATGATGTTTATAAATACTAACCAAGCGCAAATCGCCACTTGATCACTCAGAGCCAGATAATGCGGTGGAGTTTCTGTAATAGAAAGATGGATTGTACATGTGTGGTGGGGAGTTGGTTCCTCTTACCTTCTTCTTACCTTCTTTCTACCATACAATCATAGGTTCTACCACTCCTCTCTAGATTACACCTTTCACCCCCCCCATTGCACCTTCTAACATTCCATTGTAAACAATCTACATATTATGAGAGTATGATAATTGGAATCTTGTAGTATAAGGGCAATTTATTGACGTCATAGTCCCCCTTTTAATTATATAGAGAACTAATCAAGGAATTTATCCATGAATAAAACTACTTTTTGAAACTGATTCTTTACTTACAGATATACATCAGAAAGTCAGTTCTCTAGTATTTTTGTAGTTATTGTTATGACTAATATGTTGATTATACAGAAACTGGGTAAATTACTAAAGATTGCTTTTGATGTCTAATTTAATAATTATTTGTTATTTCAGGAATTGTTCTGGGGACGAAAAGCAAGCATGTGGTTTGGGGTTTGACTTGCATGAGTTAGGGCGATGAGGGATGTAAGGCCTAGTTCTAAACTAGTCGGTTCATATGAAATATTGAACGTAATGAATCGAGATAATTCCGTTGGGATTTGCTTGAAGAGCTTTCAATGTCATTGATTGATCTCTAGGGGAATATCATCGTGGTGAGAAGCAAGGATCTGCATTCATCAGGCGTGGAAGTTGGGTTTCGCTTCATTATTTGAAAGGCTTTTGAATGGCCTAGAGTACCAGAAATATAGCAATATGCCATACGGAAAATATAGTATATTGCTATAGATAATATAGCTGCTTGTTATTTTTTGTAAATATGGTGTGGCTTTTTATGCAAATAAAATCTAGCATTAATAGTCTACATTTTTATTTTGAGCTTGGTTTGTTGATCTTAGTATAAAAGTATATTTAAGCTAGGCTTTTTCAAGCATATTATAAAATCTTGATCTATTCAAGCGTATTGCTTTATTTAGGCATATTCAGGTTGTTGAAATAATCACGTGACGCGCTAGGCTACGCGCTAACGCCTGGGCATTCTATATATAGTTGCCGTTCTACACACATTTAGATAGTGATCCTTTAGAGCAATAATAAGATACAGCGGTATACCCATTTTATTGACTTTCACCTTCGACCAGGTTAAACCGACACTAATTAGTGATCTCAATCACAAAATTAGAAGCCTTGGGAATTTTATCTGAAGAGTCATAAACTCGGTCGTCTCAACGACTGCCTTTATGAGAATAAATACTAGACCACTGCCTCTGCAACTCTTGAGTATTCACAAGGAGTAATTTTCGAATATTGAAACCCACCGCCTCTGCGACCATCAATATCAGAAAGTCATTCAAACCCGGCGTCATCCACGCACTTCAGCTCGAGCAAAGCACTTTAAACAACAGCCTGATTCCACTATTCGAAGGAGTCTACCTACCTATCCAACATTTCAGATTCTACTTTACGAAAGGATCTACTCTCTTCTTTCTTAAGATTCTACTCTACGAAAGAATCTACCTCCTCGATTTTCAAGTCTGCAAAACGACTTCCGACATTTTTTTCTTACTGAGATTTCCGATATCCCAACATCACTTTCAAGTACTTCGAGTACTACAATACGAAGGTATTACGTGCGATATTGCATGGTAATATTGAATAACAACGATTTCAACGTTTACGAAAATACATTATACATATTGCGCACAACAAAAACACTTTACCATTATGGCGTCTTCCGGAGCACTAGGAGACGAATCAGTCGACCCAGGTGCCTTCCGGATCGCAAATGAATTACCCTGATCTTCATGGATCACAAGTTGATTACCCCCGATCTTCCTAGATCAGAAATCAGCGCTGCTGGCGAATACGCTAACTTAAGGGAACAATGGAGAAGAGGAATCAATGTGGCAGAAGCAGATGAAGCAGAGATTAACGAATTCACATACTATAAGATTCGGGAATATGAGCAGGATGATATTTACGATGAAGAATTGCATATCAGTTTTAGTCATTCTTTTCAATATTTCACAGATGAGATCTTGAAAACGGTTGATGTGACTACTCTTTTATGATCTACGAACAGTGCTTCGTTCCTGCGGAGTATATGTTGAGAAAAGCAACAAGAACGGAAACGTTCCAGTGTCTTATGCTCTTTGGACCGTTATAAACACACCATAATCACCATGGACGGACGAAGGAATCTACGAAGCCCTAGCCAACAAATTCGTTACATTTAGGTCACAGTCTATTATAGATCGAATTCAAGCACATCCAGGACTTTTAAGACGCGCTCCACAATTAAGACCTTCTTTATTGGAACAAGATATACAGCATACAGTTTTTGCTAAAGGAAAGGGAGTCAATAGGCATAATGGAGGGCCAAGCAGCGAGAGAATCGAGAAAACGCGGTGAAGTTACACCAATAGCAAGAACAACTGGAATTAATTATGCAACACGTCGACCCAAGCCCCCTACAGAATCATCGCGGAAGCCTATTATTCATAATAGACCTCATGATTTCAACCCAACAACACCATCAGGGAGCCCACGACTACGCGTACCATTACGTGCATCATTATTTCAGAGAGGCCGATCTAGCTCAGCTAATCGACCACGACCCCAGCCTCCACCTCCACCAGGTGACCCATCCGACTCGCATCATTATCACCATCGCAGGAGGACCACCACGTCGACGCACCAGGACCACCACGTCGACCATCAGGACCCCAGAATCACCTGATTATTCTGTAGCCGGCGAGGCACCAGCACAAAAGCCTGATAATGATCCTCGACCAGAGAGAGGTGATATTGGCCGAGATTTATCAAACTTAGCACATTTATACACGGATAATGAGAAGTATTCGAGTGAAGGCGATAATTTCGAATACAAATTCCAGATATTCATCAGTCACTGTTCGAGATTGGACATCCAGCCTCAAAGTATAATGAGAGCTTTCCCAACAATGCTCACCGGAGTCGCTCTGGATTTCTACCATACGAATCTGGAGCAAACTTCCATGTACTATGGTGGATATGAAATCAATGTTTAAAACAACTTTCGAAGGAGACGAATACTACAGAAGCGTTATGCGAAAATGGGAAGCAGTTTCACTTTCCACTGTGATCAGAAAGCATCCAGACCAGGGTATTCTGGAGTGTTTCCAGCTGATGATTACAGAACTTCGCGAACTATACAGAGGTTTGACTAAGGACTTCAGAACTCAAAGCATTCTTCACCAAATATTATGAATTCATGCAAAGATGTAAAGGCATGCTTATATACACTCTTTAGACCTTCTTCAGAAGTTGCGAAGTTGATAGAGGAAATTCGATCGTCAATTACGAATAATGAATACACACATCCATCAGCAAGTTCAACTAACTTTACTGATCGAAGATTTCGACAAACAGCGGACACTCAACCTCGACGAGGAAGCGCCCCTTCACAGAATGCACAATCATCTCGAAACGATACATTCAAACGCAACGTTAAGAAATGTTTCGTATACAAGCAAGAAGGATGTTGGTCGAATAAGCATAGCAAGCAAGAACAAGAAGCGTCAAATCAGAAATACAGAGATAGTATGAAGATGGATAGCAATCGATTCGAAAAGAAATTTACTCAATACTTAGTCGAATACGAAGGAGACCATGATGATGGCAAAATATGGATACAGACGAAGAAGTGGAGATATACTCCAAGCACGATACTTCATCCAACAACGGATCTACGGACGGAAAGGAAGTTGCGATGAATCTGTTCAACCGATCATATATATGCTATTCTATCAGGACCAAAAGTTGATCATGAGAAGATGGGCTTTTCTACAACATATGCGAATTCATTCTACAGCAGATACAGTAAAAAGGAATTTCAGGGCATCGTTATTGATACAGGAGCATCCAAATGGTCTACAGTAGGATATGGACAGTATCAAGCATACAAGGAGAATGTTGATAACATCGAGATGGATACAACTAGCAGGCGTTGCTTAAAGTTGAATTCGGAATAGGCAAGACAGAATCCATTGGATCTATACGAATCACCTTGCCACCAGGAAACGTGGAATTCCATGTTGTAACGGCCGAGACACCCTTTTTGCTGTTACTTCAGGATATGGACCGTCTCGGAGTGTATTACAACAACATTGAGAATTCACTTATTTCACGTACGGAAAAGTACCCCCGTTACTCGAAGATTCGAGCATCCAATCTTGATATGGAACCTTAACATGAAACAGTTTCTGCAGGACTTTATTCAGAATGGTGAATGCTATCTTACTGATAATGAGATTAGACGTCTACACCGCAGATTCGGACACCCTCAGCAATACAAGTTTCACCGAGTACTTCAACGCGTCAGCCAGCGAATGATGATTGCTATTATGGTAATATTGAAGAATGATATACGCAAAAAAGATGATGTAGATATGTAACATCCGCGATATTAACAAGCATATACGCAATCCGAATCCGATCTGGTCAGAAAGTTCTTCATTCGACCACCACCGGAATTACACGTACCTCGGCTATATTCTACGCGTGTTCGCCCACTATATGGTGTTCCAGAAGCAGGAAACCATTGGTTTGGTACATACCATAAACACCATACATGAGCTAAAGATGATGCAATCAACTTATGATCCTTGTTTGTTATATACAGGCAAGAAGGACGAAGCATCCGGTGTTCGGACTACAAACTGATGATACCTTGATTGTATCATAAGGCATTTGCGAAGAGAGAGGAAGAGAAATTAAAGACAGCTCATTTATGGCAAAAACCGCGAAAAGCTAGCATCAGATACACCTATCAAATTCAACGGAGGAATGATCACACAGCATGAAGACGGATCCATTTCACTCACTCAGGAAAAGCAGTGTTAGAATCTGAGGCTAGTTAAGACGGCATTATCAGATATGCCAGGAACTCGTGGAAAAGTAGAAAAGCTGCTTACGGCGAAGGATCAATATGTTGCCCAGCGTGCCCATGGTGCATATGTTGCCACAATGACACAACCAGAAAGCATCTTTCGATCTTCTTTTGCTGCCCAATTACTAATCCAAAGGAAGAAGATGCTAAATCACTTAATAAACGACTTCAATGGCAAATGGACACAACAAATCAAGAGGACTGAAATTCGTACCACTCGATAAAGACTCACTTCAGATTGTGGGTATTTACTGATGCATCATTCGCGAATAATCCAGACCTTTCATCGCAGATCGGTTATATTATTGTGCTCAAGGACAAAGACAACAATGCGAATATGATTCATTGGTCATCAGTCAAATGCAAGAGAGTAACAAGAAGCGTTCTTGCATCAGAGATGTATGGAATGACACTCGGATTCGATGTAAGCGCTGCAATCAAAGGAACTGTAAACAGTATCTTCAAAGACAAGGACATTCCACTAGTGATTTGCACCGATTCAAAGTCACTTTACTACTGTCTAACCAAACTCGGAACTACTCACGAGAAGAGACTTATGATCGATGTAATGGCACTTCGACAATCATATGAACGACGAGAGATTGCGGAGATCAAATGGATCGATGGAGATTCTAATCCAGCAGATTCAATGACCACAGTCTAAACCATCGCAAGCACTGAAGGATCTGATCGATGACAACAAGATCAACATCAAGGTTACAGAATGGGTAGAAAGAGACTAAAGAAAGGACAGAAAAGTGGAATTTGAAGGGTCCTATTAATAAGGGTATGACGGTATATATGAAAGTATGCATATTACCGTCATTTAAGGAACAGGTGTATTAAGGAGGGATAACCATGCATTTCACCAGCTGGACCGGTGAAACAGGAAGCATGTGAATGAAAGGACTCACATCTAAGCGGTTTAGTTCGACTTTTAGATAGTTGCCAGTGTTGGAATAATCACGTGACGCGCTAGGCTACGCGCTAACGCCTGGGCATTCTATATAGTTGCCGTTCTACACATTTAGATAGTGATCCTTTAGAGCAATAATAAGATACAGCGGTATACCCATTTTATTGACTTTCACCTTCGACCAGGTTAAACCGACACAGGTATATCACAAGATTCATATTATTGTTGTTATCGTTATTAATGAAGCTATTCAGAAATCAAAGTGGTTAATACATTATTATAAAGGATGCTTTCGAAATCGGGGATGCTTTCGAAATAGAAGGGCGAAAGCGAAATAGGAAAAGCAATTTTTTAAACGAATAACTTACTTTTGATAAAATGGTAATAGTATTGATGATATTAAAAGTGAAGTTGATAATGTTAAAGTAAAGTGAAATTGAAGAGAAGTCAAAGTGGAATTGAGAAAGGTATATTAGTATTTTGAAGCTAATATAGTATTCGAAGTTAATACAGTATTTGAAGTTATTTTAAACCAATGATAGAGAATAACCATTTGGAGGAAATGGTTATCCAATTAGAAATGAATGATTTAATAGGAATAATTATAATGCAATGTGGATGGTTTAAAGCTCTTATTATTATATATAAAAAGCGCACTAAAATGCGATTTAATAGGATTCTACAAAATATGGCATACTGCCATATTTCTGGTACCCTAGAGATGTTGTCTATAGGACGATAACTTCCATGAGCCATAGACTATTTTTTAGATAACCGGATAATCACAGAGTAGATGTCACGGGCGCCAACTACATGCTCTGTAGTTGCCTTCGTGCCTCAGGCATTAACAACTAGCGTGCTCTACTTCCTATAAATAGGGCCTCTCTCTTCCATAGCTCTTCTACCCTTGTGGTACAATATAAGTCTTTACCCGTACCTTGACAGTGGAAGCCAAATTCATAATAACGTCAAAGTATGTATTTGTCAACGGAACTACTTGAGAGTAATCTCTCAACGCCAAAGCGAATTCTAGCCTAGATTTTACTAATCCAATCTTCATACTTGCTAATGAGCCAGCTCTCTCGATTTAGCTTTCAAAGTTGAACTTGCAGAAAATGAAAATGAAAATTAAACACACTTCCGACCCAAACCTCTTCTTCTTGCGCGCTTCTGGTAAACATCCCGTCTAAGTTAAGTAGAGCTGCTTCTCTGGTGCGGTTGAACTAACTGTCTAGTCGCTTAGTATAGCCAATCAGGTTGAGGCTAATTGGAAATCGCTTTTACGATCAGCCAATAACAACATCGCTGAATGTTCTAACCTAGCCTAATTTTGATATCATGGAAACAGCAATTTAAGTTATGAGCAATATGACTAAATGCTTCTTTCCTCATGAACATTCTGTTACTGAGTTGGTAAAATTTGTTAGAGAACTGATAATGATAGCCCTTGGGTGATTACTCATATTGTAACAATCGCGTGACGGTAACGTGATGTACTTTCTCAGCTTTCGCAGAAGCTGTAGCGCTGCCCGACAGGATCCATTCAGCCCCCCAAAAAGCACAGTGGATAGATTACAAGAAAGACTGCTTTTACAACAAACAAATATATGATATCAGCATTGGTGTGTACACTAAAGTCTCTGAAAGTGCTTCCTCTCTTTTTCTTAAAAAGCTACTAGATTCAGACTAATTGACCATGTATCTTGTTTTATTTGATAGCGTGATTTGATGGGCTAGTTATCTATTGGAATATGTGTTCAATCTAGTGCTAAATTAGTTGCATTCTTGAGATGTAACTGATCCTCCTTTTCCGTGGTTACTGGTCTGGTATACTACATCATGACAGACAACCTGAAACCCGAGCTAATGTCACTTCGAAGTCTTTTCTGTAGCAATCTTTAGAGAGATTTTTGAATACCTTGAGTCCCAGTGCAGACTTTATCTTCCTAGTGATACCCTGATTTACCAACTCACTCTCCACCGGTAGTTTAGAACAGCCTCCTTCTTCAATGCATACGTTCGTTCATCCTAACATAGAATAGTATATCTATGGTCGCAAGAAAATGAATGGAGTCAGATGGATTTTCAACACTACACAAAAATGATCCAGCATACATTTAAGTAGGTAATTTTTGAGTGGTTTTTGAACTGCTCAGCGAAAAAGTTGTATGGTAAGTTTGATTCAGCCTATCATACTGACCATGTCTAGTGGTCTCTTAGTTCAAGCGGCTTCAAATCATTAGAGATGAGTTCAATTTGAATAACGATGCAATGACTAACTAAGATAAAGCATAAATTACGTATTTATATTCCATATACCAAGGAAAGTTCAATACCCTAAATGAGCAAATAAACTTGATTCAGGTATGGTGCCTAGTCCTGATATCCCAAGTTTCCCTGACTCTTTTCATTGGAAATTTACTATATAATGATATTCCCCTCAGCTTCAACACCCACATTTTCGATACCCACATCTTTAAACACTCACATCTTTAACACTCACATCTTTAACACTCACACCTTCAACACCTACAAAGACAATATCTACAACTTCAATACCTCAGCTATGTCTCGATCAAACACCAACCCTGTAGCATACCCTGCTCAATCTCAAGGCCCAACTACTCGGCAGAGATTTGCAGAGGTAAGATTAGTTTTCATCACCGAGTTGCAGAGGAGAGTGGTGCAAAGAATCCGGGCGAGAAATGTGGACCCTAACGCAGAAAGATCTCGAGAATCGGTGCATTATATTAGAAGATCGGTTTGGTTACAAATGGGAGTGAGCTTACATCGAACAATTGTGAGACTTATTCATGCCTCGAGAATGAGCCCGTTATTCTCATTGGCAGAATCTATGGATGCCCTGATCATCGCAATTGCAGATAGCCTCACAGACGAATTTATAGACGGTCATATCGACGCTGTGTGGATTGATTTAGGATTCAACCAATCCCAGCGCTGAATCCATTCAGTTCTCAACACTTCGGAACCATTATATCTGCTTAAATCCAAAAAACCACGGCTTCGAAACAACCTCACATATAATGGAAACGCCTCAAATCATACCTCCTTGTGTGCCTGTCTCTACTACCTCGTCCCGAGCCTGACTAGATCAGGCAGTAAGACATTGTAGTTGAGTCAGTCATATCTCATCACTCTCAAAATCGCATAAAAAAAAAACAAGCAAAATTTTGCCCCCCAAAAAAATCAACAACAATCCTTTCCTCCAGGAATACCCAGGAAATAGCATCATCACTTCTTAATTGGGCAACCCCCCCCACAAAAAGATATCATTGTTAGCTTCAACAAATATCAACCAAAAAAGAAAAACGACATCAACATCATGAACCCCAGCGAAACAACATCACTACTTCCCTTAGTACTCCCAATAAAGCGCCATCACCACTGCAGAGTATAGGCACACGTCTTCGAAACATCACATCAAAGAACTCTCGATACTCCTCAAATGGATCAACTTTCAGAGGAGGATAAAAGGACGGGCAGCAGGAGTTAGAATAGATCTTCGAATAAAAAACATCATTATGTGAACTTTTGCTGCATTATTACTGTGATCGATATGCTCGTGTGTGATATACGATGTGATCCATTGATTCAAGCTGCACTCCAGAAATGACCCTTTATAGCTGTGTACGTATGCATCTACCTAGATGTAGTTGCTGTAGAGTTCAATTGTATCATCATGTGTACGATAAAGTACAACTCATACTGAAAAATCGAAGTGACTTCACTTTGATGCCGAATAGATTCTACCCTTCCGCTCTTTCCCAGGATAGACTCTACTATTTCACTGGAGATACTTCCTCTTACAGTTTTCTTCTATAGATACCATTGTAGAATTCAAAAAGCATGAAAGAAAAAGGAGCTCAGTTTTGGTGGCACAAAAAATGATTCATTGAATTTGAATGCTATGAGGGTAATTTGGCGTTTATTCTTGCAATCCAATTTTTGTAAAATTAACGAATCGTGTTTGAAAAAGATAGATTTCAACTGTTGTTCCTGCCATTTTCTCTTTCTACTCTGAAATATCGTATAAGGTAGTATTTTTACAATGGAAGATGGAACACACAGAAGGAAGTTGGGATTGCAGATATAAGTTGATAGTACAACTCGAATTGACGTTCAATCTGTATCCCTGGGTGGAAGGATGTGAGAGGGTAGAATTGAAAATGTTATTACTCTTACAACTAAACATGTCAAAAAGTATATTGTCATTATTTAAGAGAATTTCATATCAGTGATGGAATTATAGTTTCTAATCTTTGTAGAATCTAATTGGTAATTACATGGCGGCAGAGTAAGGTTTTGAACGTATATTATTAAATAGGGTATATACAATATAATATCCTCATTTGCTTATGAAGATTGACCTTGTACAAATAAAAATATATTTATCTCCACATGGCTCTTGCTAATTAACACTTCCTTCAAGCAATAGAGAAAAGGTTGTATATACAAAATATTCAATATGATGACCGTATCAAACTAGATGGTAAAACTTTTCACTTCCCTCGTAGAAATAAGAAGAAAGTTCAAGAACCTACAAAACAAAAGCACTATCACGACAGGAAACCTATGGCTTCAGAGATAGAGCTAACTTCTGTAATAGGGGAGTGCGTTTTACTCTTGACGATTATATTGTAGACTGATATTTGGGATGCTAAGACTCACCCGACTAATTTCCAGTCTGTTAAGTCTTCCCAGTCACCTAAGTCTTAGAATGCCGACTATAATGGTCGAAAGTGACCAGCAGTTTCTATTCAGGCCAACTACTAGTTCAACATAAGTAACGATTCCTAATCAGATAACTACTTGTCAACCTGACAGCTGTTTCTATCCAGACCAACTATCAGTCACTAGTATACAAACCACGTACGTAATGAAAATTTGAAGAAAGAGAGATATCATGTGCGCGCATTCCCCAGGAAGGACGTGTCATAGTCTCAGAAATTTCATTACATATTGTGAATCCCTTCCATCTTACAGAATTTTCATCCTCAACTCCGTTCAATTACCAAGCTCACGCCTTCAACATATTACCAACCATAATACCCTTTAGACATCAAATAACTGTATCAATCTAACAACAATCATCATTTAACTAAAAATTAACCCCTTCATACATCAATCCTGCATCACTTTGCAACACCAAAGCAACCAACCTGCAAGATGAGTATCTACATGTTATTTCACCGACAAGTGAAATGCCTTAGATGCTTGATCCAGATCGAAGCACATGAAAAGTGCTTCCTGGATGATGAAACCACCTTCGCTCTTTAATTGCGCTCACAGCCAGGGTCTGCTATAAGAGAACTCCAAGAAAAATTAGTCAAAGCTAGTAATGAACTTCACGAAGAAGGAGTTTACTGTAAACGCCAAAAAATCATCCGTAAGTATATTAATTCCTTACAACATTTTGTGTTTTCTATGCTGGCGAGTGATGGCATTGGATTTGTCGCTAAGCACCAGGGTCAAGCTCAGTGCTCTTATCTGGAGTTCAGTGACATCCTGCTTAGCCTTGCCTTGAACTCAACCGTATTGTGAAGCAAATCTCCCCCAATCTATACACTGGATAAGAAGCTATCGAGAGCCTAGCTAACATCTTTATAGCTGCCAATATTGACGCATGCAAAACAAATAGCGAATGGGAAAGAAACAACAAGTCATGTATCTCATGGATCAACAACGTCGCCGAATTAGAAGATCTATTGCCTATCAAAGAAGACAGAGAACCAGACCAAGACTCCTCGTTATGGGAACGTTGGTATGAGTATAGTAACGAGGAAAGTATCTGTGCGTGGACAATTGAATCCGAACTCTTTTTATTGAACCACAATCTGTTAGAAACTCAAATCTCAAACGGGGGAATGAAGCCAAGACATAGCAGAGATTGGGCAGAGTTATTTTTGGGATTAAATAATCCGGAAGAGTCCTTGGAAGAGAACTTAGAAAAGCTCGAAGCTTACATGAAGAGAGAAATTCTAGAGATTTTTGACACGAAAAGCATGCCAGAAAAAATCCTCAGATCATTCGAACACTTTACAAAACTCGAAGTAAGAGAATGAAGAACCTGAAGGAGAATGGGCAGAGTTGGAAAACGAGCCATAGAAGACAGCAAAGCCGGTTATGACGAGATCATCGGAACCCACCTATCAAGAATCTCAAGCTCACAAGAAAAGAGATGCTTCTCACATGCAAGCCGATAGGAGATCAGACATAACCATAAGGAAGGCCTTGAAGTGGAGTGTGGGAGATTCTCCATTCCACGGGAAAGCAAACCTGCACAATCTTACACCAAAATTCATTCAAGGTCCTACAAACCAATGGAATCATGTGGGAAACTCTTCAACTTACTTTCAAGGTAATTTTCAAGTCCGCAAATGATTTGAGGACAAGAAAGCTGTGGACATACACCCCCGTACCTTCAACCACCGAGCCAATGGCACCCACAGGAAATTCTTCGAATTATTTTCACCCCTAAATGAGGACCAAAGGATACCAGCAAGTACGAGAAGATGAATTCGAACTCGTGGAGGTAATAGGTCTACACACAAACCAAAAATATCTTCGCTATAATATTCTTGTCAACGACTTCGTCGTAGCATCTTCGTTAATCAGAAAACACCAAAAAAAATAATCTTCGCTATTGTATCTGCTTCAACGATTTTGTTCCGTTTTCGTGTAACAACTACCAAAAAAAACACCCAAAAAAGTTCAAAATCTGCAAAAAGAATCAAGAATCTATCTTTCCGGAGAATATACAAAAAGATATTTGAAATCATGAAGGACGTGGTAGATACACGTAAGCCACTTTCGCTATGCTCAACCCCTCGAGGTAATGTGCTACACTAGCACACAAAATCCCAACACTCACACATTCATTCAGGTCCATCGTATGGACCCAGGAAATCATATCCTAGAAATTCACAGCGACCAAAAGAATAGATAGATGGAAGATATGGTAAAACTAAACACTGGCAACCAAAAAAAGCCGAAATGGATTCAGAGGCTGGGATGTAACCTTGTAATCCTTCGCATTGGTGAATCAAAGGTTCTTGAAAGACCTGGCAGGAATCATCCATGACATCAACCACAACCACAAACCCTCCATGAACAAGATTGACAACGACCTCGAATTTCTCACCTCTAGGCCATTACACCGAAGAATCCAAGTTGAATTATCAATAGCCCTATAGATTCATAAGCCAATTGCCAATACAAATCTATACTCCAGCCATCTAAGATCCATCAATACAACCATGAATACCAGTGTCTTTAAAATGCTTTGCACCGTGAATAAATGAACAAATGAACAAATGAATGAATGAATGAATGAATCTGCCAATTCGATCCGATGCTCGAAAACACAGGTAAACGAGTATGAGGAGGTGTACACTCGATGCAAAATGAAGATAGAGTATGGAGCAGGACCCTTTTACTTCTTCCTTCCTTCCTTCCTTCCTTCATCTTCTTCTTCTTCATGATGAAAGTCTGGATAAGAGCCACTGGTCTCTTTTCTTGGGTCTTGGAAGAGCGTTGGCATCGATGTTTACCTACCCACCTACCTAGGTGTTAATCTATAGGATACCTAAATCTACCTAGTACCTAATTATCATCAGACTTATCGAATACACATATTTATCACGGTGGGTGTTACTGATATATATATATAAAATATAAACCCTCAAGCGTAACCACGACGACGACGATGGACCACCACCACCAAAAACAAAGAAAAACCCATCGACAAAAACAAACTACCCACCCACCCATCCACTTCTCCCTTCCCCAAACCCTAATTTTCCCCTAAGAAATTTCATACCACGGATACAAAAAGGAATAAAAATTAGCCACCACGATACTTAAAACGAAACCGGATTGTGCGTGCACCAGAGACTGAAAACGATGATGTTTTAAAGATAGATGAGTAGGAGGTGTTTTAATAAAAAGAATATTTATCAGATACGGTTACATAAACATCTAATCAATACAAAACATACAATACAAAAACAAATACAATACAAAACACAAATACAATACAAAACACAACACATACAATACACAATACAACACAAACAATACAACACAAATACTTTCCTCCCCTACCCCCAAACCTACCACCATATCAACTCCCCGCTCCATCCCCCCCTTTCTTCTTCCCATTCTTTTCTTCCATTCTCCCATTTTCTTCCTTCATCCATCCAACCCATCTCATCCAATCCAAATTTCAAACCACCCCAATAACTCGCAATCTCGATCTAAAACCACCCCCCTCCCCCCCCCAAAAAAGAATACACAGATCCCAATCCCAACCAGAAAATCAATATACCTAACCCTTTATTCCCTTCCCTCTCCTACATCCCTTCGCCCCTTTTACCCCCTAGCTCTCTTCACCCCCAACATATCCCACCCCTAGAGTATAATTTCCTCTTGCACAATCCCATGCTCAATATATACATACTTAGGTATTGGTATATAGAGAGAGAGAGAGCGAGAGAGAGCGAGATAGATAGCACTTGCTAATACATCTATGTATCTATATCTATTTCTACACCTTATTATCCTTCTAAAGTACAGTTTAAAAAGAAATCTAATATATACACGATTTCCATTTTAATCCCAATTATCATATATACGTCACACAACCATAAGGGACTTTGATCACCTCCTTCAATCCCCAAAGAAATATTCCCCAAAACACCTCACTCACAAGGTAAAAAGATTCAAAGACATGATAAGAATAGATCAGACCAGGAAACTATTTTGTGTTTCTCGTCATGAATAATGAACAGTTAAAGAGATAATATGCAACATCACATCCTTTACAATCCAATCCCACCCATCCCATTTCTTTCCCATCCTCATTCATCCCCGTCATTTTCTCATTTCATCACCTTCAACCCCCAGTCTTAATCCCTGGGATTTTACCAAAAAATCCCTTCCCATATCGTTCATGGCATGACACAGCACCCTTCAATACATCTTATCCTAACGCTCACTCCTCACTTGCTCCACTCAAGGACTAGCCCAACCCCCTGCAACATCCACCCATTCCGCCAAGCAACTTCCCTGTTTTCCCTCCACATCCACAATATCCGTATCACATCTACATCTACATCCAACTCCATTCTCCTTGACCGGGTCCCAATTATCCCAGTACTCATCTTCTTCCTTTCGCTTCTTCTCATCTAGAGTAGTCTTTTCTAGATAAGGTTCGCGTGCTCTCTGGCGTGCGGGTGCGTTTGCTGGACAATGTTGAATGGTTGTATGCCTGTAACCAAAATCACGGAAGTAATGGATATCGCGAGGAGCGAGGAGAGCCCCGGCTGCTAAGGAATGGATGGGTGCATCACCCCACTGCAATATTGTTAGTCTGGCACGAGATCTCCTTATAATATTGACTTACTCTCTCCATCCAAAATCCACCACTACGATCCATCATTTGGAAAAAAGTCCTCATATTCCTTACTTCTGAACCAACTAAGTCTGGCAATTTCGAAATTCGACCAGAAATGGCACATGTTATACTTCTCTCCTTCCATAGCTTCTGGGTCGATTTCTGGTAAAGATGCGCGAGATGGATCACCTCGGAGGATTTCTTCGGGCAGTGGTCTCTTGTAGTTCGGATCATCTTCAGGAACATCCTTTGGCTCTTCCGGTGGAGGTTCAACAAACATTTCCCATAGACCCTGAGATGTAATGTTGTTAACTCGTTTGTATGCAGATGCATAACGGAAGATATTTGGAACTGTCTCTTTCAATTCCTTAACGGCAATAGTGAATCCGTAGGTCTTGTTCGAATCGATCATCTTAAGGAAAGGATCACTGCGAATTTGTCAGTTTGCCTGTAGTAATGCCCCATGATTGCAAAACATACTAGGTAATATCACAGAAATACTTAATTTCTGGCTCTAGACGCCAGTACCACTCGTATTTAGCCAGAAGCTCATGTTTGTAAAAGAATCTAATATAATGTTAGCATTCTCCAATTCTTCTCAAGCTCCGAGAAATCTTTGTGTTTCCAAATTTCTATCAAACGATTGGATTATATGCATACCCTGAATAAAATCTGCACATGGCATGATAACTTTCCATACCACCGTACATAATTGCAGCATCACCTTGTTTTGCAATACCTTCTTTGGCGACTTTAGATCGATCCATTCTGGGAATCCCCAATGTCCAGGGTCGATAGTTCCAAACTCACATGGCGCACTTGTATAGTTTTGAATGACTTCCTTGAATGTCGAGTTGAATTCTTGGTCATTGAGGAAAACGTATGGGTAATGATACCACCTATTGAAGTGCCTTTCGATAGATTTCACTGATTGAATGACACCCTCCAATTCCTTATTTCTTGCCAGCACAACGAATGCTGCATTGGCTCTGGTTGACTTGTATCAGGCTCCGCGCATCCCGTAACAAACACCTTATCATGTTGTTCGCTGATCCTCCTGCAATCAAACAAATGTCAGTGATTTTGGCATACCAAAATTAAGAGCAATGGAAATACCCCCAAAAACATACCTGATAGAAGGCGGTGCTCCAGCTGGCATTAATATTCCCACACCCGATTTAGGATGTCGGACAAAAAGCACCAAAATCAATACAACGACAATACATGGAAATAACAGCACAACGCGAGAGGTATCGAAATGCTTGGAATTTGCCCTTTTAATCGGAGAGGCCGCCTGAAAAATGCCAATCTAGATGTGATCTTCGGCTTCTCCTTCCCATCATCCAGTGGTAGTTGTGTCGATGAAGGCATGCGCTTCATCACCCTCTGTACGAAGCCCATTATGATTGTCGATAGATGAGGATAGATTCGCAGAATATCGAGATAGGGGAACTAAATTCGACCCAGGTCGTTTAAAGAACACTACCCAGTGTGTGCCGTCGATTGATTATTGGCTAAATTAGTACAATAAATAATTTGGAAAAAATGTGTGATTGCAAGGTCGAATCGAAATGATCCTAAGCCGTCTTCCTTTTTGCAGAGTCGCTATTCTTCCAAATTAAATCCGACAATGACAATGCTATCTAACGAGCGGCTGGACGTTGAGTGTCCTCAAAGATAGAAACACTTTTGCGATGACGCGTCGGTCTATAGTATTTAGATGATTTCTGCCGTCAACATAGAAGAAAACAAATCCGATATGCTGATGGCAAGAAGAATTCGAAAATATTATAACGTGAAAAAATTTCAAAGAGAAAATCGTTAAAAGTAGTTAATTGTCGTGTGAAGGTCAAGGGCTAGAACGATTTGGGATGTTTTTTGGGGGGGGGGGATTAGAGAAAGGGACTTGGGGGGTTATCGTTAAGTCAGAATGTGGAGAACTTTTTTTTGGGGGGGGGGATGATTTACGGAGTAGGTACTGATGGTGTATCTAAGAAGGTTTGTCAGTTTGTTGGTTTGTTAGTTTATCAGTCCGATCAGACAAGTGTTCGGATTTTAAACATATGGGTATTTTTTATTTATTCATATTCGTTTTTATTTATTTTATATGCATTTATTTATTTATTTACTTATTTACTTATTTACCTATTTATTTTTCATTTTATTTACTTATTTACTTATTTTTACTTATTTACTTATTTATTTATTTATTTATTTATTTATTTATTTATTTATTTATTTATTTATTTATTTATTTATTTATTTATTTATTTATTTATTTATTTATTTATTTATTTATTTATTTATTTATTTATTTATTTTAATTTATTTATTTTATTTATTTATTTATTTATTTATTTATTTATTTATTTATTTATTTATTTATTTATTATTATTTATTTATTATTTATTTACATTTATTTTACTTAATTATTTATTTACTTGATTATATATTTATTTACTTATTTACTTATTTATTTACTTATTTATTTTTACTTTATTTATTTACTTTATTTATTTATTTATTTTTATTTATTTATTTATTTATTTATTATTTATTTATTTATTTATTTTATTTATTTAATTTATTTATTTTATTTTTATTTACTTATTTATTTATACTTATTTATTATTTATTTACTTATTACTTATTTTTTATCTATTTATTTTTATTTATCTTTATTGTTTTTATTATTTATATCAAGGTGCAGGTAAAGACTTATATTGTACTATAAGAGTTATGGAAGAGAGAGGCCCTACTTATAGAAAGTAGAGGACGCTAATGGCCAATGCCTTTGTGCCTCAGGCAACTAGAGAGCATGTAGTTGGCGCCGTAACATTTAGATTAGAGTTGGGGTTTAGTAAAGTGGGGAGAGAGACAGAATCCATAGATATATAAGAAAGAGTTCAACGCGATTAATAGGAGAAGAGGAGAAGATTATATATATATATACCTTAAGAAGAAAGAGGAGAGAAATGAATTTGGCAATTATAAGAATCAATAAAATATCATTAGAATGAATGAATTATAACATTAATAAATTGGTAAGTAGCTACTATGTCGGGGAGGTTCACGAGTACTTTTGATATAATAAAGATCATTTATTAGTCTCTTTATAAATATTAACTTTACCAGATAATATTGAAAATATTAAATATTAAACAACAATATTAAACAATAATACCCGTGGACTAAACATTAATCACTTTATATTGCTAAACAAAATATCTACTCTATAAACTCGGATACATAGGTATTCCAAGGTTATAATAGATGGCAGGCAAATCAAAAAAATCAAACCAATCACAGAGAAAATTGAATGACGCTTCGGCTAGAAAGGGTGAAGAGAGAAGGAATTGAAGGGTAGGAGGACGGAAGGACAGAAGAGTAGATAGAAAGATAGACAAGCGATCTTTGTTATAGATTTGATAATACTCCATACAGTAGAAGTCAATACAATACTCCGTATATATATTCCATCCATCTACTTATTTTCGTATTGTCACCCATCCCCCACTCTCAAAGTTCATTCCTACATATATAGGTCGATTCCTACCTAGTACCTACCTATAGCTACGTATACTAGATCTCGAATACCCTCATCCCATTCCCATATAAATATTACGATACAACTTCAACGCGTACCTATATCCAATTGCAACCTGCAGCCAGCTACAATCATCGATTCCTCACTACTCAATCAGCTACTCCATTATCCCAATTGTCCGGTCACCATCTACCTACGGAGCGAGCATAGCTAGGGAGTAACCTCTGACTATACATACAAACCCTGAAAGAATCAAAAAAGAAGGTCTAGACAAACACCAAGGTCTAGATGTTCTTTTTCCTTTTTCGCAACAGAAAAGGACAATATACCAATAAGCAATGCCACCCATCGCATTGAGCGAACCACTTCTCTGGAGCAATGGAGAAATAAGACATCGTACCGACCAGTGATACTGCCGTAAACTTACGGTACCGGGCATTTCAATAGTGTGGTAAGACTTGAGATGAGGATAAGCTTATTGATAGATACGAACGAAGCGAAAGTGCAGATATGAGTTACCAAAGTTATCTATCTGACTATCTATCCATGTGCTGGTTATCCGACTTGAATGTAAGCTTTATTGAGCTCCAGAGCTTCTCCAGTATTAATGAAACCTACCTACATATCTATTATCATGATTCCCACCAATAATTGAAGTATCAAATCCAGCCATCAAATTATATATAATCAATCATACATCGTATACATAAGTAGCCGATTAAATCCATATAAAGTTATTCTAGAAATCGGCCTCAACTTCTAACCCTGGAGCATATTGCATACATCCATCCATCCATTCATCAAATTAGAGAACATCCTACATACGATACCAACCTCTCCCATGAACATCCCATATCCCATATCCCAATTCCCAATTCATCTAACCATCTAAAGAAAGAAAAGAAAGAAAGAAAAAAGAAACAAGAACCCCCCACAGGAGTTCGTTTCCTTTCCCTTTCCCTTTCCCATCCAATCTCCGCAAACATTCGCATATAGTATCCTCTTCTCCTATTGGACGAAACACTCTACCTACCCCCTTACTAATAAAATATCCATTCCGATACCACCACATCACGAAACTGCCATCTTAAACAAAATCTCGATGCCCGTACAAACCAACACACACACACCACCATACAGAGAGTAATTACATCCCAGCCACCACCTCCACCCCGGCATACACTTTCCCCAAAAACGCCCAAGCTCCTCAAATCGCATATCAAAATCGAAATCAAAATCGAAATCAAACCCCAAACCTCCCAAACCAAATCCCACCAACCCCAATGTCCCACCCCAAAATCACCCCCAAAAAACCTCACCTACAACACGGCCCTCCCCCCCTTCCTCCAACGCCTCCAATCCAACCACAACGCCTCCTCCCCCCGGCACGAAACCCCAGCGCGCGCCCCAAAAGACAAAAAGACGAAGGCGAAGAGCGAGAAAGCGAAACCCGTTGTTTTCGACGAGGTGAGCGGCGAGACATTAAGTCGGGAGGAATGGGAGCGGAGGACAGGAAGCGGGAGGAGTGTGAAAGAGGAAAAAGTGGATGGGGAGGAAGATGGGGAAAGAAGGGGGAGGAGGTGGCGAAGATGGCCGGGACGAAAAACGGCCGTCATAGGGGCGAGTAAGAAGAGGAAAGTTGGGAGGATGATTGGAGGGGCTGGGGATGAGGAGGAGAAGGAGGAGAAGGCGGGTAAAGCGGATGATGGATTGTTGGACGGAAGAAAGGATAATGGGAAAGCGGGGAGCGGAGAGCGGAGTAAGGCTGGGACGGGGGAGAAGAAGAAAGGTAAAGTTGCGGCGAAGAAGGGGAAGAAGATTAAGTTGAGTTTTGGGGATGATGAGGAAGAATTAGACTCGAGTATTTAGGGGATAGAAGTGGTGATTTTCGATAGGATAGCTCAGGGCGTATATCGGAAAATGGCGTTTGGGAATACGGAATGATACCCGGCTGCCGTCAAGTAGCCATGTTTGCGGTAGCTATTATATATAAAATGATGCACTGATAGAAGTTCACGCGAAACAAAGAACATCAAAGCCAATATCTCGAAAGCTTTTCCATTCCCATTCCATATCAGTTTCCTCCTACCATCCATCCATTTATCCGTTCATTCAATTTACCAGTCGTCCGTCCCTAGCACCACTATGATCTGATATGGTCCACTGTCCCAATCACAATGCTGCTTCCCAAATGGACTTTGGCCAAAAGCAAGCTACGCAACACAACGGTTCTGCAAGATGAGCAAGATAAAGTTGAGAAATACGCCCGCCCTTTCGCGCCCTACCACCAGCCTTCGTTCATGATTAAAAAAGAGAAACAAAAAAAAACAATAGCAATCGGAATGCCATCCTATGCCCTGTGATGAAAAACGAAAAATGGAACGCCGTGGAACTTAGATTTGTGAATAATGAGCATCAAAACGAAAAGGGAACTCCTTCCTTTGCTTGCGTAAATCTGCGTGAAAAGCGATTTTAGACATTGCATCCATATGTGCATGTATGCATCAACCATCCATAATTCAATATCGATACCGATATTGGTCTTCTCCCGACTGTGTATACTATGGCTAGGTTCCTCTATATCAATTAGACCTCGCATCTCTCCTAATAAGCTTTGTTTGGAGCATTGACGAAGTCCCAAAGCATCTTTACCAACGACTCCGGTAGCGTATACAAATCGACATGGAACTCTCCCTCTGCATCCCACAAATTAGTATTTCTCTTTCAGTTCTTCCGTCCCCAATCTTCAGACTCCAACTTACGATCGATGTCATTCTTTGTATATGTATCTTCGCTCTTATTATCATGAATCATCTGCACCACATGCAAAAGATCATCTTCCTGCAACTTGATCAACCCCTCCGCCAACTTCTCCATATCAATCTGTCCTGTCCTCTTTCTCTTTTTTCCATCAGCATCTTTCTTTCTGCTGATAGCTCCATTCTCATCTCCTGGAACCGGCCCCGTCTCTCTCAACGCGTTAATCAACTCTCTGCTAGGGTTCTTGAAAGTAATTGGATGCTTGGCCTCATAGCGCGTCTTTGCAAAATTGAGATCGTGTGCAATGCTATGCTTGCCGCCGTGGGAGTAGTGAACAAATCAATCGTCATATCGAACTCACCCCATCCCTCGTTCTCGCAGCGGAAGGGAGGCTCAGTGAAGGCTGTTTGAGTGACACATGTTAGCTCGGGAGCTTCGCGCGCGGAGAAAGCATATGGATATTGACGTACTTTGCGTTGGGTTTGGGGAAGGTAGGGTGGAGATTGTAGACTGCTTTGCTGAAGCAGGTTGCAGGCCTCTCATTGCCAGCTTCATCAAGCACGTAGATCTCAATGTTCCATGATTTCATCGGAAAACCTTCTTGGAGAGCAGGTTTTGTCGCTACGTGATCAATCTTAGTACATATCCTCACGCCCAGTAGAACATTGATAATTTGGAAGCTAGATCGCGACTTACATGTTGCGCTGCTCAGTAATGAGCTTAATGACCCTCTTGATCTGCGCCGCAGTTAGTATTCTTGCAGGCTAAATTTCCTAACTAGGAAAGAAAGGCTTTAGCTTCTCAGTTTACTCACATCCCGCGACCATCTTGACGGTATTATGATGGTTGAAAGTATTGTCGGATTTTTGAGTTCTTGATAATGCCGTTCTTAATTGCGACGGGCCTGCAGTTGGTTAATCGTGATTTGAGTGGGGTATTATATCCTAGCTAATGCTAAAGCTTCTTGAGAAACAAAACACACAATCACGTGTGTATGAAACGGGAAAGTTGGATTCAAAAGTGAGTTGGAAGGATAGAACTCTAGATTGTTTATTGGGAGGATTGAAAGGGGTTGGAGCTGCAAAGTTGGTAGCTTTGTTTGTTTCTCAGAAGTAGAAAAGAGCTTCACTTGCCCAATCTCAATTTTTTATAGGCGTTGATTATATTCAACGAACGAAATTCTCCCTGAACTGCCAATTGAACTGATTTTCATCAATCGAGGAAAAAAATGTACTTCTAATGATCACAAGAGGATTTGTATTCATCAAAGTCACGGAATTCACATCTTTCCAAACGCTTTCAGATCAGCGTTTTAGGGACGAATGAGGGACTGGTATTTTTAGTCTAACTACAATCTCATGCCACAGTCTCAAAACTGAGTTACTAATCAAGGCTTCCTTCCCTTCACCATCATCATATTCATGATATAATCTTTGAGAAAGACCTGGACCGCCAGAATGTCTAGGTATCGATTCGTCGATGCTTACAAAAGAGGTTTTCGACAACATGCGCGTAAAATTGGTAACGGGTATGGAAGAAATGCGTTTAATGCGACTATGATCATGAATTTCATTTCTTCGGGGTACGTGCTGTGATATATTATGCTGCGTGTCGAATGGGGAGTCGTGATGGAAAAGTAGAAGTAAATACGAGGGCAAATTTATCTTTTAGGCCTTGAAGAAAACTTCATTCTCTTGTTGAGCCTTGATGAAAGCCTCCTTGAAGAGGTTTGCGTCTACATATATGTCAGCTTCCATAGAATACATATTTTGGAGTATATACTTACTCTCAGAGTTGGCAAAACGGATAGCCAAGGTTTGTGCTTCTGGCTCGCCCTCGCTAACATCTGCTGCGGCATTCCAGACCCAACTTCTATCACTACCAACGTTCGGAGACAACTTCATGTCAGGAACAACTGTCCAACATTAGATTGGTTTCCACGTAACACTTTCCAGAACCGTAAAACATACCATAGTGGTTGGCGCAGACCTTCAAAGTCTTGTCACGTCGCATGACCAATCTAGTCTTGCCGTTCTCCTTGTGCTTCAAGAATCGGACATCACCTGTACCACGCTCCTTCCACTCTTGGGTATCCTTGACGAACTTGAAGAGCTTGGCGCGCATCTTAAAGGTTTGTTCCTCGAGTTCCTCGTTAGTCTTAACATCGACTTTCTCGGTCAAACGAATGACTGGCTCGAAGTGGACATCCTCAGACTCTGGGGCCTCATCCTGCACAATTATTAGCCCTGGATTTATACTTAAACATATGTATATTGTCCAACGGTACCTCTGGGTTCTCCTCAGCAGCAGCAGCTTTTTGTGCCTTGGCAGATCCTGAGTTGTCTCCTCGGTCCTCATCTTCTTTCTTCTCCTTCTTGGCTCCACCACCAAACATCGAGAAAACATTATCGGTGATACCTGTAGCGGCCGAAGTGACAGTTTGCGGCGGCAGTAGATGCGGCTTGGGTAGCTTGCTCGGTCAAGGTCTTATCATGGTTAGCAAGATGTAATAGTACTGACGATGTCGCCGCAAAAGAAGATGCAAAAAGCGAAAATGATCAACATACGGATCCCTCAGCTGCAGTTTCCTTGGCAGACTCTTCCTTTAATGCTGCTGGTTCGGTGGCGAGCTTAGTCTCTGACTCTACGAGCTTAGGCTCATTGCTGGTGTTAACCTCTGGTTCGCGTGCTGGTTCGGCCATGATGAATAAATTTGTCTGAATATCTCAAAAGAAGGAATGTTTAGAAGAAATATGCAGGTATTTTTTGATGCAGCTTTAGTTGAAAAGCGTTGTGGTTAGAAGGTACTTGTTGGGGTTGGTAGTTGAAATGGGAGAATGGAGGGGTCAAAAATCTGAGTTGTCAGGCAAAAATTACAAACTGAGGTGGGTGGGTAAGCCCAAAATCAAAACAAACCAGTGTGGCTAAGCGATTTAGTCAACTAGTGCCATTTATTACTACTGCTACCAACAGTACAATACTATTATTAGTATTCCCCTTAGTATTCCCCTCCATATCTCTTACTTAATTTAAGTAAATATACAATCAACAACGTGACTATACTTGCATGAATCAATTCATGGCATAGACAAGTTGGGTGAATATAAAGATGTTACCATACACAATCCAGTCTTTGTTGAACTGGTGATATCTAACTCTGGAAGCAATAAGGTAGAAGAACAGTAAAGTAGATAGTGGATGTAATAATAATATTATTATTAGTCATTTACTTAACCTTTGCCTAGATACATCAATTTACCTACTCTAATATCTATGCCTACCTGTGTTTATATACATCGGTTCAACATCGGCATAACGGATGAATTGACGGCCCGATCCATCATTGGACACACTTTTGACGTTACTTTGTTGTTCCTGCTTGCTTTGGCTATTCTTGAACTTCACCAGATTTATGCAGTGTGAAGTTCTCTACATTATAATACCTGGCAACTCCATTGTTCCAAAGCTGCGGACTTTGTATATGATGGACACCATGAATATGCGCGTGTTCTTGAGTATTGAAGTTTTCTATGTCCAACTCGAGATGTGATTTCGAATTCTGGCAATATAGAACATCTATCGTGGTTGACTCTTCACCACCGCTGGCAGCTCAACAAAAGCTGGAATCATAGTGACAAAATGTTGACTTCGTACTTGATTAAGGTTATCGAAGTAGTTCAATTTCAAGGAAAATCATTCGATCAATATTAATGCAAATAGCCATATATCATAGTATAGCCGGCCCGAGGATACGCGGTGAGCTTGAGTCGGTACGATACAGTCATCATTCGAGGTCACTATCGAATACAAGATGCTTTCAAGATTTTATTGCAGTGGCTGTAATATTCTTCGCGGTATATCTTCCCCCTTTATTGAAATCCCTTCCATGCCCCGCCACTCATGTCGCACGTCCCATGCATGATGCCCATCTATGAACCAGAGAGGAGCTTCGCAGAAACTCCCAGGCAAGAAAGCTTTTCCATCAAATCTCTTCCTATTCTTCTTCCTCGACGATCTTTCTTCTCTTGCGAGACTTCATCGGTTCAACGGTGGAGTCTGCGTCAGACTTGAAGACGGGTGGGCTTGAAAAGTGAGTAGATGAAGGCGCTTTAGGCGATGGAGAACTCGACGTAGCTTCATCTATGTCGCCGACTATTCCTCCCATCTCCATAGCCATCAAGCCTGATTTCATGCGTTAGTATCAACTGTGTCGCAAATCGTAGAACTTTTCGACTTACCTTTGGTCATCTTCACCATGTCAACATCGTTGAATTCGGGTGTCATGTCCATGCGATCGAGGTAGATGTTCATCAAATTAGACAATCCAAATCTGTTACGTTTCATAAAGTACAAGAATCCGTATATGATTTTTGCTTCAGCCATCGTGAAAGACTTATCGTTCCACTCAACATTTGTAAGGTAGGCTTTCTTTCCAGGATTTTGCCCTGCCATAACGGCAATCTTATTGTAACTATCCTCTTCGTAATTTTTAGTTTCGCCATTGTGCTCGGCACTCAGTTCGTTAGTTTCTCCATATTTCTCTTCGATAAGGTCGTTATTGTTAACTGTGTCATTTATGGGTCGTACTGTAGTATCTCTTCTGTCATTACTATCATTTTCATTTTCTTCGGCATCTTATCTTTTAGTTGTTACAGCAGGCGATTCTGATTCATCCAAATGCTGGTTGTAATCCGAGATGCTGTCATCGTTAAGATGCCGCATATCCGTGCTAAAAGAACCATAACCATCACTAACATCCATCATATTGTCGTCAATGGAATGCAGAAAAATGTTGCGGGCGAACAGCCAGCTATTGATGTCTCTAAACTGCATGAATGATATAATTAAAAGGGACACATTCCTCGCTTTTCACGTCGAGCTTCTTAAGATGTATGATTTTAGTCATGCAATCGTTCGCAGATTTCAGGTTCAACTCAATAATCATTTGCGAATCTTTGCTGCTGATCGTTCTTTTCCCATGCCAAGTCTGGTTATGGACAGCGATATAAGAACGATCATTGTGCAAATGGATCAGATCTCTGTCATACAAGGTAAGGGTTTTGGAAGGGTGGCCCTCTAGAAGTTTTCTCCAGCCTTCAAGTTGTTGAGCTATATTCGGCGGGGTAAATTTGATTTCAGCAGTCTTGAGAGGGTGACTATTAACAAACTTCTTGCTGAGCATGAGGAGAGGTTTGTGACGGTACGTAAGCTATCAATCAAAATTAGCAACCACAATGGAAAAAAGGGGTGTGGAGTAAAATCCTCCAAGGATAAGGAGACGAGGAAGGATAATCAAGGAATTAAGAGTGAACAAGTGACTTACAGCATCGATACAGAGCAAGTGGCTTTTTCTAATGTTTCCATCGCGATTGTACGTCTTCGTGGTCTCCTCCTCGACCAGTTCTGCAACTGTCAACACCTCGTCAAACATATCAGATAGAGGGGGAGCAAAGTATTGTTAGAAAGGTAGAAGAGACTCATGGTAGAAAGGGAGCCTTGGCGATTGGTGGTCTGCAAAATTGCTTGAGTCCAGGTCCAGAAAGCGCGAGGCTAAAATCTTATCAAAGCTCAAGATTGAATGTAAAGCTATCAAAGTAATTGAGAGCCTAGTACTCTAAGAACGTGAGAGAATTATTGTGCAAAGTATCCCATCACCAGATAGGTGCCGGTTTGGTGTTGTAAAAAGAAATCATTTGCAATCAAGATCGTGGGGAACAAATGATGTATCTGTCGAAGCGAAGCAAAGCAAAATATCACCTTATGAAGTGGAATGTTCGCTACCTCCTCCACTCATCCACCTCCAGTGAGTTCTGGTGGACCCCGGTATTGCCATAGAGAGAGACCGAAGTGGGGGTGGGCACTTGGAGGAGTATAAATAGATGGGGTTTGAACCAGTCATGTATTTGAGTTTGGAAGACCATTTTGATCTTTTCTAGTGAGTGCATAGTTGTAGTTACAGTAGATTTATTACTGCCTTGCTTGACAGAGTCAAATTGCCGACCGCAAGCCCAGATATGTACTTGCGCTCCATCATTTTCCCATTTAAGATGCTCCTCGTAGTTCATCTGCCACGATATAACCTCCCTATTATGTTTAAATCTATCACAATGCTCGAGAGCTCCTTCCAACAGAGCTCCTTGCTCCTTTCTTATGGTGCGTTGACGTAGAGCCTCTTCCATTTGTGGTCAATCAGAGCTCAGCCTCGCGCTCTTACCCTACTCTATGATACCCCTAAATACCTAATCGCCGTTCATCATATCATTGGGTTCTTTCACGGTTTTCTAATGCCGCAAGTCAGAATCTACTCTTCACTTACCTTGCTACATTCACACAGCGCCAATCACCTGCTTCCGTAGCCTTGTCGTCGTAGGATTATCTTCTGCTCCAGCCTACCGCATTCGGACTCCTTATTTCTCTTCCTTTCTGCTATCAACTGCCAATCAGTCTCTCGTTTCTATTCTTCTGGCTACTAATTGAGCCTCAATTGTTGCTATGGTCGTCTCTATCCTTTGTTCACTACAACAGATCTTTTGGTTATTGTAAATTAGGTAAGAGCTGGGAAGAAAAGGCACATATCTTTACAGATATAACGGTGAAAGGACTCTGCATGTACAGACTGGGGATGTATCCAATTTTATCCACATTATAATCAACAGTTCTTGCAATCTAACTACTAGCAATTTCAGTAATCCCAGATTTGAGAGCCAAGCTAGCACAAATTGCAGGAAACACAGCTAACATCCCGAGTCAGCGGCCAAACTAGCATTTTATTTGCCCATAGGCTCTGGATACCAGATGAAACAAACCATCAAGCTCAGAATACAGCAGCACACAAAGAAATCGACAATTCGTTTATCATACCATCACCAAAATATCGCCAGTTCAGTAGCAATGTGCTTGCTTAGATTAACAAGCACTTGCGGTCTTTTCTTAATCTCTAGACCAACTAATTCAACACCTTTATTCCTGTGCTATATTTAAACTCCCTAATGAACAATACCTCTTACTCTGTGATACATCTTCTGCTTCTAGAGTTAATGTTATCTGAATCCTTCATCATATAGATACCTCGCGACAACCCCTAAGCTTCGACTAATACGCTGCGACAGTTACTATCCTTAAATTTAGACAGATATCTCAAATTATACGCTATAAGTTCCGACATTTAAATCGACTTGATCACTACGCTACATAGTTTCATATATGCATCTCAAAATGCAACCTCTAAGCCTCGAGATCCAAATTGCTTCCACAATTCCAATGTTAGCCTCTACAAGCGCTTTAAAAGCTCTTCGATGGGATAAACAAAGCTTTGGGCCGCAATCCCACGATTTAATATCTTCGATAACTTCCTGATACTACGACACCGGCAGATTAAGGCTAAATCGATGGGTCTTAAGATTCAGGCTACTTTCAATATAATGCCAGGCGCAAAAGATAAATACGGAGGATCTACGCGTATTTATGAACATGTAACTATAAGTAGGTAGTCAACAATAATACACTAGGGCTTTGTGCTGCAATAAACAAGAAGATTAGTCACGTCTTATCAGGATAAAAGTTACCCGAAGCGAGAATCAGGGGTATGCAGATGGCATAATAGTAACATAACGAATTATTCGCGAGAATCCCAAAAACAAATCTTAACATCAATAAATACTTACATGTACACGCATATCACTTAACAACAGTCCATGATACTTTTATCATTCATTATATACTCATTTCCAGTCAAAAATCAATGATACTAATATTAACTTCTTATGAATTTTAATAAAAATATCTTTGATTGCATCCATTTCAGTGTCTAATTCTTTATTCCTTCACTTAATAGATACATGAAGGACATATTTGATACAAACCTGGTAATTATGGAATGCAAATAATGGTATTAGATCATTTCAAGTAATCAGTCTTATGATTATAGATGTTCATGAATTAGAAAATATTTTAAAGGATATAGACGACTATAATTGTCGGGAAATGGATCATGTGACTTTTGGGCTGCTGTACGAATAATACGTCTAACCGTATTAGGCATACTAGCACCTCAAGGACGTTTATAAAGTCGTCCTCCATTCCATAGATTACATAAAGAAGAACAACGATGATTATTACAACAAGAGATTTAAGTACTTAAACTTTTAACTGACCAAGTTAATACCAACAATAATCAAAATCTATTGTTCTAATATAAGCTGTAGATATAACAAGTCAGTTATGGGGTTTATAAGTAAGATATTATAGATATCTAAATGTAAAGAAGAGATTGGCAACGTGAGTTTTGATGAAGCTATGATGAGAGAGCTGATTTGGATATGATAGTGAAGGAATATGGGTGGGATATGATGAATGTTTAATGTTTGAATGTAAAAGAAAATCCAGAAAACAATATTGAGAAATGGAAAAAAGATAGTAATTATTTGTTTTTGATAGAAGTGAGGACCAGATAATTATATAATTAGATGAGATGCTGTGGATGCTGGATTTGAAAATTGAAATTGTGAATGAAATGATATATGATTTTGGTAAAGCAATAATTAAGGAAATTAGAGTATATATCCTATGATTCTTCGGCTCGAAGGAGATTGAACGCGAAACTAGGTAGGTGAGATAGAATATTGGCATTGCAGTTGGCTAATTATAGGGAAACGAAAGGATCTCTTACTTGAAAGTTGAAACAACCAATCATCAATACTGGTAAGCAAATTTTTCATTTTCTTTCATTTCAAAGCCATTGTAGATTCCATAAGGCCATCAAATGATGCTACCACATATGAGGGGTGTGATTCAAAATATTGAACATACGTAGCAAGCCATGCCTTGAGATACTTTTCAGGCGAAGTCAGATATTATATTGTAGGCTCATATTGCTCAGCTCAAAGAAAGGAAAGTGTCGGGAAATGAATCATGTAACTTTGAGTGAGTTGTTGTATGAATAGTACGATTACCAATTATCGTATATCATTCTGATTCTCAAGTTGCTTGCTGCGATCTAGTTAAAACAGGTTTAAGATTTACATTCTCAAGGACTTGAGGATGGCCTAGCTCGCCAAAAATAATTTACATAGTGGAAATGTCACAATTGAATTGATAAATAGCTAAAATGAGCTGGCAAATGTAAGCGTGACAGCAGCCCCCGCTGCAAGCTACCACCCCAAATATGAGACGCGTATAGGTCACGGTATTCAGCGTAGAGCATACCCTACCGTCGATTTGAGAAACATATTTTGAACGCCTTTTTCATCATATATACCTTATAAAGCATGGCTTGTTTCATTTAATAGTTAGACTGCGCAGAAATTACCTGCTCCGTACGGATATCCGCGGGTTATTTGCCCTGCGGGTTACCCACAAGGCTTTCTATCCGCTTTGCGGTTACTTATTTGCGTTTAAAAATTATCCGCTCTGTATAGGTAATTTGCAAATAACCTACGGATATTCGTACAGAGCAGATAGTGGATTTGCTGAAAATCACGTATACTATATTATCGTTTAAGCAATATTGCTATAATATATTAAGACCCAAGAATTATAGCTATATTGTTTAAGTAATATAATATATGTGATTTCTAATAATAATAATAATATTCGAATCATTATACTAATTTTTATATTAATCTTTAAATAGATTGTTTGCAAATTATTTACAAATTACTTATACAAAGCGAATAACCCGCGGGTTACCCATCAGCTTCATTCCCCGCCCCGCGGGGCCCCGTTGCGCAGCAGAGCTAGGATTTTGGAGTGCTTGTGCTATATCTCTCACTTTGTCGACTGAGCTTCGGCTCTGACGACATTTGATGTACATTACATTGAGTTCGGAAGACCTGGCTGTTGGTGCCCCTCCTCCACTCTTGTAAATGAGGCTTTCATGTACTATATACATCCATATCCTTGATGCCTTATAAACGGCCAACCCTGAGCCCCTAAGTCTTTGTATAGGCCTACCTAATAGAGAAATCAATCCCTCTGGTATATTTTGCTTGCGAACCTCCCAAAAAAAATCTAAGGTCATTATAACGATTCGAGTGATTTATATACGTGATGTTATTGGCATACAATATGCTTAGGAAGGATTGAGTATGTACAGGGCAAAGATTTTCAAAAACTGACAGAGAACCGTATGATCGGACTTGAAGGTTTTTTCTCCCAAACATTTTATAGTCTTCAAAAAATATAATGGTATTCCCTTTCTATGTAGTCTATTATAGAGTACGTTTACTCAATTTCCCAATAGCTGAAATTCTCAAAAAAAGATCTGTTAATCGCCTCTCGAGATACCTTATCCTGGCCTCTGTGTAGAAGGGTGCCTAAGATTCTCAGGCGTGCTAGATACCGGCTTGCACGCTTAAACATGCGGAAGTACAATTCAACACTATACAGAGCTCTTTGAATCGAAAGTGTCTCAAATTTCTCCAAAATGCTCTTCTCATACTTCTGAAAAGTCCATGGATGTAACCCTAAGCACGATTCAAAGTAATCCTTGGAAATCGCCTTGATTGTGGAATGGAATTTGGCGATACGGATCAGAGTCTTGAGCTCATAGCTCCTTGGCTTGAAGATTGTAGCTTTTGCTTCTTTCGAGTGTTTACACATAAATTCGTGCACGTTTATGGAGCCGTTTATTCCACTGGTCCTTGAAGTTCATCTTACGTACTGGTTCACTGAATACAGCAACAGCTTGAAGAAAGATAGGGAGAGTCATCTCAGTGACAAGTACATTGCAGAATACCCGGCGTGTGAATGCAATATATAGCAGCTGTAAAAGGACGAGGAGGCGCTGATTAGCTATTGCAATGAAAGAATGTCTGGTAAGCTTTCGAGGATGTATAATTGAATCTCCGCTGGGAAAAAGTCGATCATAAATGGCAGGGCTGCATATCGGTTTGTTAATTCCAATTTTTCTAGAGGACAATATGCGCGCAACGCGGATGGTCTGCCGCCTCTTCCTTTGCCAACAAAGCACGCTTCTGCATTTCTTTCTTTCTTTCTTTCTTCTAGAATATCAGCTATTAACTTTGAATTTTCGGCATTTTCTGTTTCTGCAGTAGATAATGCTTCATTCTGCATGTCGGATAGTTGCAATGAGAATAGGAGGTGAGAGTAAAAAATGAGAATAAGAGGTCAGAATAGATCCCAAAAAAGCCCCCACGACTGTTACAGCCTCGTGTATGTGCGACACGTCTGTCTAAAGGAAAGTTTGATACTTTCGAACAAGTAAGTGTGCTGTTCTGGTAAAAATATTCGGAAATATAATTATATACGAGCTGTGGAACACTGGAGATGAAAATTTTGTTCAAAATGGAATGTTCAGGACGCAATTGAAGGATCAACTCGACGAACAGGTTTATTCTATTCCTGTGCTGAAAAGAAGAGATCAAAAAGGAAAGCGCCAACTTGGGTAAGCTCAAGGGACTTCAAAGTTTAACCATTTTTCTAGTGTGCACTTTACATGATGATCCCCTACCAAAGCAATAGGCTATACAGATATCAGGAGGAGATAAAGACCTTTGACCTGTTTTAAAAGATAGAGACACATAAGAAAAAGCTATGATAAGTATATATCAACATTTCTTAAAAGTCCACAGATTTTTGAGGCCATTTGATCAGTTCTAAATATCAATTACCAGACTCAGAGACGCAACACGCTAAGAGCTTTTAGAAACCAAGTTTATGGTAAAATTTTCTTACAGATTTATATATTAAGATTTCCAAATAACTGCCGTTTTCTTTTCTCCTCGATTCTCTACAAAAAAAAAAAAGAATACGATAGAATAGATAACAATGCAAATTCTAGTATGCCTCCAAAGTAGGAAACAATTACTTGGATTCACAGCGAGATCTACTTGAACCTTTTTTGATCAATTACCCATGCAATGGAATCAATATCTTAAAGATAATTCTAGAGAAAAGCCTATTGAGAACTGCAATTAGAAAGTCAGAGAAGCATGTGTTGTATCTTAAAACATCCATACCACTATTCAACATGACTATCGTGAGTAAAAAACCATCTTCAAGTGAAACAGACTCAAATATGATTGGTGTGCTAATGACTAGGGCTTTAATGATGCACCAAATATGGACGAACGGCACGGGAAATATTTCTTGAGAGTATACTAAGAATTACAAATTGTTTTCAAAGAAGAACGGATGCCAGGCACGGAATTACGATTGGTAGAGGCAATAGAATAATTCCAAGATGGAGACTATTCAGGAAGCATCTCGATACGCTGGTGTGCTGAACATAGACCTGAACCCATATCGGAATGCTATTCCACTACTACCACATAACCATCAGTCAGAATCTAAGGAATTCATTATCTTGTGCCTACTAGAACTGCGCAAGGAAAGATCTATCATGGCCGACTCCGCAGAGCATTCATTGTTGGGCAATAATCAAGATTTAGATAACTCCTCGTTTTATCATCAGTATTTGATCATATAAGGTTATGGTCATATTTAGTAATGATAAGGACTAAAGACTTATAATGAGAATTTACAAGTGACTTCCAGAATTGAACACAGTTCGGGGTGGAGTCAAGTAAGCAAATAATCAAGGTGAACTTTGAAATTTTCTCATCCCAAGTCGCAGAACCATCAAAGCCCCTCGACTTCGATTACCACTCTACATTGGTAAAGCCGGCTAAGATATAGAACCTTCAAGATTACTTGAGAGGAGTCGTAGACTATACGAGCTACAATACATATCATATCAATAAGCTTGTAAACATGGGCCACGGTTTAACTTTCAACTACGCCCTAGAGGTTCAACGGCAAACACTTGTTGCGCATTAGAATACGACACAGATACAATGAAATGCCAGATCTTAGATCATGACATCGCCAAAATTTTTACCTTGCTCCACAAAATAGTTAATACGACCTCCTTATTAAACTCAGCTGAGAATATCTCAATTTAACCACCCCCAGGCCAACAATGCGCGAGTCGACCCGTTGCCAGTAACAACCTCCAGTAGAATATAAATTCAATCCAGAAAGCATCTGGACTAATAAATCAGGCGAATTGGGATTTATACCGGCAGACTTTGTAGTTCTAGAGGGCTCTGTGCAGGAGATGAATTGCCAATCTAGTTCGAGGACAACTGCAGCTGCTTGATTTTGACCGAGGAAATTGATGTTGATATAACCTGCAGGCAAGAGACCCAAGGTATCCATTCTTGCATACATAATATCATATCTGATCATGAAAGAACCTCTAAACTTTGAGTGTGAGAGAATGGTATTAATTCAGCTCTGGTTGTGTATTTCGTTGGCTGATGTTGTACTGAAGTACTAGTGGTATTACAAGGTAGGTAGTGCCAATAACCCCACGCCCTTGGCATAAGATATGGTGATACCTGGGAAGATATTACTAGCGCTATATAGATCTGGCAATACATTTCATTGAATGGGCTAGAACCTACATTATATTAACTCAAGTTGTACCCATAACTTTCAACATGGCGTCCTCGATCACATTCCCACCCACCGTCTCTGTATCTCTCCCCATCCTTGCCAAGATGATCGACCACTCCCTCCTGCACCCCACAATGACCGATGCTGAGATCGCAACTGGTCTCTCTATCGCTGCCAAATACGAAGTCGCAACTGCATGTGTCAAACCTTACTCTATTGAACAAGCCACCTCCGCTCTCAAAGGAACAGGAGTCTACGTGTGTCCCGTAATCGGTTTTCCAGCTGGGAACAGCACCACAGAAGTCAAGGTCTTCGAAGCAAGTAAAGCTGTTAAGGCTGGTGGAAAAGAAGTCGATATGGTTATCAATGTCGGGAAGGTTTTGGGAGGCGACTGGGAATATGTTCAGAAGGAAATACAAGCCGTGAATGACATTGTTGTTTCTAGAGGTTCGATTTTGAAAGTTATTTTTGAGAACGACTATCTATCCAATGCGGAAATTGTGAGGTTATGCCAGATCTGTAGTGACGTCGGTGTAGGATTTGTCAAGACTAGCACAGGGTATGGTTTCGTGAAGCAGGATAATGGGATGTACAATTATCAAGGTGCTAACATTATCGCATCTCAATTTGATGCGGGAAAATTTGAAGGGAGGAGTACAGATCAAGGCAGCTGGTGGAGTGAGGACTTTAGATGACTTGTTGAGGGTGAGAGCGCTGGGTGTTTACGAGAGTGGGGCCACTGCTACTGAGGTAATTCTCGAGGAAGCTATAAGGAGAGGTATTGGAAAAAGAAGTGGTCAAAGTCAACGTGCCTCCGCATGAATCTGGTTGAATAGATGAGGAGAAAAAAAGAGTGCGGATGAAAACACTTCAGAATTGTACTCATTTTATTTGATACATAGTGCGTTAATTCGCCAATACATGCCATTATATTTTCAGATAAATGAAGGTATCCGTTTCCTCATATCAACCAATTTCCTCCAGTTGATTCTTTTACTTACGCCATTACCTTCCGTTAAATCCATTTGCTTCCATACAGCTTCTATTATGGCTCTCACTATTTCTAAATTTCTAATTCTTCTTTCACTCTGCATTTCTTCTAGAACATCCAGAATTTGGATTCGTTGTTCATCGCACACAACTTCGCACGCTGTTATAAATAGTGGCCAAGGGCTTGTACAGACGCCATTGCTAATAAGAATTCCCAAGGCCTTGCTCACTAGGTTTTGTATTTCATCAGAGTCGGAAGGTACCGATAAGACTGAGTGAAGGTATATGAGTGCTCCCAGTCGGTAAAGTTCGGCGGTGTTCTCTATCTTGATCTGATCAATCTTTGCCGGTAGTATCATCTTGCAAGATGGCTGAAATTTGATGCGCATTTTCAAGTTGCTTTACCAGCCCTTGGGAAAAGTCCTGATATTTTTCTTGTTTTTCAGCTATCGCAGAAAGCTCATTGATGCAGGATATGCATTCAAGGACTTCTAGTGAGCATCCCAGCGATCCAATGATCTTTTAATGTTAGTCAGCATTTTATAAATCATGAGCATAACATACAACTTTATTTTCGCGGTTTGCACTTGGGTTCCCAAGAATGTACTGCTTATAGATTGTACCTGCCGCCTTCCACGACTAAAATCTGCTAGAACATCATGATATAAAAGCCAAGTATTTAGAAAATGATCTTTCGTCATGGTCAAGCCAATTTCTCTTGCAGCCTTCAAGTGGATGGGCCAGCTACCATCAGCTCCATCAAAAACCTTTTGACAAGTTAGGAGATACGAAAATTGTGTGATAGAACCTGAAATCTACTTACATCACCTACACAAAGCATCATGCATGTAGCAAATTGACCTCGAAGTCCCCCCCCCCCTGTTTGGATCGACTGTGAGAGAAGCCGTATTGCAGATATCTTGTACTGAACTGCAGCTTCGGTCCCCCATAAATGATATGCTGATACTGCAAGAATAGCATATCGCAGGCTCAAACAAGAGAGGTAGCGGTCGGCCAGTGCATTCGGAAGCAAGTAATTTCGAAAACCATTCAAATTATCATCTATGGTTGTAATCATACGAGACAGGACTTCCGTATCTATAAAGGATTGTCAACACCTTTCTCTCACAGAGGGTAAATCTCCATCTTACAATAAGATAATAACGTTGCGTCCCGTGACTCGAGGGTAGTTTCATAACCAAACTTCAGACTTCTCTGCGGGCTTGACATATAACGATATGTGGAGTAGCATTTTTGCTGAAAATCTGACGCAATTTCTAAATCCAGATTCGTCGAATTTTAGAAATTGATATTTTTCACGTGTTGGTGGCGCCGGGAAAGTTTGTGCAGAGCGATGAGATTCTTTCTCCCAGGGATGAACCGGTCGCCGCCCATCACCTGATTCTGGCCAATGAAGTTTGATACCATAACCTTTGCAAAAGCGACCAGTCCTTGTACAGTTATTGCAATGAGGTATACCTTTGTCGCAACCAATTTTTCTGCCTTCATGAAATGTTAGGTTGCAAGCATCAATGTGGGGGAAAAAATTGAATGGCAGGGCAATTCCGGGGGATGGGCAAATGGATGCGAATTGGTGCTTACCTCTACACGTCCAGCATCCTTTGCTCGACTTCTTTTCCTTGGGTCTTCTAACAAGAGACATTATCACGGAATTTTGTACAAGATTGATCTTGATTGAAGAGCAGCGGATGTTCCGAGGTTTGTGAGTCACAACGTTAACTTATCTTATAGTCACGTGAATTGTTACTGGACCGTTACTGGACCGTCAATGGATGATGAAATATAGTAAATTTGTATAGCACACTGGTAAATGTTAGAGGATAAGAATGTTTTCGAGGTGCGTTGCTGCTAGTAAAACTAAGGTGTGCTGTGCTTCTATAGTGTGAAACGCTTTCTTTGTTCACGAAATCATATCTCCTAGTAAGATATCATAGTCTTTCATGGGAAATATATATAATGCAGAAAGACACGCATTCTTGATTGGTCTATCTATCTATATCTAAGCAAGGATCAGAGGTTTTTTCTTCCGTTCCCAAAATTTCATCATTTGATATTTGGTATGCATCGAGAACATTTATAATGGCCACACGTCAAGCAGCTCTCGTAGTATGTTGGAAGCCACTGGTCTCCGCACTAAACGCATGGAATTTTTAGTAATGATAGAATATGGAAGGAAATATTTACTCATATCGGTACAATAAAAGCAAAGGAATTTTAAAACTCACTTGGCAGCATAACCAGCTGATGAATATGTACTGGTTTACGAACTTGCAGAAGGATTCAAAATGCATATTGTGGCTGATGAGTAGCTTGATTAAATAGGGTGAAAGCTGTTCCTGATGAGAAAATTTAGAAATTAAGAAATTTAATTGTCATTGAAGTTTTATATATAGGTGGTCTATAATTGTTTGTATTTGTTGATAAAAGGAGAGAGGAGGCCATGGGGGGCAGAAAGGTGCAGTTTTATTACACCTTGAGGATTTTGTATCCTCAATTAGAGTGGTATGATTCAAAACAAATATGAACATCTTAATTGTGTATCATTCAAGAAAAGCGTATATCGAAAACGAAATGAGTGGAGACCGAAAATGATTCAAGATCGCTCTAGGTAAATGAATCCCACGATTATATGTATGAACGACGGATGAATCAATAATGCAAGAAGTAATATAAATGCATCAGTACAGAATAATGATTCTTATTCGGTGTTTGTGATTCATGGAAAGAAAGTATGGATAGAAATATGCAATGGATACGCGGAAGAAATAAAAAGTCTAGGAAGCCTCACAGCCTGACCAGGAAGTATGCTCATGTAGCTCGCCGTGGTAACCTCCACCTATCCATTATGACTCCGCCCATCCAATATAGAACCCATCAAGTGGCATTCTTGCGTTCGAAAGTTTTGGCCCAGATGAGCCCTAAATGGCAGCTCTCGCAGCTTTCGCACCCTTTACAGCTTTTGCTGCATTCACTCCACCAGCAGCACCACCGGCGCCTGCCACAGCCCTTTTCTCACCACCAGCTTTGAGTCCAGCTGCAACCGTGCCCAGGATCGCTCCAGCGGACCTGGAAATACCTTTGGCCACTTCACCGACAATATCACCAGCCGTGGAAACATCCTTTGGTGCTCGAACATTGATGGTTGATTATACTGAGGCAGCTGTTAATAACTTTGGAAGGCAGCAGGAAATGGGGAGCAAGCTTTGGATGGCAGCTTTGACTTACGAGTCGATGGGCAAGGCAATGGTATTAGCCCAAAAGAGCGAAGTGATGATAAGAGCTGATTTTGTGAAATACATTTTCTTTCAGCTTGGTATTGGGGATTTGATCTAGTGTAACTCGTGTACTGTTGGATTTTATTTGGTATGATTATAAGAATTATTTGCTTATCTTGATTGGAGATATGATGTTGACGGCTAAGATTAAAACAATGGAATTATGTCGCTTCTTATACAATTCAACGGTGAGGAGAAATAGAAACTATAATAATCTCTGTTATTGACGAAATTGTCTCCTGCGCATCAGTTTGAGAGATGCGATGCGAGTTTTGGATAACTCGCAAGAACGCATTATACCGATGAAATCATTGGAAGTTGGAATGTACTTTACCATTCGATCTCACTATCAGACTGGCTTGAGGATATTGAATCATGGAATTCCAACTTCCAATGCGAGATAGATTCTGAAACTAGCGTATGGACACCTGCATTTCAACTGATAAGATTCTAGCGAGGGAGAGAGAGAGAGAATGGATTCAAAACATTCAACCATTCAAAGGGCTTTGATTGAAATTGCTTAAACCTCGAGATTTAAAACACTAAGAGCGGTTGCATAATCAAGGGTGACCGATAAATTTTATGCCTTGCTGAGGTAGGAATGATATTCATCCGAAATCAGCTACAAATACATGGCCATATTTTCTGAAATGATCAGCAACACTGGGTGACATTGTGTTTCAGAGGCTGTTTGAATACTATCCACGCGTCACTGAAAACACTGAAACAATAACCTCACAAGTCGCCTTACAGGCAGAAATGAGCAAGAAGCTCTAAGTCGATACCCAGAATGTAACACGCAAGACTAAAGGAAGTTCCAGATATATAGAGAAATTTTGGCCCCATCAACTTTGTATCTCAAGCCGAGATTTGAGCATTGATCATGATCGCAGGGCAAAGTTCGAAGATAAAGCTCACTCAAGTTGATCTTCAGTGAGATTACACAAGAGACAATGGTGCAAAGGTAGGTGGGAGTGTGATGGAAGAGAGTGGAGCGGCTCATCGACGTAAGCTAAGCCTTGCCGTACGCGTGGATGCTTATATTCATGTGAGTTGATACAAAGGTAGTTTTGTTGCATGTCTACAAGATTTTATGTGGGCCACCAGTGGGTGCACGGACTCATAAAACGCAATTTTTCGAAAAATATATTTATTTATTTATTATTTATTATGTTTTAACGTCTATATGAGCTAGCTAGGCTCTTGACCTCCCGAGGGGTACTAGAGACGGGTGATACACTAGTGAGTCGAAGACCCAAGAGCTCACCACTTAGGTACGTGTCGTACGACGTCGCTAGGTTGAAGCACTGAGGCCGCCTCCTCCCGGCGGTCTCTCACAACTCTAGCTCTGTTGGCAGCCTCCTTCCGCCGTTTGAGGGAGCGTCCTGCATTGAAGGGATTAGCCTTTGCTTGTTATATCTAAAAAGAGTGAATGTCGGGCTGTATGGCAATCGCATTGGTAGGGAGTGCTAAAAGGGCAGTTGTTACGTTAGGATGCAGCCTTTGTATCGTCGTATAGAGTGTTGTGCCGCGCTCTATGGGTCGCGCCTCAGATTAGGCTCCGAGGTGAAGCGGGGAGAAGGGGGGGAGGGGGTAAAGAGGGAAGGGGGGAGGAGAGGGGGGAGAAGGGGGGGGAGGGGGGTAAAGAGGAAGGGGGGAGGAGAGGGGGGAGGAGAGGGGGGAAGAGGGGGAGGGTCGGGTGTGGCGCTAGGTCGAGCGCTGTTTGGGATGCCGTTAGGCTCTCGGTTGCAAAACGTAAAGTATCGCGTTGTTGTGACAAAGCGCTCGAACTCTTGTGGGAGAGCAAGAAGCCGTTGTATATAGTCATGCCCTTCCCGGGCGGTTGTCGGTGGGCGAACAGGTTTTAGCGGCCACGAGTGGAACCTCCCAACCGAGATCTCACAGAAGACAAGGTGCTCCGGGGTCTTAGCTTTACCGCATGGACAGTGAGTCTCTGCGTCTTCATGCTTGAAACGTTTATGGTAAGCCTCGAAGTCGCCGTGCCTGGATCGCAGCGCAAGTAGTAGTCGATGCAGAGTATGTGACGCTTATGCCGTATAAGAGCTGAATAAACAGGGTCAAAAGTATCCTTAGAATCTACAACTGAAGACCAGAGAAATGGCCGTCTATCTACCTATATATATAGCTACGTACACGTGACCGTATCCTTTGAGCCGGGGCACGAGCGGAGGCCGCACGTGCCCGTTCCATTAGCATCGGCATCCGTTTATAGTCCATTCGTCGTGACAGCAGGAAGTTCAGATAATATAAGTTTAACAGTATATATAGGGTTATATATTCAAGATATAGCTCGAAAAGCTACGAAGGGCAGATTAGAATACAGTATTTTATGCTATATTGTAGCTCTACATATAGTATAAGCGAGGACCAATAGCGTATCCGCTGGATACGCACGTGGCCCTGTGACAATATATTAAAAAAGAGTCAAAAAAAGTTCTATAAAATAAATAAAGTAAAATAATACAGAATAAAATATTAAAAAGATATAATAAACTATTTAAAAAATACAAAATTATAAAAGATACTAATAATAGATGTATACAATCAAAATTGTAATAATAGCTTCATTTTTAATAGAAATATATGCTGCATCTATAGATATTATTAAAAACTGTCACGTTTTATGAGTCCGTGCATCTACTGGTGGGGCTGATTTTACGGATAGGGGATAGGTAGGGCATTATATAGATATCAGTCAACAGTCTTCTTTCTTTTCATTTGTAAATACCTACCTAGCTTTTATAATACTAAAATAAATGCATATCAGGTCTCCAGCAAGAACAGTTGCGAGTATTCTTGGGTAGGATAGAGGTTTTTAGGATTTACTTTGCAAAAGACCTCTCTCTCTTCGTTGAAAAGAGGTAAAGTGAGCAGTGAAAGAAAGGATGTACGGAGTAGATTTCTGAGATTTGCTTTGTTAGCGCCTGTTTTGTTTGTACTGTACTCTGTACAGCTTCTGGAGTTTTGGCGCTAGTAAAAGCACAATGGCTTTTCAGATTCTGGGATCTTTTTGTAGATATGCAACAAAGCCATCAACTTTTAGGCACGTGATGTAACCATGCCAGATTTCGTGCGATATCTTGTCTGAAGATGTAGTTGTGAGACTATGTGGTCAAAAACGAGTATGCTTGGCTGTGATAGTGTTGTGGAAAGCCTTGCAAAGTTTCCCTTTTCCACTCATCAGGTGACTTGAAATTTTTGATTATTCCAGCACTTATCCCGCTGTCCGTCTTCATTACAGTCGACAGAAATATCTTCTTTGCACTTGAATTTTGGAGAGCTAGTGCTCAATTCAAATCATGGAATCGTCTATATCGGTCTCAAACACAATCTCAGACACAAATATGTCCTCACAAAGAAATCTTCCACCCGATGCAAAATTGATGACGCAAGATGAAATAGATACACACATGTTTTTCATGCGCGAAGCTCTCGCTATGGTACTTCTCCCCGTCTCATTCGTCCGACTCTTGGTTTTGATACATTTGCAGGCAAATCTGGCCCTTAATACCAACGAGACACCCGTGGGTGCGTACTAGTTGACCCAGTGCTCAAGAAGGTTGTGGCTAGAGGAATGAACGCTACCAATAGGAGTTACAATGGGACGAGGCATGCAGAATTCATTGCTATTGATGAATTGCTATCCTCAAGCTCCAAGGTGTATTCTGGGGTGCGAATGAGAATAGGGGAGGGAAAAGGAAGAGGGAGGGCGATGAGAATGAAGATGATCATAAAAATGGAGACAAGATTGAAGCCAACAGGTGCATCTATGGGCCGGAAGACATGAGGAAATTAGATTTGTACGTGACGATAGAACCATGTATAATGTGTGCGTCATTATTGCAGCAGTTTGGAATAAGAAAAGTGTGGTATGGAGCTGTTAATGATAAATTTGGGGGCAATGGTGGAGTTTTGAATCTTCATATTGGGAATGGGAAATTCGATGGCAATGAGGCCAACAAGGAGGAAAAGGAAGAGAAGAGGGACAGCGAAGGTATCATTGAGAAGCAAGAGGGAGATTACGAGGTTAGTGGTGGGTGGTTGCGAGAAGAAGCAATTGTCATTTTAAGGAGATTTTATGTGCAGAGAGAATGAAAGGGGTGAGCAGTTCTGGTTCTCTTTTCTCTTCTCGGATACTGATGAAGCTGACGTGCTACAGCGCCCGAACCCAGGAATAAGAAAGAGAGAGTATTGAAATTAGAGGTGGAGCCAATGATAGATCCCAGAGCAAAAGAAGACGAGTCCGGTTAAATTAGGCAAATTGTAGTCCAAAAGGTGATTTCAAATATCGGAAATAGATGGCGTTTGGTTTGGATTTAATAGACAGCCAAAAGATACCCCAGATATGATACCAATAGATGAAAATTTGTATGTTTTTCGAATATGTCGACATATCGAAAGCACCACAATTCACAATGTACGACGCTGCAACTCGTATTGTAAACAAAAAAGTCAAGCGCATGATTCCAGTTTCCCTATTTACAATTGATTTCTTCGATTGCTTCCAACACGCAATTTTCCTCGGCACCCTTCACCCTTCATCATACTTCTAGTTCGTCAAGTTTTTTCCTGTTCTCTCAGCCTCCAACTCTCTCTCCGCTTGCCGGTAATACTTGGACGTATCCACCCCGTGTTGGTTATGGTTTACTAGATTGAACCAAGGAATCACATGCATCCAAACTCCTGCATATCTGGAATTTCTCGATGCAACTCCCTGGATATATGGTGTAGTAGAGCTTTCACCATATAAAGACTCTCCCTTTTTAACTTTGCTAACCATTTCTCTCATATCCATTTCTTGTTCACGCTTGTTCTCTGTGAAACCGTAGAATCGCACTATAGTGATAATCAGCACACGCCAGAAAAACTCCAAATTTCTGGTAGGCGGGGAATGGAGCGGGGGTGGAAGATGAATCCAAAGACATACGTATAGAACGTTGGTAAAACATGAAGAATCCAGCTCCAGCACCAATAACGCCCGACAATCGCATAATTGGAGCAAATCCACCCTTTCCAACAAGTGAAGGTGAAATTCGTTCCCACAATAACATCAACCCCCGGTCCTGCTGTAGCTGTCGCTGCTCCGACCACATAGTCTGATGGTCGTGCATAGCCGAGTACTCGTTTTATATGTCTGTATGAAGCGTATCAGTATTTTGCCCCCTCTATTCAGTATCTTTGGCGAGGTGTAGGAACGTACGGGTCACTGTCGATGAGCTGAGGAGCTGTTAGCTGGTAGGTTTCTTGCGCAAGATACAAGCAGCGAAGTAATGAAGACTTACAGGGTACTCGGTATTGATTTTCTTTGAAGGCACAAATGGCCTCTGCTCGGTGTTCGACATTTTGGATTGTGCCAATTGCTTACAATTGGAGTTCAGCGCACTGGTGAGGTCAATTTCTTGATGATGTTCAATATGGAAATGCTAATTCGGGCTTACCGCACGGACCATTTAAAACAAAATGCCTGATTTAAATTGATTTTTGCCTTATGGCTTTGTCGCGTCTTCCCTCATCAAAGACGCGTCTTTCAGATCAATTTTTGAATTTCCATGAATATTTCAGTCATATTTGGACTGTAAGAGAACCATAACCTACTTTTAACCGGTCTTTTACCCGTGTCAAAGATGGATTCGCCGCCAACAAGGCCACTTCCCACCGAAACGCCAAATCCTGGTGGAAATGAATTCGATGATCTAGACGATCTTTTCAATTACGATGCTGGTGATATGCAGATGAATGATCCTTTCAGCGAAAACTACGTGGTCCCCGGAACCAAGGGAAAGGAAAAGGTCAAGGACTCAGCAAGCAATGCAAAAAATGGTGCAGGGCTAGGCATTGATGAGGCGATTGAGGTCACCAGAAAACCTCGAGTTCCGCGAGTGAAACTTGATGAGCAGAAGTATGTTCAACAGCTGTCTGGTAGTTGAACCTGAAGATACTAATATGAACAAAAGACTTCTGTCATCTGCAGGAATCCCAAAATTGCGCAAAAAGGCCGCAAATTATTTGAAGTTCAAGGGTAAAGGCCATGAGGTATATAAAGTAAAGGTCTCACGAATAGAGGTTTATACTCACAGAACCATAGTATTCAGATGCAGCCCGACTCCTTGCATTTTATCAACTCTGGCTTGATGACCTCTTTCCAAAAAGCCAAATTTCTCGACGCATTGGCTATGGTAGAAAGGCTAGGTCACAAAAAGATGATACAATCTGCAAGAATAGACTGGATTAACGAGGGGAAACCTAAAGCATCGGTGCATGAGGAATCCCTATTTGACGAACCAGAACTTCCTGCACGAGATGATAACGGACGAGAGAAGACCGCATCAAGGGTAGCTCCAATCTTTGAAAACAGAGCAAGTGAACGACCGAAAACACCGGTTCCAAATCGAGATCTGGATTTTGATGATATATATGATGCGACTCCGAAGGTCGTGCGACAAAACCCAACTGCAGAATCAACTTTGGTATCCGGTGGTGGTAATAATAGTCTATTTGGCCCTCCGAAGGTTGCCACAGCAGGAGATGATGGACCACCTGTCGACGACCTGGATGCATTACTGGCAGAGGCGGAACAAGAAGGCAACAGTGATGAAATGCTGGATGATGATCTCGAAGCATTGCTAGCAGCAGAAAGCGATATGAACGGACGCAACCAACCTAGCAAACAAAACATAGAAAATCCGGCACAAGCTGAAGCTGATAATATGGATGATCTTGAAGCTTTGGCTGATATGGATATGGACATGAATATGAATGGGGGATGGTAAATGAAATTTTGGCTGGTGTTAGGGTGCATTTGGCAGCATTATAAGGCGTTTGGATTAGTATAATGATACCACTTTCTGGAGAGTAGTTCAAATTCGAATGAAACTCCTATGGCTCTGTGTATTTATATTTTATGACGATACCTATTTATTGGTTAATTGGTTGAAAGAGACATTTTGACATACTGAAGCAATACAACGCTGGGATGATCTACAGACAATAAATTTACTCTAATACTAAATTAACACAGAAATAATCAATGTTTTTTTGGGACTCTTAAGAATGGGTGTTGAGGCATATGCTTGAATGTTCCAGTGAGATATCGATGTAGATAATTCAAATCCCCTTGAGGGGCTGACGTCGTGAGCACTTTCCCAATCCCAGAACCCCACCAAACTTTTGTCCAGCTCTAGGTACCTGCAGCTGGCAGCTACCCATACACAACGTTGAACATCTTCCACAATTTTCTGAAAGAAGGCATTCATTTAGCCATGGCAGAAAGTCTGGCATCAGCTTTGGAGAATCTCCATATCAAGTCACAGAGTTTAGAAACGCTTGATGACGACTGGATTGACAGCATTCTTGATGAGCAGCGTCCCCCAAGAGGATCAAGCAAGCCCGCGAAGAGCTCGAACGAGAGCTAGAACAGAAGTACCTGGCGCCATCAACTACGTTTTCTACAGAATGGCTCAATAAGCTACAACAGTAAGTTTGCCTTCTGTACTATTTCGATGTACTAAGTTGAATGGACATTCCATCTATATGGTATAAGGTTACTGATATCTATTCTTATTCAGACGTTGGGACTCGTCACCAAATTATACAGACCTTTTCCAGCTCGCCCCAACTCAAACACGTACAATCACGAGGTTCACACGAGAGGGCTTGGAAGGCCGAGTTACAGGTTACAAAGAAGTTACGGTACCGGCGAATAGTGCGACTGCCAAGAACTCTACATCCTTCTTGAGAAAACCAGCAGATAGGGCGGATTTTGTTAGAGGTGCAGCAGGTTTCTTTCCTTTTGCGCCCGGTGGACTGGATGCTGTGGAAGCTGCGGCTGCTCTGGAAGAACAAATTGGTAGAGTTGATAATACAGTACCGGCAAAGAAGGGATTAGAAAGAATCATAAACTTTGGGGGGGACGATGGGCTGCTCAGTGTGCCACCAGGATTTACCAGGGGCTTGAGCTTTGAGAAGAAGGGTGAAGTTGACGAGAAAGAGGCAGAGGATGTAAAGAACGTCTTGGATGAGGAACCCGCCGAGGAAGTATCTGCAAATGGAGCAGGTGGTGCCGTGAAGGACCAGGCTCCTGCGGAAAGCTCTGATGATGAAGAGGAGGATGATATTGATTCTATGCTTCCTGTTGAGTTCCCCGCGCTGGAGCCTCATGGTGCACTTGCAGCCTCAACCACGAGGAGAGGAGGAAGAGAATGGGCACATATGGTTGATGTTCAGAGAGATATTCCAAACTTCCGAGAATTAGTTCCTGATATGGCGAGAGACTGGCCATTCGAGTTGGACACCTTCCAAAAAGAAGCAGTCTATCATTTGGAAAGTGGGGATTCGGTATTTGTCGCTGCGCATACTTCGGCAGGTAAAACAGTAGTAGCAGAATATGCCATTGCTCTTGCCGCCAAGCATATGACTAAGGCAATATATACTTCTCCAATCAAGGCACTCAGTAACCAGAAGTTTCGTGACTTTCGAGAAGTTTTCGACGAAGTTGGTATTCTTACTGGAGACGTGCAGATCAACCCCGAAGCGAGCTGTCTTATCATGACCACAGAGATCTTGAGGAGTATGCTTTACAGGGGAGCTGATTTAATCCGAGACGTAGAGTTTGTTATCTTCGATGAAGTCCATTATGTTAATGATTTGGAGAGAGGAGTTGTCTGGGAAGAAGTCATAATCATGTTACCCGAACATGTAACATTGATTTTGTTGTCTGCAACCGTTCCAAATACATACGAATTTGCATCTTGGGTTGGAAGAACTAAAAAGAAAGATATCTATGTTATCTCGACCCCGAAGAGGCCGGTGCCACTAGAACATTACCTTTGGGCTGACAAGGGCGTTCACAAGATTGTGGATTCAGATAAAAAGTTTATTGAGAAAGGTTGGAAGGCTGCGAATGATGTATTATCTGGAAGAGATAAGGCAAAGGCTCTCCCTGCACCAGAACCATCCAACAATCGTAGAGGTGGAAACCCTAGAGGTAGAGGTCAGAATGGACGTGGGGGTGCACAACGAGGTGGTAGTCAACAACGTGGAGGAGCTCAACAGCGAGGTGGTCGTGGTGGTAGTGGACCTCCTCGTGCTAGCCATAATCCAGGACATATGGGACGCGGCGGTAGACCTGGAGGCCGAACAACTGCTGCTCAAGATAAGACATTATGGGTACATCTGGTTCAATTCCTGAAGAAGGAAACTCTACTTCCAGCGTGTATTTTCGTCTTTTCAAAGAAAAGATGTGAGGAGAACGCGGATGCTCTGAGTAACCAAGACTTCTGTACAGCGACTGAAAAAAGTGCCATACACATGACTATTGAGAAGTCTATTGCCAGGCTCAAACCGGAAGATCGACTCTTACCACAGATTGTTCGATTGCGAGACCTACTGGGACGAGGTATTGCAGTTCATCATGGCGGCCTTTTACCAATTGTGAAGGAGATCGTCGAGATGCTATTCGCACAGACCTTGGTGAAAGTTCTTTTCGCCACGGAAACATTTGCTATGGGACTAAACCTCCCAACTCGGACTGTCGTCTTTTCCGGATACCGTAAACACGATGGACAATCCTTCAGAAACCTTTTACCGGGGGAATATACTCAGATGGCTGGTAGAGCAGGGCGTCGTGGTTTAGATACTGTTGGTTCAGTCATAATAGTAGCCCCAGGAGGCAGTGAAGCTCCACCTGTTACTGAACTCCGTCAAATGATACTCGGTGAACCCTCGAAACTTCGCTCACAATTCCGATTGACTTACAACATGATACTCAATCTCTTGCGAGTTGAGGCTTTGAAGATTGAAGAAATGATTAAGAGAAGCTTTAGTGAACATGCTACCCAACAACTTTTACCAGAGCACGAAAAGGCGGTCAAAGTGTCCGAGGCAGACCTGGCTAAAATCAAGAGAGAGGATTGTAATATTTGTGACAAGGATCTAGATTCCTGCCATGAAGCAATTCAAAATTACAAGCAACTTACTCTTGAACTTCATCTTGGATCACTTGCAACTGCTATTGGTCGCAGAATGTTTGCTCGAGGTCGCCTGGTAGTCTACCATAAAGATGGTGTTCGCACAGCTGGTATCCTTCTTCGCGACGGAGCTGTTGACATGAGTGGGCTATCTGTTCACGTTCTAGAAATTAAAACAAGGCGAGATCAATGGGATACAACTGACTTGTTACCATTCACGCCGAAGTTCAGAGGAATATTTACCAAGCTTCCACAACTCAAGAAACACATTGCTACCAAAGCCTGTTACGTTCTTGTCAATGATTTGGAATGTGTCACGAATACGATGGTTAAGGGAGTCGTTCCTGAAATATTTGAGGGTGGTGAGATGTACGACAAGGCCAAGCAGATACTATTTAATTTATGTTTATCGTGGGAGAGTGATATATGGGATGAATTAGACTGGTCTAAGATCAAGGAACTCCACCTGAGGGAAAATCTTGTAAAGCGTGCACAAGAAGTTGCAACTGCTGAAGAAGCCAGTTGCTTGGAATGTCCCTCATTCTTGAAACATGTAAGGGCATCTTATTCTTTAATCATTATCACGAAACATACTAACAGATTCACTCCCAGTTCGCAATGTGTCACGACCAATGGCTAATTAAGACTAATATCGTTCAACTTCGCCAATTAATGTCCGACACCAATCTTCAACTTCTACCTGACTACGAACAACGAATTCAAGTTCTAAAAGACCTTGACTTCATCGATGATTCCTCCCGTGTTCAACTTAAGGGCAAAGTCGCTTGCGAGATACACTCCGCAGACGAATTAATACTCACGGAACTGATTTTAGATAATGTTCTGTCAGCGTACACACCTGAGGAAATTGTTTCCCTCCTCAGTGCCTTTGTTTTTCAAGAAAAAAACGACCAATGTTCCAACTCTGCCTAGCTCCCTGGAATCTGGCAAGATCAAAATCCTCGAACTTTCAAAAAAAATCACGGACATGCAAATTTTGCATCAAGTCATCCAACCTTCTTCCGAATCTAATGATTTTGAAGCCAATCCTTCTCGCTTTGGTCTCATGGAGGTTGTATATGAATGGGCACGTGGAATGAGCTTCAAGAATATTACGGAATTAACTGATGTACTCGAGGGAACTATCGTGAGGGTCATCACAAGATTAGATGAGACATGTAGAGAGGTGAGGAATGCTGCGAGAATCATTGGTGATCCGGAGTTGTTTCAAAAAATGCAAACATGTCAGGAGATCATTAAAAGGGATATTACTGCCGTAGCAAGTCTGTATATGTAGATATCTGATGCATAGGTGTACAGGCAAGCGTGGTTAAAGTTACTTGATATGGGAAAATACCAAGACGCATCCTCTGTACATTAGCACGTACATGGAAGGGAGCACGAAGTAATAAATAAATGAGTTTATATGATGTTTCATTTTCATTAATCTCTGGATCTTGTGATCTGCGGTGAATAAAATCAGATCTGACTGAAGTGAAGAGCCTACCTCAAAAAGCTTTGTTGTATATCTTCGATCATCAGATATTCAATGCAAGGGCTTTTCTATTCATTTACCACTTATCTTCTCATCTAAAGTAAATCTATCATCGTAAATTAATAGCATATCACTCACAACTGGGAAAACATCATAGATCTCGAATAAAATACCATCACGCACAATTCCAGCTAATCCTCACTCGAGTATAAAATCCAACATGGAGAATCACATGGACGTTTACCTACACTGCATACCTCATATCATCTCTGAATAAGATATTCCTTTCCAGATTGAGAAGCTGTGGTCGTGGTGTAGTTGTTACTCTTTATTATGCACTTTGTTGTAGGCTGGGTGGGGCGGCGGGGTGAGGGTTTGCGATTTTATTGGCTGCTTTCTTTTGGGGTGGGGGAGGCTTAGGTATGTGTATTTCTGGGATTTGATTTGGTTGAGTGTTATTGGGATTGGAGGGTAGGAGGTCTGAGGGCGCTCGCTTATGAGGGTTAGGGGGTTGAATGGATGGGTGGTTGGATAAATGATTGAAGATAGGTCAGTAGTGGATTCTGAGGTGACGGCCGTATTGTTTTTTGCGGCAGCTTTCGACTCTTGAATTGTTTAGTGTAGGTTGGGTTGGCTGTAGGTTTCTTTGCGATTATGGGGATTTTGGATGCGGGAACGGTTGTATGTGATTTTCTTAACACTGATTATAATAAGTATGGAAGAGGTTTTGGATGTTTGTATCAGGACCCTGGGAGCTATGATTGAGAGAGTACATGGTCCAATGCTTTTTCATGCTTTTCGGGAAAGAAAGTTCGTTGATTTGCAGGTTGTTTGGTGGTGGTGATGATGATGATCAAGCCATTTAGATATATATGTGTTGGTATCAACTTGGTTGATATAAGTGTAAAGTACTTTAGTCTATTATGGTTGTATTCGTTCTTGATCATTATTATCTATGGGAAGCTAGTACTTTATATAGGGTAGCGCTAGCGCGACGCTAGCTAATACAGTGCCCTCTTTGATCACATGATCGATGTCCCGACAATATGTTAATTAAAATATACTAGAAGGTTCATTCCTACTATTCTTCTATCTCTCTCCTCCCACAATTCCCACAAATCCATCACCTCCAACCCTCTTAATAAACCAATATACTCGCCTATAATTATATATAATTCCTATAGAAATCTCATCAACGACGAATCAAACCAAACCTAACCAAACCAAACAACACCCAGAAATTCTTTCCCTTTTCCCGTTCTCTGTTCTCCATTCCTTCCCTAGCCTCAATACTGTACCATGAAGAAGGATCCCTCCATTTGTCGAGGAAGTTATCAATACAGATTCGATAGATCGCCCATCTATCCATCTATCTATTTGTCTACTTCGCAATCAACATAATATCAGTAACATCTCATCTCATCTCATCTCATAAATCAAAAAAAAACCCCCCATCGAAAACCCACCCATCCACCCATCCATCCTCCATCTTTCACAGTCAAGTCAATTTACAGACTTATTGGAACTAGGTCTTTACCTACTCTACTTTACTGTACTGTATAGAATCTTTAAAATGCCACATCACATCATATCATATCATACCATGCCATGCCATGCCATATCTTATCGTATCGTATCTTCAGCTTCCGATTCATCTATCCATCTTATATATCACACTAATTGATCAATTGATCTAATCCCATTTCTTCACTTGCCGATTCACCTCATTAGTTAATTCTTTCTTTTTCTTTTCGTTCTCTCTTTTTCAACAGATTCCTCAAATAAAGGGTGTTTGCAAAGTCCTCAAGAATAATAATAATGTGATGAAGTGTCAAACTACATTCATTCTGATTAAGTCATGAGCAAAATGATCTGCAAATTGACAAAGAAGATTGATAAATGAGTTGTAATTTACGATTCTTTGTATATTTGATTAAAAGCTATTTACATCTGTGTATCGTAATTCCTCCTTCATGTATTGCATATTTCCCATATAGTTCCCATTTTAAGCAATCAGAGCTTGTGAAAAAAAAAGATCCCGAATGAAATCGTGAGAGCCCTGCAAATAATCATATTCTCATAATGTCCCGGTTGTAATTTCCTTCCTTATAGTATCGTAGTGTCATCAGATTGTGAAAATCATAACCCGTTGAAGCAATATGGCGATTTATGTAGATAGCCAGAATAGAAAAAAGAAAAGCAAGATCGAGCAAGAGATGTAAAGTGCTTAATTAGAGAGAATAATTCTTCGCAATTCTGCACATTCAGCTTTATTGAGCTCACCAGAGCGCTTCTTGGCAATGATGTATTTTTTGAGCTTAGTAAACTCATCATCATCATCATCTTCTTCTTCAATTGATGGGGGAGGGTCTCTGGAATCCATATTGCCATCATAGGCATAGTCAGCAAAGTTGGCAGGAAGGGCGCTCTTTTGTTCACAAATGACGCGTTCTTCAGGGCTAAGTAGCTCAGGCTTGACATAACGGCAAGTGAGAGCAAAGCGAAGAAGTCCATGTGGTGTGACAGAATGCTAGTGAGATTGGTTAATATCATGAGTTTTTTGAAGACGAAAGGGGTTTGCTTACTTCATAGTACTTGTGAATGCCGGAACCATGCATGACAATAATGTCTCCATGATTCAAAGTAACTCTGACATAATCCTTCTTGCTGACTTTGGAACCCTTAGTAGACTTGAGAACGCCACCAATGATACTCTTAGCCTTGGGTCTGAAGGACATAGTTGAGGAAGCTCCCAAAGACAAGGTAGCAACTGTTTCGCCAAGAGTATCTTCCCCATCATCGTGATACTATAATGAGTCAGTATGTCATTTGAACCAATAAAGAAGGGGGTAAATACACCAATATGCATACTTTCAAAGTAGCCCAAGCAAAGGACTTCGTTGAAAGGAGTGAATTCAGCATCATCACGTCCAGAGAATGCTTGCTTTCCAGCCCAAGTCATTCTTTGCATAGCCTTCATGATAGGCACTGGAGCATCTTCAAAAGAATTGGCTTCATGCGCAACCAAGAATTTATATGGGGCACCCTAGATCAATGAATTAGTAACGGATAAAGCTTCAAGGGCAAAGAACTTACCCAGTTGGATGCAAAATGTGCTGTAACAATCTCCATTGGAACTGATAAAAGTTAGAAGGGTAACAAGATGAGGGTGATGGAAGAAACTTACGGCCAGCATGTCGAGCAGGTCCTCTGCGAAGTTTATAGTCATCCTTTTGCATCCCCTGAAAGAGATCATCTGGTCCACCAGATTGAGAATTGATAAGACCATTGGAGCGGAAAACTTGAATCCAACCAGCTGGAGTTGTCTCACCAGGAATCTTGAGCTCATAGACATCATAAAGTCCAATCGGCTTTTGGCTAACAGCAAACAGACTTATGGATAAGGCCCAATGGGCTATCGTCAGAGTCGAGACCACTTGAGAGAACTTTGGTGATGGGAACTGGAATTTGTGTGACGGTGTGAGTAAAATCACAGTCCACATTCTCACAAGTCCATTGACGCCATTCCAAACGACGAATACAGCCATAGCACTTTGGACAAACGATACCTTGTTTGCATTGTTCCTCGACACCAAATGCATCTTCACCGAGCAAGTCTGCATCAGTGATAGGCTCAGGACGGACAACAGGAGGGGTAGCACCGGTGTATCGAGTTCGCTCTTGAAGAAAATCCTCACAGTATTGGAGATCATTGACATCAACTTGGCCATCAAAATAGTAGAATGATGTGCACTGTGGGTTTTGACAAGTCCAACCTTGGCTGTAAATGGTCTTGCATGAGAGATTGCAAACACCACAATATTTGGGCAACAGTCTTGACACCATCATAACCTTGAGAAAGATGGGCGACAGAGTCAATTGGAGACCACCAAGATCGCTTTGTAAGGTCAATCTTCTCCATTCGTACCTTCCAGGCCTTAAGACCATTCTCAAGCTCACACCAGATATCAGTCAGTGACATGGAAAAAGTCAAGAACATTGAAATGATGACGGAGCTTGACAGGAGAGAGGTGATTGCGTTGACCTATCAAGGTGTTAGTACAAGGGGATAAATTTGGTACATGTCAAGAGCAATGCTTACCAGCAATAATTGCAACTGGCATCTTGGCCTCCATAGTACGCTGGAAAGCAATGGCAATCGAGCTAGTATCCTGGTCCTTGACTTGTTTGGTTTCTCCATCTTCACCTTTTTCCTTGCCGCCGCCACTATTGAAATAATTGTCAGCGAGAATAAGGTGACATTGGGTTTGTAGAAAACTTACACTTTGGTGATGTAGATATCTTCAGTGAAAACATCACGAAGGCCAACTCCTTGGTTGCAAAGAAAGCCAGAAATCATGCCACGAGAGCGGTAAGCAGCAGATTCATATCCTTTGTAATAAGGAAGTGCAGAACAAAGTTGTTGACGCTTGTCAGCCCATACCTCAGGCTTACCCCAAGCTTCTGGCTTTCCCAGAGTCGCATTCTCAAGGGAAGGTAATTGTTCCTTGACCTTGACGGTGGACTTTCGAGATTTGGGAGCAGCAGGCTTACGAGGCTTGCGGGGGGAAGCATTGGTAGCCTTCTTGCGGGGGGGCTCAGATGACTCTTGAGTAGCATCCGGGGTAGATTCCTCATCGCTGCTGCTTACCGCAGCCTTACGCTTGGTGGGAATGAGAGATTTCTCAGCCGCAGCAAAGAATTGATCCATTGTTGGTTGTTGGACCACATTTTGAGTGCTTCGGGTGGCTCTACGAGGTGGCAAGACTGGTAGAGTGGGGGTGGTAGGTGGAGGTGATTGGGTGTCTGACCGACTAGTTGGCGATGCAGAACGACTGGTATCAGACCAAGTGCCATCTTCATTCTGCATGGAGTAGCCTTGGTTCATGAACAGACCAAGACTCTTCAGAATTCAAAAGTTAGCAAAGAGTACTTCATAATGATAAGAGAAGTGTGATCATGACATCAAAGGGAGTATTTAGGTCAAGTGACTATGGTCTAATTCCTCAACAAGGAAAAAAACCCATGTACAGAAAGGTAAGTGATGAAACAAGAAATGTAGTGTAGTTGAAGGGAAGGAAACAACTATCTTCAAGGAAATTGTCCAGAAAGAAAGTCGATTGAAAAAAGAGAAGGGAGTGGAATGGAAGGGGGAGCTGGGGGGGGGAGGAAAGGAAAGTAAATCAAGATCGGAGACATGGAAAGTTAATTGATTTGGGAAGGATTATAGATTGATCTTACCTCATTGATCTGAGAAACAGAAATGCCCTGACTGTTCAAGATCGAACTGTCGGATAGACCGGCACCTGCATTGAAACGTTGCTGACGACGCTTAAGGGAAATCATTTTTGAGGTTATTCAAAAAGAAGTCTAACGGGAGTTGATGGTAATTGATGGTAGTCGATGGTAGTCGATGGTAGTCGATGGTAGTTAATTGAAGTAATAGATACGAAGCTGTAAGACAAAGGTATCTTAAGCAATGCCTTGAAGAGAATCAAGTCAAGTATGGACGAAGGATGAGGAAATGAAAATAGAAATGGAAATGGAAATGGAAATGGAAATGGAAATGGAAAGGATAAAAAGAGGTTGTAGAAGGAAAGAAGGATCGGATCTCAAATCCAAAGTAGAAATCTTAAGCAGAGACAGGAAGACGTGTCGAGCCACGCTACTACTAGCGTGACTTCTTGAAATATTCACCTTCGAACTCTCTCCTCACCGGACAACAGGACCTCGATCGGAAGAATGGGTCAAGATCGGACATTTGATTTGCTCAGTAGGAAGAAAATAGAATTATTTCTTATTTCTTTCTTGTTTCCCATCATCTTCTGGTTCGACTTGAGGAGAAAGGTTCTACTTGATGGCGGTGAATTGTAGTTTCCCCTCCAATGGACATTGGGTTTGGTCTTGTATCGAAAGGTTTTTCTGTAATTGAGCTTTCAACTTCTCTCAATGGATGAAATAATTAAATCGGTGATATCGAACGTTGGTGTATTGGTGAATATATGAATATATAAGTATGTGAATATATAAGTATATCGACATATCGACATATCAACATATCAACATATCAACATATCAACATATCAACATATCAACATATCAACATATCAACATATCAACATATGGACTTTACAATCCAATGTTGAAAGTATCAAATCATATCATCTGATTACAGTTTTCAATTTGAAGATATATATATATACACACACACACACACACACACACACACACACACACACACACACACATACACATATAAAGGGGGTTGATGTAGCGAGTTTACTTGACCTCACCCTTATGGAAGAAGATTGCTGGTCAGTCTCCGAGAGATTTGCTTGCTCTAAATGAAATCAGATGTTGTGATACATTTGGTTGCTGCGTATGATGAGAGTAACGAAAACCAAAAGTGAAGGTGAAGGTGAAAGTGAACCTGGACCTGGACCTGGACCTCAACCATCATGAACATCTCCCATGACTTTATTCAGATGTTGTTCATGTGACCATTCCTTACAATTCACTCATGTGACCTCCGACACCCATTCAAAAATACGAAAACATACATCATCAGAAAAGACATCTATACTAGGTGGGTACTAGGTAGATTCCATCGAGTAAATAATTCAAGGAGCCAATCAGAACTGGAAACTTGGGTAAGATCTTACTTGTGATTCTTAGGTTTCCATTACCCATCTATGTTCCTGTCACAGTGCAATCTCACCAACACCCTCGGAAAGTGAAAAGTTCCTAGACACAAATATTCTTGATATCTCAAATTCACTGCGATTGTGAATAAGCCCAGGTGTCCGAAGTAAATCTCCAGCATTGAACTCGTGTCACCAAATTATTCATGAAAATAGGAGAGAATGAGACTCCGACTCAAAGAGAAAGATGAAAATGAGGGTATAATCAGTGCGGTCATGGTTGAACCTTCTATGCATTGCAGTTGATACCAGCTTTGGGAGAAGGTATGAGAGATACGTCTGAAGATAAACACACAAGCGAATCAATCATTACCGAGAGTATTCTTTCCATCGTAGCCTTCAATTGACTTCCCACAAGTACTTGCCTAGTGGTAGACAAAAAGGAAATACTTGGCACTTTTAATTAAATATGAAAAATTGAGATGATTCCTTGATCAATTATCTGGTCGTAGTTGTGCAGATATAAAATTACCTAGTGGTAAGAATTGCTCCTCCTGGACTGCAGAGGGCCTGAATAAAGACATGATTACTAGGCTAGGTATACACAAGACTGATCTTCATATTATTCCCATGGATGCTTCTACTTGATCCCATTTGAATTCCATCCCATATCAAAAAATAATAATTCATGAATTGCAAATGAAATCTCCCCAATAAAGTATGAAGCATGAAAGATTCCATCCAAAAAGAATGCCCAGCAAGAAGACTTATTCTGGAATTTTACATTAAGATATAGATGTCCGTCTTGAACAAGGTTTGATTCATTCTTGAATCATTGATTGATAAGACAAATAAATCTTGACAGAATTGTTTGATATCAGAACATCGCTGGACAGTTTTCCACCTGCAAACGAGAAATGATGACTATTATAATCTGTTTGGAGAGGCAATCCATATTATACGTACCATATAATTTCGTGATTTTATCGAGAGATCACTATGCCAAATACTATTCATGGGCAAGGGTATTCCTGTATTTTGTTTGGCAAGACTTCTAAGACAACAACCACTCTTGTGATATTCAAACACCCTGCCAGCTGGCCCTCAGACCAAACACTCCTTTATTCTTGATATTCTCGTTAAGAGAGAGTTATTGTATTGCCACAGTCTTAACACATTGTTTCCAAAGGGCAAAATATATCCTTATTATTGCTGTGAAAGAGTACGGATGTATACGTGGATATATTGTTTGATTGACATTCTTTGATTGAAATGTTGGAGTTGGAGGTTGCCCCTTCCACAGCCGATTTATCCGGTTAAACGAGCTCCCTGAATCGTGCACATCCCTGAATCTTGCACGCTTTTTTTCGATTCTCAAAATATCGATACCATGGATTCAAAACCTAATGAAATGCTTTTAAAGGTTTGTATAAAAGCTGCATTAAATTATATTAAAAAATAAAAAATATCCTAAATATTTCTAGATAGCTAAAATATATAAAGTTAACCGTTTTACACTATTCTAACATTATAAAGGTAAAACTGTCTTCTATATAGTAATATATGCTGATATATATTAATCTTTTTTAATAAAGTAAAAAAAGGATTTTATTAATCAAATTAATAAATTAATATAACGTGGGCTACGGCTACGCGATCTACCAGGGACAAGCGCTTGTAGCTACCGGAAAGGGTGCGATTAACACGCTCTCGCATGTCTTTGACGCAGAAGCGATAGGGGCTCTGAAAGGGCTTCAGAAAGCGCTTACGCTACCATCCAATGCGGATACACAACGATGGCTATGTATCGATAGTACCTCTGTGATATGGTGTAAACGCGCGAATGCTTCGGACACTTCTCAATGGGCGTTCCTAGAAAGCCATCGACTTAATCGATCGGCATGCGGTCAATATACGGTGGTCCCCTGGGCACCAGGGTATAATCGGCAACGAGGCAGCGGATAGCCTAGCAGACGCAGGAGCCAAGAGCGATATAGTGGATCCAGGGCCTACTGCGCAACCTACGATCAGCGGTATAGGATCGATAGCACGAAGCCTGGCTCGCAACGTTACAAGTGGATGGGTGGCGCAAAAACGAAATCCAACGTTGTCAGGGGGTATCCGCCAAATGGCAACTAGACTACGCTTTGAAGGAGCCTATAGAACTCAATCTCTCTAGGCCAACTCTCTGCATCGACTACTTGCGCTGCGATCCAGGCACGGCGACTTTGAGGCCTACCATAGGCGCTTCAAGCACGAGGACGCAGAGACACACTGCCCATGCGGTAAGGCTAAAACCCCGGAGCACCTTGTGTTCTGTGAGATCTCCGTCAGGAGATTCCATTCGTGGCCACTGAAACCTACTCGCCCACCGACAAACGCTGGAGAAGGGCACGACTACATACGACAGCTTCTTGATCGCCCACAAGAGTTCGAGCGCTTTGTCACAACGACGCGCGGTACTTCAAGTTCTGCAACCAGGAGCCCAACGGCACTCCAGACAACGTCCCACCGAGCGTTGCCCCCGACCTCTCCCCTCCCTCCCCTCTCTCCCCCCCCCTCCCTTCCCAACCCATCCTCTCCCCTTCCCCCCCCCCCCCTACTCTCTCTCCGCTTCACCCCAGAGCCTAATCTGAGGCGCGATTTATAGAGCGCGGCGCATTACTCTATACGACGATACAAAGGCTGCATCCTAACGTAATAACTGCTCTTTTAGCACTCCCTACCAGTGCGATTGCTGTATAGCCCGACATTCTTTTTCATGTAACAAGCAAAGGTTAATCCCTTCAATGCAGGACGCTCCCTCAAATGGCGGAAGGAGGCTGCCCAACAGAGCTAGAGTTGTGAGAGACCGCCGGGAGGAGGCGGCCTCAGTGCTTCAACCTAGCGACGACGTACTATACGTACCTAAGTGGTGAGCTCTTGGGTCTTCGACCCACTAGTGTATCACCCGTCTCTAGTACCCCTCGGGAGGTCAAGAGTCTAGCTAGCTCATATAGACGTAAAACAATAATAAATAAATAAATAAATTAATATAATAGTAAAAGCTAGGAAGTATTAATTAATAAAAGTATTTATATTAAAGCATAAAAAAAAGCTAAGATGAAAGAGAAAGTCTAAAAGAAGACTGAAAAGAAAAAAAGAATATAGAAGCTATAGCTAAAATAGCTTAAAGAAAAGTTGATCGTTAAATTATACAGGATTTTAAAGTAAAAGCAAAAAAAGCTTTAAGATTATTAGAATCACCTATTAAAAAAGCTCAAAAGAGTTTAAAGCATTTTGATACTATAGATTTAATATCTAAAAAAAGCAACAGAGCTCTCTAAAAAGTTGGAAATTGATATTTCAATAGTGGTGAAAGAAGGGGGGGAATTGTATACAAAAAAGGGGTCGAAAGATCAATATTCCATTAAAATACAAAGCTTAAAAGATTTTATAGCTTTATTATATTATTATATATCTTAATATACATTAAACTGAATCTTAGATTAATATCTTATCAATTCGAATTATTATAAATTTTTAAAGCGGTCATATATAATAGTTAAAAAACGTGCAAGAGTCAGGGACGTGCATGATACAGGGAGCTCGTTTAAAACCGACCAACTAAGTTCAGCTAGATAGTGAAGATATATATTCCTGTCCGCTCTGACCAATAGAAGACAGGATTATGTCCTTTTATATACGAAGTAGTATATACCAATGACGGGAGCGACCAACTGGATTATCCCTCGAAATTAAACCGATTTTGGAGAGCGATTGTCGGCACTAATAACGGGTTTATATGGGCCTTGTGGATTGTCACACGGACTATAACCTTCACTAAATGGTCTCCATGGATCTAGTGGATCTCGTACCTGACTTATTAATAAGCTATCCTCGGTATTAAGAAATTCATCATACTGTACTGTGCCGAGATTCTACCTCGAATGAATTATTCACAAGAGATCAGTTAGAAGTTCTGGTTTGGTCAGATGAAGGGTGAAGGACGAAGGACGGGGGATGAAAGTATGATAAGTTCAACTTCGTATATATAAAGATATCAACCTTAGTTCTAATAGTGTAACCAATCTGCACCTCAAGTTCACCTCAAAAGCAAGTTTGATACAATTTGGTTTTCGATGTATATAAGTAGTTCCATCCGGCAATAATTAAAGTGTCTGGGTCTACTCACTCAGGGCCTCGGCTTGATGTCACTTAGCCGGATGGTTACCTAGATTTGTAATTTATACTCTCCGTACTTATACTGAAGTGTCTCCAGACCCCCGCATTATTCTACCTACTACTGCTACGTATACATATAGACTTACAGTGACACTATCGACGTCAAGAAACCATTCAGATATTTCTGCTCGTCACGTATCTAAATCTATCTCTCTTGCGTTTTCGTCTTTTTATCCAACGCGATAGCTTTTTGTACTCAGCCCTTTTCATCAACACTCTTGCAACTTCAATTCAAATTCAATATACATTTGTTCATCTGCAAGAGCCCCTGGTTTTCTACTGCAAGGTTACGATACATCCACCTACTTCATTTGCTAGCTTGCCATATTAGCATCATGGTTTTTACACCTCCATCTTGGGTCCCAGAAGCTCCGTCGAGTAGGTCCAACCTCAACTCCTCGCTCAGAATCTCAATGCTTCACTCCTTGGAATCACATAGCTAACAATCCCCGCAAAAGACCTACCAGATGATATACCAATCAGTCAGTTCATGCTGAATGAAAAATATGGCAGGAAATCATTTAAGTCATCTCTCGCAATCCTTTCACCTGCGGAAATATCAGGAAAATCATACACAGTCTCGGAACAAGCTCAGCGGGTTGCGCATCTAGCGAGAGCTCTGTCGAAAGAGTTGGGGTGGGAACCAAACACCGGGACAGAATGGGACAAAGTAATGGGAATATTCTCGCTCAACACTGTACGGCAATTTTTACAAATCCACAAATAAATGGGAAGACTAATGATTTCTTAGATTGATTTCATGACATTAGCATATGCTGTTCATGAATTGGGTGGAATTGCTTCACCTGCAAATGCCCAATACTCCGCTGCCGAGCTGGAATTTCAATTGAAGTCTTCAGGGTCAAAGGCACTTTTCACAGTAAGGTTCTCCGATGTCGTCAAAGATTTAAAACTAGGCCCTAACCTGAGAAACAGTGTATTCCTTTACTCGAGACGGCTTTACAAGCTGCCAAAGGGGCAGGTATCCCAAATGACCGAATTTTCATTCTAGATGTGCCTAAGGAGATCACTGGGGGTAAGAAGGTCCCATTTAAAACTGCCGATGATTTGATCGCGGCGGGAGGTAAGCTTCCAAAATTGGAGCCATTGAAGATGCAGAAGGGACAAGCAGCGACGCAAACAGCGTATTTGTGCTACTCGAGTGGAACTTCAGGTTTACCAGTAAGTAAATCTCCAATACTCAAATGAGACGAGTCAGCATGGTCTCGAAAACCACGGTGCCAATTTAAAAAGTTGACTAATGAAATCCTCAGAAAGGAGTCATGATCAGTCACCAGAATGTCATCTCAAATATCCTACAACTCAAATCATATGAGAAAGATATTAGAGATAAATGGGAGACAGACACAGAATTAGGCTTGGGCCTTCTTCCCCTGAGTCATATTTATGGCTTGGTAGTCATAGCGCAGGGCACTACTTATCGCGGAGATGAAATAATCATTCTTCCAAAGTTTGAACTTAATTCATTCTTGAATAGTATTCAACAATATAAAATACAGACTCTTTATGTAGTAAGTATTCAATATACGAAATATGCAAGTCTCAAGCTCATTGTTATTAGGTTCCTCCAATCATTATTCAAATGGTTAATAACCACTCCTTACGTTCGAAATATGATCTCAGTTCCGTTAGAAGTCTCTTCACTGGAGCAGCACCCCTGGGTACAGAAACGGCAGAAGATTTGCACAAGATTTATCCCAAGTGGGCTATCCGTCAAGGCTATGGTACTTAGTTTCCCCACCCTAAAAATCAATCGAAACGATGTCTAATATACTTCCTAGGTCTGACCGAGACTTCAACAGTCGTTTGCGTGTCTTCCGTCAAAGATATTTGGCTTGGATCATGTGGCTCACTTATCCCAGGAGTTCGTGCAAAATTAGTCAACCCAGAAGGTGTTGAAGTTACTGCTCTTAATGAGCCAGGTGAACTGGTAGTGCAGTCAAAATCGGTGGTACTTGGATATCTCAACAATGACAAGGCAAATGAAGAGACATTCATTGCGGATACTGATGGAAATGGGAGATGGATGCGTACAGGAGATGAAGCTGAAATTCGCATAAGTCCATCTGGGAATGAACATATTTTCATTGTTGATAGAATAAAGGAACTTATCAAAGTCAAGGTACATACATCATCCTCCTCCATCATCTTCCTCCATCAAGTCTCCTAACTCAACACACCAACTTACACAAATAAATAGGGACTCCAGGTCGCACCCGCTGAGCTCGAAGCTCACCTACTGGCTCATCCTTCAGTTGCTGATTGCGCAGTCATCCCCATTCCCGATGATGCTGCTGGCGAGGTCCCTAAAGCATACGTTGTCAAAATCTCAGTCAGTAGGTATAGAAGATAATGATTCAACGTTGAAGAGAGAGATTAGTAAGTGGGTAGAGAGTCATAAGGCGAGACATAAGTGGTTGAAGGGTGGTGTGGAGTTTACCGATGTTATTCCCAAGAGTCCAAGTGGGAAGATTTTTGAGAAGACTTCTGAGAGATAAAGAGAAGAATACTAGAAGAGCTAAGGGCGCAAAGTTGTAATTTGTTCGAGGGGGTGCAAGACTATTTTTGAAAAGCGATGTGCTAAGAGAAGAAGGTTTCAATAATGAGATTGTGATAATGGACGTTCCATGTATGGATGGGAAGACAGATTGTATATATATATATATAGGGAGCAAATTTTAACTGTAGATACGAAGACTTACTATACCTACACATCCAATGTGCATGCCTCTGTGTCTTGTTCTTCCTCAAGAGCCATCTTGATAAAAACCTTCCGGAGTACAATTGCAAGCATTCATAAGTCAAGTCTCATCAAACTGTCATCCAGTAAATCGGAGTTGAAAGCATGATTCTTATTTACTTGGAATATAGAATAGACTGGATTTCTATGTAGAACTCCAAATTCCAGATGAGAACTGCATAGATACAAGTAGGTAAGTGTAAATGCTACCTAGTACTTAGTAACATTTGTAAGCTCATGATCATATCGGTGATAGTGAAAATGGAGGGGCAGAATCTCACTGGTCCGTGCGTCGCGGGGGCAAAACAACAGAACCCAGAAAAAAAAAGATTATCATCAAGCATTTTCGAACTCCGAAGAAAACAATTCCCAAAAGGTTATCTTGACAAATTCCGCAGATAACTTTTATTTTTCTTACCTTTCATCCCAATATCTTTCTCATATTCCCACTTAAATATACAAAATAATATACGCCATGTCATCTCCCACCAACCCACGACGATGACCCCATCAACGAAGACGACAATGAAATGTTTGACCCCGCGGACGCCGCCGAGGAAATCGAAGATGTAGACGGTGACGCAGCCATGGATTCGGGCGATGAAGATGTTGGCGCAGGCGAAGATGAGTTAATTCAAGAGGAATATCAGCTGCAAAATGATTCGGCGGCTCACTTTGATCACCACAAAGATTCCATCTTCTGCATAGCTCAGCATCCTTACGCGGCCGGAGATCGTGGCCACGGGTGGTAGCGATGGTGATGATGCTCCCGGGGCGGGATATATTTTCGATGCGACGCCAGAACCGACCCGGTGTTGCCGGCTAGCTATCAGAGTAATCCGAGTGAGAGGATAGAGAGGAGGGGGTTGGAGCCGATTTATAAGTTGGAGGGTCACACGGATTCGATTAATGCGTTGGCGTTTACGTTGCCGGATGGGAAGTTTTTGTTGTCGGGGGCTTGGATGGAAAGCTGAGGGCGTATGTGACGAATGGGAGCAAATGGAAGTTCTACACCGAGGCGCAGGAAGTCGAGGAGATTAATTGGTTGATTGCGTGTCCGTATGAGAAGTTCCCGAATACGTTTGCGCTCGGCGCAAATGATGGGAGTGTGTGGGTTTATACTGTTGATCCGAGTCAGAAGGAGGCGCCGCTGCAGATGATACAGAGTTATTTCTTGCACACGGAGTCTTGCACTGCGGGGGCTTGGTCGCCGGATGGGAAATTGTTGGCCACAGTTAGTGAGGATGGAAGTTTATATGTTTGGGATGTGTTTGGAGAGGCTGCTGCAGCAGGGTTGACGCAGGGTGAGAGTGGTCAAACGGTTGTGGGGCTTACGGCGTTGGATCAGAGATTTGCGGTCGAGGGGGGGTTGTTCAGCGTGGGGATTGCGCCGAGCGGGGCTTTTGTTGCAGTGGGTGGAGCAGGAGGTTCGATAAAGGTTGTGGGATTACCTCGATTGGGTGATGGTTCTGGCGCGGCACCAGCTGGTCGGGGTGGTGCTGGCGCAGCGTCGAAAAATAAAGGTGGAAAACAAGCTGGTGGAAAAGCCAGTGGAAGTGCTGCATCAGCTGGGCAGGCTGGTCAAATTCTCGCTGATCTGCAAGCACAAGGCGATGGAATCGAATCAATTGCCTTTGCACAACCACCTTTAACATTAATGGCAGCCGGAAGCGTAGACGGTAGTATCGCTCTCTTCGACTCAGCTCACCGATTCGCAGTACGAAGACACATCAAAGAAGCACATGAGGAATACAGCATAGTGAAAGTTGAATTCGTCAAGAATTCCCAATCAGGTGGCTGGCTCCTAACCAGTTGCGGCATGGATGGTGTAGTTAGAAGATGGGATACTCGAGGTGGAACTGGAATTGCCAATTCGGGATTCGTGAGGGAGTGGAAGGGACATAGAGGAGATGGGGAGGGTGGTGGCGTGTTGGGCTTTGTGCAGGGGGATGGAAGCAGAATTGTTACAGCGGGTGATGATGGAATTAGTTTGGTTTTTGACTCGCCTATTTAGGGAGTGGACTTGAATGAGTAGGTGGTATATCCGGGAGTTTTTTCCCATTTGGCGAAATCGTTTATGTGAAGAGTGTAAATAGATCTTCTCTCGTCAAATACAAATTCACAATTGCACAATTAAACAGTGTCAATGATTCGTATGCCTCGATCATTGTCCCTCGATAAATAGATAGCAACATTTCCCCTTGTTACATAAAACACCACATCTCCAATACATCCTAATACCAAACCCACAAATTCCATTCAAACTACTCTCATTTATGCTTAAATTTCCATCCATGAATGTCTCTAGATATCTCCCCTTCCATATATGTATAATTAATATTCAGATAGCTCCTGACTCCTAGCGCTCCTGACATACCTCTCATGTCATATCCAACTCAATCGCAACCAAAATCCCTTGTGTATCCATCTATCTGTTTCATGAAGTGTCAACGAATTCGAAGTATCACTATCGTTTTCGGTAGAAGTGTGTTGATGTGGGTTTATGGTGGTGGTGGTGGTAAGGATGGGGTTTTAGTGGAGGGGAGGTCATGAAGAGGCGAGAGAAGAGGAGAGGTGGTTGGAGGCGGAATGTGGGCGAGGATAAGGTTGTGTGGTGTAGATAGGGGGGGAGGTACGTATGTGTGGGATTGGGAGGAGGTAGTGTCTTGCTTGTTTGGTTGTTTGTTTTTTGTAAAAAAACAAAAACAAAAAAAAATATTAAATAGCGAGGGGGGTTGTTTTGATGGGGGGGGAGGGGGAAGAGCAGTCGGGTTATGTATGAGGTGTGTAGTGTTGTTTGAGAATGTGTATTGGATTGGATTGATATCTAACCACTGCAGTCTTGGTCTTCGGATAGGGGTTATATATCCTCCGTTTGTCAATGAGTGGTTCTACCCGATCATATGGCGTACATACAGAGTAAGGTTCTTTATGATATTATGCGTGGATACTCACGTGTGTGGGGAGAGTGATGTTATTATTTAATTCTGAGCTCGGTTCTAATTTTTTCGGCACATTTTATATGAGAGATTTTATGTTTGAGGTTGTATAGGTGAGGTAGAACTGAGATCATGATTTTGATATCATTCATATCGTAAGCTTCTTGCGAAATGGCATGTTTGGTTCTATGACATATGATCTATCGGGAATATTTGAATTTGTTATATACCCTTCCCTTCCCTTCCCTTTATTTATCTTACATCTTATATCTACAACCCGAACTTTAATACTCTACTCCTCTACATTAGAGAAACCCCATTACTCCACCGATCTCCGACCAGGCGGCGCAGAATCGGGCGAACATGAACCGCCGGCTTCGTTGGTGCAGCTTGCGATGGGCTGGAAGCCGCCTATGGAGTTTGCGGCTGTGGGGGGAAGGAGGAGGAGGAGGAGGATTGAGGAGAGGAGGGTGAGGGTGAGGGTGAAGGGTTGGATGTGCATTTTGGGGTGGTGGAGTGGGTTGGTGAGTTGGGGGATGGTGGGGTTGTGATTTTTGTGGTTTTTTGGAGGGTTTTTTGGTTGATTGATTGATTGGTTAATTGCTCATCGACTGACTGCTCGTTGACTGATTGCTCGTTGGTTGATTGGATTTAAGGGAAAAGAGGAGAGAAAGAAAGAAAGAAAGAGGCCCTTTTATTAACAGAAAAGCGACAAAATTTAAATATGAATCACTATATAAGGTGACTGAAATGACAAGTGTAATGACACACAACAGATAACTAGAAACGCAAGTAAAGTGAATAAGGTATGCGAATTTCTAATGCAATAATCTGAATGTCTATTATCAGAATATGATTCAAATCTGCAGTCATATTCTAATCTTTCAGATTGTGCACTTTAATTTTACACATCCATATACCCATGCAGTAGAGCATCCAAAAAAGAAAAAGAACTTTCCAGCCTCTTCTTTTCATGCAATCTTGGGATGACGAGAAACGCACCCTGAGACTCTAAATTTTTTCCGAGATCTATGACGAAAGCAGGCCAAGCAACAGTCAACTCACTGGAGAACTCATCTGCATCTGTCTGCTTTTTCGGCTACTTCTGTCATATATAACCACCAATAGACCCATGGGCATATAACAATAGCCCACGAATCCCAGATATCAGTTCCTGAAGCCAGGGAAAGGGTACTCAGATATGATTTGCAATTCAGACACTGAAAGAAAGCCCAATCCCGAAAGTAAGCTACTGTTTGATACGCTATAACACTGTTGGGGGCAAAGACGCCAGGAATTACAATGAAGATAGATATGCGATATAAAACTGTCGGGAAATGGATCATGTGACTTTTGGGCTGCTGTACGAATAATACGTCTAACCGTATTAGGCGTACTAGCACCTCGAGGACGTCTATAAAGTCGTCCTCCATTCCATAGATTACATAGAGAATAACAACGATGATTATACAAAAAGAGATTTAAGTACTTACACTTTAACTGACCAAGTTAATACCAACAAAAACACAAAGCACAACCTTATGACTTTCCAGTAACTATCGACAAACTCTAAATGTAACTTTGGCCCGAGGAAGGAGGAAGTATGATACAAGATTGTTGTGGGTTGATGTTATTTATGTTATTCAGAAAGATCATAAAGAGAGGAGTCAATAGGTTCCTCTAATATTCAATATCTACGGCAAAGCAGACAACGTATGTGGATGGCTTGACGACCACGATTAATAAGATAGTGAAAGGGCTGTGAAACTCCTCAAGAAGAGAGTACGTATTCTTGAGAAGCTCGAAAAGCTGGTCAGGTATCAATCGATAGCCTGACGAAGGATCGCAATGTCTGGATTGATGGCAAGACTAAGGCTCTCGAGGAGATGGGTTTTACGAGAGATTACCCGCGCCACGAAAGCTACCATACATTTGGGGATGATGAACTGGCTTCGCAAGACCTTACACACATACATTATCACTGGTCAACCAATTTGAACTGGAGTTGTCAAAGATCGTAAGGAGGAAGACGGAATTCGACCATCTTCAGGTTTCCTTGCACATGTGTCTGTGATAAGTGCGACTAGGCTTGTTGATGCAACTAGCAATTTGCTCCACTATTCCAAGGTAGAGAGTACAAATAGGATACAAGTTGAGCAGTTACTAGCTAGATGACCTAGTTTCTACGCTTTTGAGTTTCAAGGTACGCGTACAGAATGGCACGGTATATGATATATTCGCTATCGCTCGAGATACAAAACCCGACACTCGGTCAAGCGAGACCAAATATGTAATTGCACCTGCTATCAAGCAACATCTGTTTGAATTGGGTAATAAAAGAATTGTCGATGGGGCATATATGGTCAATAATGAACAGCCATTGTTAAATATGTGCAAATATTTCATTATTTTTGCTATGAGGGTCAAGAACCTTATGCATTCTTTGCAGATCATGGTTGCATGAGTCTCGGAACGTTGAAGTATGGGATCTAGTAAAGGGGCCAAGTAGGCCTCTTGGGTCCTCGGGCTACCAAAACGGACTTTCGAACCCCACTCGACATCTACCGCAAGCAAGATGATGCGTAGAGTTAATGCAAACCTCCTCGTTGGACTTCCAGGATTCAGTCAGAAAGAACAAACAGCATCAGGTACAAGATCCATGGGAAAGCATTTGAATTCGAGACCAGCAAGTTCGAAAATGAGAATGAGAAATATGATGGTCTCCCGTTATATATCATCCACTTCTCGAATATCGAATCCAAACAATCCATTGCTCACCACGCTGCTCTCATCTATTAACTTTTGGGCAGTTTCTACACCAGCCGTCGGGACTCGATATTCAAATCGCTTGCCCTTAGCAGGCAATCGGCCATCGGGAAGAGGGTATGGGAATGGAAGATACTCGGGTAGCAGGCCGAGCTGTTGGAGGACGGTAGCTTGATCCCAGGCGATATGTTCATGATATAAACGATCACCACGAATGTTGACTACAGAAGTGAATGGAATCCGTACATGTTTGTGTGTTGGTGGGACTCCTGGGAGACTATCATGGTATAAATTGAAAAATCCATGATGCATTTCGATTTGTACTCACAGCCAATCTATTACCCTATCATGCGTGAAATTGAATATAAATTCATCAATTACTCTATCAACTCCGACAGTTCGGCTGACAAGCTCAAGCTTTGTATCCTCCGGATTATTGAAGACAAAGTGGTTGCTATAGAACTCTGTCAGAGGCCCCCTTCCAATGCCACCAGTCATCTAGTGATGAGGAAAAATATTAGTATTAAGGTAAATCAACTGGCAGAGTACATACTGTCGGGATATGATTTACATATGGCTGGTCAACCATAGTATTCATCGTTTTCTCAACACATTCCGTTCACCAAATTCATAGAGTGTGTGCTCATCCCAGATAGCTTCGAGATCGAAGATTGGTCCACCAAGGTGTTTTTGGATGAACCCAAGACTTCTTGTATGAGCCACACCAGCAGCCCTGGATCATAAGCACTATGGCTAGGGAGGATGAAGTTTGATGATTCTGTTGCATCGTATATGTGGGCAACATCATCGGGTCTTAAGGAAAGACCATGTAAGCTCTTGGAGCTGTGCACCATTAATGAGGGCATAGACGCATTTTCAAGCTTTTCAATGAGTTTTTTACTGTCATCGGTAAAGATAATAGCAACCAAGAATATTCCCTGGTGTATCCATTTGAAAACAATATCAGTATGCACGCTTCCATCCAAGTTTTCAGTATAAACTAGATGAGAAGGCTTCTTGTCAGCAGTTCATTACAAGTTTGTTGCAGCAAAGCGATCATATCAGTATGAAAAACATACAGATGAGTCCCAATCTATCAGGATCAGTACATTCTGGCGATGATTTTAGAGCCTGCAGACCCGAATCCAAGTAAGATTCCAGGCTAGTTTGACCAGCTTTCAATTCTTGATCAGGGATTGTAACATTCACGATCACAAAAACCTCTTCTGCCCATTTCTGACATGGCTCTGGATCGAGTGTTTTTCGTTCAGCTCTTGAAGAATAACTTTCCGAGGTTAGGATCATTAGCCCTGGTCCTCTACCCTCTTCTAGATAGAGGCTTTTGAATAATAACCCGATCTCCCAAATGGAGCGGCTGCAACCTTACGTCTTCTTGGTCGTTATTCATGTTTCCATTAAAATTTGTTTTAGTAATTTAAAGTCGTCGTTGTACTTGAACCTCTGATAAGATGAGGTGACAGGATAGTGGTGACTCGAACTGACCAATACGGTAAAAAGCTGATATACCACGTGACATTATATAAAATTATATATCAATAGATAAAAATATTCTTTTTTTTTTTTCAAACTTTAAAATGTTAAACAACAATGAAACCAGTAATTAATAATCTATTAAGATTCTTATTATATTCTGGTGTGCTTTGCACACAGTGTTTTAGAGCCTCTATATACGCCGCTATAAATACCCCTCCTCCTTATCGTAAGAAGAGGGGGATGCTTTTTGGGGGGTTGGCGCAACGGGGTTGGTAGAGTTTATCAAGAGAGAAGGATGAAAGTGTATATATATAGTAATCGTAATAGTAATAAAGTAGAGAATAATTGGAATTGTAATAAAAGAATGGAAAAATATGGGAATGGTTTATCTTACATTCAGACCCTCTTCGTTGATAAACGTTTTTAATTAGATTTATAGGTTTTTTATATTGATCTTTTTGGTAATAGTATTATTAGCTGTTTACTAAATAATCGAATTTTTTTTAATCAATTAGAAATCGAAGGAACATTTATATCCTCAAAGATCTAAAAGCTTTTAGTTGTATTTTTGGTGAAGACCTGATGTTAGGACAGGTGACAAAGAATCAACTAGTGTAAATGACAGGTAAAGACTTTTCATTGCTTTCTAAAAGTAAGAGTTCTAGCTATGATTTTATACTAAGATCCGTCCTTCATTGATTTCCTAATTGACTCTACGGTTATACGCTAGAGGAATGTAGTCTAACCTTTGGCGCTGTGTTCTCAGGTCGTCAAACATTTCTTGTATGCTTTCGTCAAACATTTCTTGTATGCTTTCGTCAAACATTTATCGTATGTTTTCGTCAAAACATTTATCGTATGCTTTCAGTTTTGCCGAAATGCCAAGGTTTTATGTAGGAAAACGTATCTTAATCTATTCATTTTCGATATGACTTATTCATGTGTTTTTATTTATTTATTTATATACAGTTTAACGTCTCCGTATAGAATGGCTAGTTCTGACCTCCCGAAGGGTATTGGCGACGGGCCCGCGACGGAGGCAGGGCCTCCCGCGCGCCTCCCGTGCATAGCCTGTTGCTATACTTGATGGTACTCCTAGCGCCCCGTCCTTCAGTCCCTACACCTAGACAGTGCCGTTTCCCGCTACTCCTGCAGTCCTCCTCCCTCCATTTGGAGGAGCGTCCCTGCTCGCTCTCTTCTAAATCCTACATATTTATAGGTTAGCGCTTTTTATTTGCTAGCTTACCTTTTGAAGTGTAGCAGATCTTTAAGTATAGCTGCTGTCCTTAGAAGGCGTATGTGCATATAGGGAGCACTTTAATTTGCCGGTTCTTACATTAGGGCGGTGCCTTTGTATGATGCGTGCGCTGATTATATAGGGCGCGGCCTATCGCTATACAGCAGTTAAAGAATGGCGGTTTTGTCTCGGTAAGCCGTAGCTCTGTTGGGGACCACCCGGACTTGTCAGATCGCGCGTTTGTTGTGCACGGGCGTTGATGGCGAAATATTGAGTCACTGTGAGAAAATCCTCGAACAGCTTGGGGTGCGCTAGTATTGCGCTCATGTACCTCCGTCCTTCTTTAGGGCGACTAGGAGGGCGTTCCGGCTTGGCCGGCCAGGCATGGAACTTGCGCTGGGAGATCTCACAGAACACGAGATGCTCAGGAGTTTTCGCGTATCCGCAAAGGCAGTTGAGCTCAGCGTCGGTGTGGCCGAATCTTCTATGGTATTGCGCGAAGTCGCCATGAGCCGTTCGGGCGGCTAGAAGCCGGTGGAGCAGCGTACGAGGGAGGCGGAGTTCTGGAGGCTCCGCTATAGAGTACCCGAGTCCCCATTTGCGGTAGGATGCCGAGAGTCCTGTAAGGCACCGACTCCACCAATCAGAGGTCGCAGCGTCGGCAAGGGCCCTTGCCGTTGTGCCTATTCCGCTGATTGTGGGCTCTGCCGAACGGTCGTCATCCATGCGACCCTCGTTCGCGCCAGCGTCAGCCAGCTCGTCAGCCGTCTCATTGCCTCCGATGCCCATATGGCCTGGGGACCATCTAATGCCGACTTTGAACTGGTCTATGAGGGCATTGCATTCAAGGAAGGCCCACTGGGAAGTATTGGACGCGTTAGCCCGCATACACCAGATCACCGAAGTGCTGTCGATGCACATCCATATATGCTCATCCAAGGGCCGAAGGATTTCCAGCGCGCATTGCAGACCTTTGAGGGCTCCAATCGCTTCGGCGTCAAAGACGTGGGAGATGCTGTTTATCGCTCCGCTTCCTGTTCTAACTAGCGATTGGCCGCGGTATATGGCGTATCCGTAGCCTACTGACTTGGCACCGTCCTTGTACTGCTCAGAGCCGTCCGAGAATACGGTGATAGTGTTGTCGCTTAGCTGGCTCCACCACGTATTAAACTGCTCTGCTGCGGCTTCCTTTGTACTTCCCTCTGTAGGATCAGTCCTACAGCCAGGTGAGAAATGTGGCTGGGCTAGTACTGGCCTGGGAGCGTGCGGGATGAGCGTATCCGCGCAGCGCAGTTTTCGTTGCGCGCTGCCAGGGTAGGATCGGGGTTTCGAGCCGGCGCACCAGTGGGTGGGCGGCGTCTAACGTCCTGAGCCGGAGCGCGAAACGTATGCGGGCGTGCTCGAGGGCGGTGCTACCCGACGGTAGTCCCGCGTCTCGCAGAACACTTGCCTTGGGCGCCGTACGCCAAGCAGGAAGGACTCCTCTTGCTGCTAGAACCATAACTTTATTGGTCTTCTCGATCAATGGGCCAAGTCTCGTGCTGGCCAGCCGGTTGCGGTTGTAGCCATGCGACGCGCTAGGCTTCCGCCTGCCGCCGTACCAGACCTCCGACCCATATAGTAGGGAGGACTGTACACATGTGACTACGGCCTTCCTTAACGACGCAGCAGGTGGTCCGAACCTTACGCCCGCTAGCCCTTTAATGTGGCGTGCAACTTTCAGCGCTTTAGTTGAGCGCTCGGCTACGTGCCTCTTAAAGGATAGCTTGCGGTCTATCCAGACGCCGAGCCAGCGCAAAGCCGGTTGCTCGTCGCCCACTGCGGTTACTGGCGTGATCGTAAGTTCCGGTGACACTCTAATGCTGGGAGCATTTGTGTTCCGCTTTCGCGAAAGATGGATCATCTCCAGCTTCTCTCGCGCGAAGGCTACCTTGTTCTCAGCTCCCCACCTCATAACCTGGCGCACGTCGCGCTTTAGCATAGTCACATTGCTTTCCACGGACTTTGAAGCCCTGTAGATAGCTGTTGTACGGAAGAATGGTTCCGGACTAGACTCCGGGTATATTGGATGAATAAGGTCTCGTCACACTCTTATGCGTAATGAGCTGTCACACCTTGCATCTGAACTTGTATATAAACCTGGACATTTCCCTACAAATCCTGAGAGAAGTCAGACTCAAAGGATCTTAGGAACCCTAAAAGATTATTAGCTAAATTGAATATCATTCCAAGCCTACTACCTTGTTACAATAGCAATGTCGTCCGCATACCCGAAGCGTAGAGAGCGGTCCTGATTCAGCAATTCAGCCAGGTATAGTACATACAGAATCGGGGATAACGGCGAACCCTGTGGGGTTCCGCATTGCGTCTTCGATTCCGCGGTGTACGTGCCCTCTAGCCGGACCATAACCTTGCGGTCCGCCAAGAACGAGCCGATTAGCCGGAGTAGCTTCATAGGCCAGCCCTGCTTCCGCATCCGTTCAAGCAGCCTTCTGGGCAGCAGTGCGTCGAACGCGCTTGGCTTTCTATATCCAAAATAGTAATACATCCAAATTATATAATATCTTAAAGCAAAAGATACTACAATTGTTCTAATATAATAAATTTGGATCGAAAGTTTTTCCATTGCGAAATAAGATAGCATTTTGATGATATTATAAGTTTAATATTGGATTGCAATTTAGATAATACAAATGTATCTCTAAATTATATTTAATTAACTAAAAAAATTTTTATCAAATTATAAAAAATATATATAATTGTTATATTATTAGTATTATTAATAAAGCATTTACCCATTTACTTTACAATAGAAATAATACTAATGGAAAATTGAATTATATTATAGGATTGCTATAGTTCAAAGGATCTTCAGAATATATTTTGATAATTGAATGAATAAATAAAAAATAATATAAAAAGAACGAGTATTCGCTATTGCAAAATGTTACTATTTGGAAACATTACTTTTTATTTTTCAAAAATGTATATATATATAAAAAATAATAAGGAAATTTAGTTTTATATAATAAATCAGTATAAAAATGTTGCAATTGTTGAATAATTTATAAAATTATTAAATAGTTAAATGCAAAAAGGTCGAATTGTCACTATTTACATTAAAGCAGAACCAAATTGTTTCAGACCCTACGGTGAACCTTTGGGATGCCCTGCCTCAAAATTAAGGTCAAAAAGCCTTAATATTATGTAATCACCGTGTGGTCTGAGGATGAGATAAGGAATGGTAGGAATTGGAAGTGTTGGAAATGCAATCATATAACCACGTGATGCCATATAATTTCATTTTTTCTTTGTCAGCCTTAGTATAGGCCATTTACGCCACATAACAAATAACGGAATCTTCCACAGGATAATTTTTTCGCAAGCTCTAAAACATAAATGTTTAATATATTAAACTTTTCGTTATAAAACTAATACTTATAAGAAAACAAACCTTACCTAACCATCGATATAAAGGTACCTAGGTAGTCGGAGCCGGAGCCGCAATAATCCATTCTCTAGCTGCACAATCACTTATAACCAATTAGAACCTTGGAAGTCATTTGACGATTATATATTCCGAGAGTAGTATAGTCTATACGTCTAGGTACGGAGTATCATTCATCTCCGAATTCATTAGTTTCTAGTACTCATGGAAAAATGAATTTTCAGATTATAAATCTGCAGAATTATATTTCCAATTGCGACGTAAAGCAATTGAATTAATTGAAGACTTCAAAGCAAAAGGATTAGAATCCGAAAAATCTACAGAGTATTTCATAACTATACAATTACTCATGACTAATCAGAAAAGGTTTGATAATTGCACTCCGTACATGTCAATGTATCAATCTACTTATTATTGTCCTATTAACCGAAGTTGTTCCTTGTTTACATTTTACTATACAGAGTTAAAGGATGGACCAGTTGTTTGGATATCTCTTCCTATGATGTCATCACCCCTCCATCATGCCCAGCAAGAAAAAAGCAATACTTGCGGTCCTTTCAACTAAGATGGAAAGAGAAATTCAGAGACTTTGATGAAAAGCAAAAATATTATTGCATATTCATAGTCGTATTTATAGTCATACTCATATTCATATTCATGATCAAACATAAACATCACAAGTCTCAAATGCCATCTTAAGTCAGCTTTGATCGTATTGAACGCTTCTCACGGTCATGTTGATGCTCATAACTCTTCATCCAGCTCTCACAACACTCAACAACGAAAAATGGAATATGGAATTGATGTTCCTTACTCACAAAAAAATATCAAACTATCTATACAACTAACATCATTGTCTGCACGTTCGATTCAATATGGAGGATACTAACTATCACAAGAGCCCTCCTGAAGAAGCAAACAGTCAAAAGGACCATGCTGAAGACACAATCAATCCAAAGAGGCGGCGCGGTCTAGGTGTAGTCACACCCAATGCATGCACAGAATGCAGAAAGAAGCGTGCAAAGGTATCTATTGACAGTACTACATTCTATATATTGAACCTACGACATCTGCCCAACTATTTCAAAGCATTGCTTACCATTGCTGACCCCTTTTACTTTGTAGTGCGATGGCGGAGTTCCCTGCGCGAGATGTGTGTCCCAAAAAAATTCCGATTGTATTTACGAAATTCCTGTGCGTCAATCTAAGGAGAACATGAGATCCGAAATCGAACAATTAAGAGCTTATCAACAAAGAAGTGAGCGTGTACTGGCTGCTATTGCTTCGCAAGATCTGGCCGCGCAGGTTGTCGATCGGCTTAGACATGGAGAAGGATTGAAAAGTATTTCGGAAAATTTGCAAAACTCAGATGCGTCGTCGGTTCATGGGCAGAATGTTACAACGTATTCAAGCTATACCACCATCAGGCTATTAACAATGCGCTCAGATCGATTCAAGGAATTATCACTGCCCCTTTCACAACTTTGGGGCCTGAGGGCCTACAAGGAGCAATCTCGAATTTTCATGACGCAGGAAATCAAGTGATGTGGAATCAGTGGCCTGATATACATGATGAATCATCTGGAATGGCTACCAACGACGACGTAATGAATTGGACAGCGGATGCTATTACGTTGCCTGATAATTTTGATTATTTACCAACCAGAGCTACTTGGAATGAGGAATTTTCGTCCAATCATTCTACTCCAACCAGTAGAATACTATATGCTAGAGCTCAAGGTCAAGAAGCTATTCTTGATAATGGAGTTTTTTTCGCTACAAGCTGATGGTCCAAGGTGCCCTCCATCATCATGGACCAAGGTTACATCGGACTCTGATTTTATAGATCATCTCATGGCGCTCTATTTCTGCTGGGAGTATCCCACATTTGCCTCTTTAAGCAAGGAGCATTTTCTTCACGATTATAGGAACGGGAAACGAGAGCATTGTAGTGAATTACTAGTGAATGCAATATTGGCGCTGGGATGTCGCTTCTCTACGCATGCAAATGCACGAACTAATCTCAATGATAGTAGCACTGCAGGTTCCCATTTTTTTGCCGAAGCTACCCGTCTTCTTAAGGCTGAAAAGGACCAACATTGTTTGACAACTATTCAAAGTTTAGGGTTAATGGCAATTAAAGAAGCAAGTGCGGGTCGCTCTAGTGCGAGTATCTATCTTTCAGGGCAGTCAATTCGATTGGCAATTGAAATGGGTCTCCATCTCGAGGCTGAGGGTCAAATACCCAGCGAACCAATAGAAGGATCGCAAGCTGTAAGACTAGCTACGTTTTGGGGAGCTTTTTCTTTAGATCAGTAAGTTTGGGCAATTTTTGCTATAATCTGTCTATTTGACCTAAATATTTCTGCAATTCCTACAATTACTCACATATTACAGGGGCCTGGTCTTTGACCATCGGAAAGATACCTCAATTCTCTCTCATCATACTAAATTGACTGTGAAGCCATCAATTGTGGAATCAGTTGAAGCGTCTTCTTGGATTCCATATACAGATGATGGTAAAGACTATGCAACCATATAGACTTGAGAATATTTTTCACTAACACATTCAGGTGCACCGTTGGAACGTAATTGTACTCAGCCATCGAATACTCGAAGTGTTTACGCAACGTTCTGTGAGCTCTCTGAGATTGTTCACAAATCCTTATATCTCCTTTATGCTCCTGGCTCAAATTTTACTCGCAACTCGTTAATCCAGGTCTATACCAGATATCTCCAATGGTATGAATCGATTCCTACCGCTCTCCGCTTAGGGCATAACTTCACACCAGCGGTCCTGTTCTCACAGTACGTACCATGACAATCTTCATATATCATGGAACACACTCGCTAAATAAGGAATTTCAGCATGTACTATCATCATTATGCTATATTACTTCTTTTCCGACCCTTTATCAAGCTTTCTTTGCTTGGATCGAGCGTATCACCCCGTGATGTCTGCAACCAAGCCGCAGATGCAATTTCAGCCCTTGCGGGCTCCTACGCTCAACTTTACACTCTCAGGCGAACACCTTCTTTCGTGCCCCACTTCATCCTGGCATCCAGCATCATTCATCTCGTAACGCTGGGCAATACAAAGAAAGGCATTGAAAAAGTGATGCAAGGAATTGCAGACCTAGAAGATATGGCTAGCTGCCATGGATTTTCTGGCCGCGCCTGCAACATACTTCGTCATCTGGCTAGAAAGTGGAACATTAATGTTCCTGATAATAGCGAGGAAGAACCGGAATTTTCAGGCTCATTCTTCTTCTGTCTCTCTTTAACCAATTTTGTACGTATACGACAGCAGATGAATCTGATATGATGCGAGATATTGGTTTTGCAGGCGAGGAAGAGAATCCTTTCTTTTGGCCATTTCCTATGCAAGGAAGACCGTTGATGGCATATAATGGTGACAGCTTAGAAAAGTTGGGATTTGAACGGTTGCGGGAGTAGAAATGAAAATTCAAGGTTAGCGTACGGTACTGAGTAGACCATGCTAGATGAGATCGCATCTTGGATCAGAAATTTGGGTTTAAATTTCACATGGGTCGATAAAATTACAAGGGAGCCCTCGCGTAATTCATGGGTAAAATGCGCGATCAGATTGGAATTATGACGCAGATATGATACCACGGGAGGCGTTTTATCTTTCTGGCTGAATTATAAAATAGTTGGTGGATGGAATGGAGATTTGTCGAGTACAGAACACGGGTTAACTTTGTAATGGTATAATGATTTGCATTTGTGGAAAGTCAGCTACCGTATAACTAAGGGAATATAATAAGTCAAGGGGGCATAAAGATATCAGTTGCCTAGATATTGCATATCAATACCAACACACTCTTTTTAGAGGAAACCATACGTATCCTAACAACATTCTTTCAAGGACGATCAAGCTCACTCATCTTTTTCCCTCGTACGATTTCATTGCTTCACATGGCGTTCCTCATTCTATCAATGTTACAGATAGGAGTACCAATTACATTACAATTATCATCCTCTAGGATCACCACCTGGGATACCAACCCGCCATGAAAATTGTTTCCATCCATCTTCCTCTACAAAACGTTGAATTTCATCAGAGTTCTGGAATATAAAGAGCATGTTAAATACAAACCTCATATTCTGGCCTCGGACAAATCAAAAATAATCGGCCGTTTTCTGTCTTGATGCGACCGCCCTCCCTGTTTTTTTTTTATAATCTATTCGCCGCTCGAGAGAGAACACAATACATGCGAAGTTTGGGGGTGTTTAAGAATTTCTATCTTGGATTGACTATGAGATGATGGAGTGGTGTGTATGTATGTATGTATGTATATTGTAGGGTTCTATATCGTGTTATTGAGGTTAAATTTCATTACAGCTTGGTTTTATATGAACGATATTTTTTCACTAGATTCAGTGGGTGGGATGGCGTGGGTATAAGATTTTGGAAAATTTGGAGCGGTAGGGGTTGGATATTTGGGTGGGTGGGCTTTTTTGATAGATTGTTTTTCTTGTCTTGAGGTGTATTATACTCAGTTGAGGTATCGCGCGCGTGTGTGTATGTGTATGATTCTTGATATCCGATCCATTAATTCCACATCGAGTGGGACTGGAATTTGGAAGTTTCTCGGTTCATTTTATCTTTCTTGTGATGTATGTAATGCGGCTCATCGTTTCTAAATCATATTATTTGTATCTGCATCGTTGGTCTGCTCTCACAAGTGTATTATTATGTTGGTTCTGGGCATGCTTTTGATCCGACGGGAGAATAGGGGGAGGAGGGTTGGTATCCAGATTATAGATCATATGGTTAAGATTATTGCACCCGGGGATTTTGAGAACATATTATCTTTTGCAGATTTCATTCATTGTTTTTATCAATAATTGGCAGTTCTGTTTGTTTTGAGAATATTTTGGTATTTGGGCTCTGCAAGGACACAGCATTCGGTTTTTGAAATCATGTCAAGATACGATGAAATATACACATTGATCCAAATCTCAACTCTGAGAGTGTTGTTTGTTACCTTTTGCATTCATGGGTTCTTTGAAGAAGTAACATGAATTTCGTAGCTAGTGCAGCGGCACAGTACATGCAGGTGATGCGCCCCTGATGTGCATGGCCGGCTATTTGTTAACACAGTGATACTATTATGGCCCGATAATACTATTATAGCCGTAAAAAGGCATGATACTGACTTTTATCATGAATTGCAGTAAAGAACGTAATCATAGCATGATGATTGCGACTAAAATTCCTCCAATATCCCCTAAAACATTTTGAAAATTCTGCGCCGCAAGCGCCAATACTCGTTGGCTTCGAAGATTTCGAATGTACACGCCACAAGTATCGTGCAAAGTAACTCATGTACAGCATGCCGAAAATTATCCAACACAGTAAGTATTCCAGTGGGTCGACATCCAATGCCCCCAATGTACGCAACCATGGTATACTTACCAACACTTCGCACTTTCAAAGTGCTCTTTAGCTCTCCCCTTTAATCTTATCCACTTACTTCCAGTACATGACAGCGCCCTCATTTTCTCACCTCTATATACCAAGATACTACCTCTCACCCAAGACGTAACAAAACAATACACACAGATCTCCAATAAAAGAACAAACCCGCACAAAGCAACACCGATACTCCAACCTCAAATCGAAAGCAGTAATACACAAAAGCAAAAAATACCACGCGAGCGTATGCTCATGCTAGTACCCCAACATTTCAGTGTAGAAAACAATGATTCCCACTATGATTACAAACTGAACAGAAGATGTGAGGCGAGGAACTGTGATACAAATCCTCTCTGTATTCATCGAGGCAAGCATTTGAGAAGCTTAGTGTCAAATAACGTGGACTTGCCTTACATGCGTATAAGGGTCGTCGAGCATATAGTGAATGGATGTTGCGGGTATATTTCTCCTTCGTTCCTTCCTCCCTTCCGTTGACACTCTCTATGGGGTTTGCTAATAACTGGGGTAGATTGTCTGACAAGATGGCGCGAGGATTTGTCTTTAGGAATAGGATAGTAATTTTCACCTATAGCCTTGAAAACTGCACAATCTGAAGAGCAAATGGTAGTGCATAAATCAAAAACCTAGGTTGAATCTCTGCTCAATTATCGGCTGAAGCCGCTTTCTATATATATAGGACCGCAATACGCCGGTAGATATAAGCAAGGTTTTAATTATGAGGAGCGGAATACGCATCCTAGAACGGCTGGGCTTGAGACTACGGATCTTGGAAGTTCGGGAGGCGCCACTTGGGTTTATGGTAGGGAAGCTGTATCTGGGTCGAAAGAGGTGGCGTAGATATTGTGTTCTGATGTTTTAGCATCTGAGGAACGGGCGTTGGATGATAATTTTATACAAGATCAACCCTCAACACTGTTGAGAATCTTGTCTTGGTTATGCAGTTATATTGATGGAGCCTGAGCGTATTGACTTGCGAACAGACATTACTGTAGCAGTGAGCATCTCAATTTGAATACATTCCTTCAGACCAGAAACCTACAATTGGTGTTCTTCTGGAGGTTTCTTCCATTCCATAACAATATGAAAAGGAGAAAGGGGGTTGAACGGAGCAGGGAGCGGCTGAGCACAATTCTTTTACACTTTACCTGCTCCTTCGGCAAAGAGCTTTTGAATGTGTAAGATTGGTGAGTTGCACATGCGTATTTACAAAAATGAATACAAAGAACTTATAGAATTTCGCATAGGCATTGTGCAATAACATCTCAAATTAGACACCAACGACGCCACCAACACCCACCCATTCACCTCCGACTCTAAGCACACCATTGTTGATCTTATTTCAGGTGAAGCTTTGATACAGTGTGAACGAATAAAGCCATAATAGCAAACGCCAGCGGTAAAACAGAGAATACTGATGAGACGCACAAGAATCACGCTATGGTCATCATGATAGTGAATTATAAGCACATCAACAATACCACAGTAGCCACAATGGCCATTGTGATATCGACGGCGGTCAGATCGCCCTGCATATTAAGGATCAACACTACTGATAGGATTGAATCAATATCGCTGACGAACTAGCCTTCAACAATTTAGCAGCCTATTACTAAATTTATGATTTGTCATCATAATATTATCTAAGTATATCACTGAGGGGTTATCGTCTAGTTAGTAATAAACTGTAGACCTGATCCGGCTAGATGGACCCCTTTTTTGCACCGAGAAGCGACCTTTTGAATAGGCTGGTACATATAACAAATAAGCTGCACTTCTTATCCAACAATTAAATTTCCGCGACAAGATCCCCGTCAGAAAAATATAAGAATAACCAACGACGCATAAAATACCCATCTCAATTCTCGCATACCATCTTGCTCACCATCCTTAGAATCAACCCGCAATTCGCAAAAGAATGCCTTAATGCTATGCGTCTTCAATCACGGAAGATTTCCGCGGTGTGATTGACGATTCAGATTCTCGGGGAAGTAGAAGAGTAGCAGCGGGATTAATTAGGAGACCGCAAATCTCCACATTCCCTCAAGAGAAAAGGTAGAACACTCGGTGCCGGAAGTGCCATCGAATGCATCGCGTTTTCAAAATTGGATATTGAAAATAAACACGAAGCTAGGAGATTAACAGAAGAAGCTATGAGGTATGGAAAGGACAAAATGCCGATTGCTCCTTCTATTCACGAATATGCAAGATCGATGACTTCATCGAGACCGCATTCTCGTACTAACTGTAGTTCGGGTTGCAGATATGATAAGGAGACAGATCCGTCTGCGAGGGCTATAGTTACGATTAGGGAGGAGAGCGATAGGACACATTATACCAGGCGAGTTCATGTTCATCATGAGAGAGATGATCCTGTTTTCCCTTCAGCGAGATCATATGCACCAGGTGCTGCAGTAAGGCCACCCAGCGTAGCAGCTAGTGTTTCCATTGTGTTACCTTCCGATAGCGCATCTGATGCACCTTCATTCTGAATAATGGCCTCCAGTAAAGATAAACGAGAACCTCTTTCACGTAGAGATGGTTCTACTAGAACTCACCTGCGCCCCCTCCACCAATATCATGCATCCCCAGACAAGGTGAACGAAAAATACCCAACGTAGTAGATAGCGAAGATGACACTATCGTACCTTTCGATAGCATATCAAATCCACCGAGAAAGAAGAAGCAGCCACACCAAGAAAACTCTCAATCCCAAGAAACATCTCCCCCCCATCTCCCCACAGACATAAATCCATAGCCAGCCGCGGTCCAAACCCCTAGAAAGAACAAAAAGCCGTCGAACCCCCCCCCCCAAGTGACCAGATACTAAATCCAAGTCGATTCAGATGAGTCAAACCCTTCAAGCTCAACCTTCACACACGGTTATGATTAGCTTGACCCTTAGTCCAGTCGCTCATCTCATCCACAGCCACAATTCATCGCACCACCTACTCGTCCCTTGCACCCAGAATCATACGAGCGTTATCGAGATCGAGATCGAAACTTCCGACGATGATGAAAATATCGAGTGGCGAGACTCTTTGAGAAAGAGGATAGTGAAGTCGGGAGAGGTCGGTGCAGCGATAGCTGGTGTAGCATGTGAAATTTTGTTGATGGGGAGAAAAGAGATGGTTATATGATTAAAAGAGATTTCTATCACACGAGAGAAATAAAATAGATATATTGCATAGTTTATTATAGTGAAAAATAATGACACGTGTTATGTACGAATATTATGGGATATGAATGAAATATGTAACGTGGTGGGTTTCGAAAGTACTCTTTCTTATCCTGATAGAATATACAGTAGCATAAGGGATGTGCATCGGGATTTTCGACCCATCCATTCATTCGTTTTCCCGTATGCAAGTAAGCTTCTCTGAAATGTAATAAGAAATCAATAACTCTTGCTTCGACTAGTTGATTATATTTTGCAGTGCTAACTTTCCATCCACTTACTCAAGTACTATTCCTAAAGGAGACCTATCAATTGAACCGACTAGGAATTAGAACTGCAATATACATTCATTCCAACAAGAAAAAAGAAAGCCAGAGAGCCTTTCGATTCCCAGCCAGAAACACAAACCAAAAAATTAAAAAAGCCATCATGAATTTATAGGATCAACAACAAATGATATACAAACGACGAAATGATCTGCTCAAGAAACCCAAACAAGAGTATCTGACCCGGTATCTCAATATCGCATGGCATAACTCTCTATTGGAGAAGAAGAAAAAGATGTCGAAAAAGAAATATTGTAAATCGTTGGTGTTGAAGCTAATGGGGCATCATCTCAATATTCAACTGGTTTTCTTTTTTCTTCAATAAGATATTGAATCTTTCGATACGGTAAAAAAATTTCTCGAAGTTAGTTGTCGAAAGGAAGGAATTAGGAAAGAATTGGAATGGAACATCCAACTCAGTATTCTGCATTCATTCCTAACTTCTCTCTGCTTAGAAGGAAGATCTATGAGAGAGATCACGAATTAGGCAAGCATCATACTGTTGTTGGCAGTTATAGTGAATATGCAATCGAGACTTCGATGTAACGTTTTTTTTAGTATCTGAAATAGTAATTCATGTTTCACAGAATCACATTTCCACAAAACATACAGTATACAGTGTACAGCACAAATGCCCATACCACACCAGGCACCTACCAACCATTCCTGCAAATTCCAGAACCCAACCCGTTCAACAACTCCACTCCAACTGCCACTACCCAATCCATTTCCTCTCGGCCTAATGATCAGCATTCCTCAAAATCCCGAAACACCAAGACCATGCCATGCCAAACTGCTGTAACACATATACTACATACCTTAAGAAACCATCAAACGGTGCAAAGCTCCAAACTACACTTGCACCCACTCTATCAAAACAAGCCATCAAACACATACCTCTCATATGCACCAACACCTCACCAAAACTGCCATGTCACAATTCGCCCGCGCTACAGACACATGCGGTACTGTACAAACGGGACCACCGACGGGGCCAGTGACGTGGTACCACCACATTGCATCTCCCAGCGCGTCTCTGTACCGCATCGAGAAAGTGTGGAGCGCATTGCATCTTGCATCGCGTCGGATAACCGTGAAGTTTAAAGTACAGTACTGTACAGTAGAGCTTGGAGGAACACACAAAGTTTCGACTGATGGGTGAATGAGAGGATGAGAGAGGGAAATGGGAAAGATGAAGAACTCAGTGGCGATGGCAAATCTGTGGGGATGGTGCTAAGTTGAAGAAGGACGTTGGATGGAGTGTGAGGCTCGCCGTTTGTGCGAGATGCGGTGAGGGTGAGGGTGCATTATGCATTGTGCATTGTGCATATACTGTACCGATCCTGTACAGTAGAGTAATTCCTGCAAATTGAAGTGCATAGATGCATATGCATATGCATCTGCGTTTTGTTTGTTTATGTCGTTTCAACTCCCACCATTCCTTTTCAATCCATCATTCGAGAATCTCAAGTCGAGACTTAGAAGATCAGTACAGTACGGGTAGCAAGATGGATCATGGAGGGGAGAGGATGAGGGGCAATAGGAGTGGGGGTGGATGAAAGTATAGTAAGCGGTGTAAGGCTATTGCCGTTGCCGGGCGGTGTAAGGTTTGTGTTCCACGTCCGCTCTACTCGGTATCAAATTGGATATCGTATACTCCGTACAGGACTGAACCGTATGCGTGAGATAGATTAATTTCCGATATTCCAGTTTTCTAGAAGAAATAAGAGAGGGGTGGAAATGTACTTTAATTAAATAAAGTACCGGTACATACCCGTCCACACCGGTACCAGTAGTGAAATGACACACCTTCATGATTTTCTATAATCTATGGGATAACCGGATGATCATACAGAGAGAGTCCAGTACAATAAAGTCACAAATTAAGTTTGGTGGAACTAGGGGAGGGGAATGGGTTATTGCCGGATGGGAAGTGGGCGGTGAGATTGAAGATCAAGGGGCTAGAATCTAGACGAGAAGAAAGCTCGAAGATGGGGAACACGGGAGGTGGAGAGGAAAAGAAAGGAAAGGAGAGGAGGAGAGGAGAGGAGAGGAGATGCTTGCATTGCATTGCATTGCATATCACGAGCGAGTGGAGAGTTGTGCGTGAATAGAATAGATGGACATTCGAATCATGAAATCGAATTAGATCAGAATTCAGGGGGGCTTATGAAATCTACACTATGAATGGCATACGATAAAATACGATGGAGAACTAACTAATTCGACAGTTACTGCTCCGTATGCTCTATGTAAGAAGGGAGATACAGTAAGTCTGTATTATACAAATGAACCAACCCCTTTTCCAACATTCCTAATTTCCTATTTCAACACAATCAGTAACAAACGATATAGTATATCCCTAAATCCTTTAAATCTCTTCAATTGCAATAAATAAATAGATAAATAAATAAGTAAAAAACCAAGTACAATAAAATAAAACAAAACAAATAAACGAGCCCCCAAAGCCCCCAAAGCCACCCATGCACCCTCGCATCTTCCCAAAAATTCCTAATCCCCAAATGTTCCAAAATGTTTTACCTAGAACACATAGCGCAGCACTGTGTAGCTCGCGCACTATCCTATCGTAGGTAGTGTAATGAGTTTGCGCCGCCATGCGCGGCGTTGCGTTGCGCAATCCCACTCCCGAGGCTCCGAGCTGAACTGTTACTGTTTCGCTGCTCGCTTGCCGTGGCGTGAAACAAATGAAAGCGACCGCATTATGCTTTGGGAGTCTGGGTCTAGAGGTTCTGGGATGGACGGGATGGAGGGGTGAATGAGGGATGGTTCTTGTACTGTAGTGTAGTGGTGGTGTACTTGGTTAGGTTGGTGATGCTGTATGTGAGTGTATCTGTGAGTCTGTGAGAGTATGTGGTGGCGTTTCCTCCAAGGCTCTAAGACTTCTAGCCTTCGAGAGTCAACGGGTCCAAGTCTCCAAGTCTCCAAGTGCTTACAGTACAGGATTTCGTTTCGTGCAGCTTTTGTCTGGAATTGGATTCCCGGGGGCGTGTAGGTTGGGTTGTGAATAGGGTCTAGATTTCCGGTCTCAATGTTCAAATTTCATTTTTCAATTCTCAACCCTCAAGCCTCAAACAATAACATTGAAATACAATACATACAGCTTAAACTTCCACTGTATTTATCAATCATAAATATACACTCTCCCCAAAAATACATTACTACATATATAGATATACAGACAAACTACCCTTCTCCCCCAAGAAACCAGATCAAATCTGACTGTGCTCTGAATCCCTCCCAAATTCCCGTGTAACCCCAATGATACAACCAATGTGCCACCCGCGCCACTACATATAACCAGATATAGAACATCCGAACCGGCGGTTAGAACTAAGGCAACTGTCTGTACATATGGCGGATTTTAGCGTCCCTTTCCTTTCCTTGGCCGGTGCTTACTGCACTTGAACATACCTATCACTGTAAACATCACGCAGGGGCAAATCTCCACGCCTGCTAACCGGAAAGAGGGATAGAATTATAAGCAGTCAGGTAAGCCAGGACAGTCAGTAAATTCCCAATGTCTGCCCACGCAATCGTATGCGCCGTTGAAGATCAAAGATGCGCATATCTGAAACGTGAGTTCTTGCATACATACATGCGTGTATAGAATAGCGAACGGTGCTACCAGCACCGACTTTCTGCATTGTGAAGTGTCCGTTGATATGTAAGGTCAAGGACATTTGCCGAAGCGGAGCGGTGCTATAGTTTTACCGTGAATCTAACGGTGGCAACGACTCAACGGTGCGTCTTGTGTGAACCTTGCTGCGTGAAGATCACGGCGCGGTGGTGCTGGACAGAGTAACTGCGTGGTGATAAATTGGGGAAGGTATGGATGGTATGCTGGATGGCTCTATACGCTGTACATAGACATGGGACTTGAAACGAACGAGGGGGAGTCAGGAGGGCCGTGGAAAAATGGATGATGTGCCATGTCAGAGAGTATGTGTGTGGTGGTGGTGGGTGATATGCCGGACCGGTACTGGATATATGGGATCTGTTAGATGTGCCAGTAATTGGGATATGTTAGTTTCTTGGGGTAAATATATTTGTTCAATTTGATTCGTTCATTTGTGATCATGGGGGAAGATTGGGAAGATGGGGGTAGTGTAGTTGTTTTCTTTTGGTTGTGTTGTGTGGTTGTGTGGTGATGGGTAGATGTAGGTAGGGTCTGGGTAAGGTCTGGATTGGGTCTGGATTGTTTGAATGGTTGGATGTTAGTTGCTGGTCTTAATTGCTAAATGCTAATTGCTAAATGCTTAATGCTAAATACTGACTATCAACTGACAAATGCATAAATATGATGATCATAATAGATAGTTGAATAACATTGAGTCATACAAAAAAGGAGCAAATTAGTCGATAGCATCTAGCGCAGTCCGAATATCGAATCCATACCGTACCGGGGAAAAGAGACGCCTTAAAAAAAGCCGGAGGTTATCCAACGAACCGACAGAATCCGGTAATTTGATGTCTGAGAGAAGAAAGGAAGAGGGGAAGGATTACCACATCTTGATAAACTGTAGGTGGTGTGGTATGTGTATGTGAGGCGGCTTTTGTAATCACCTACCGTCCTACCTACCTACGCCTTCTCATTTCGATGTATGCTGAGAATCGCAATGGCGTTTACCACCACCATTCTCAATTTCTCATTGCCTGTTGCTGAGTGAGGGGCTGAAGGTTTTCGTGATAATCGGTACCTACAGTAGTGTATCGATCGGCGATTATGCCTAGGGGAAATGTACCGGTCGTGTAAATAAACTCTCTACTAGATATTTGTGCTACGACACCTGGAAAGTCAAAGTTGTACGGTGCTGTATAAATCCTAAGAAACTTAAATGTGACTTTTATGCTGAGTCTTGAGTCTTGACATAGGTCCCTAGGTAATAGGTATACTCCGTAATGGTAGTATCGATACTGAGAGATTCAAAGCTTAGTTTATCACGCATCCATCCTTATCAAAAGTTCTCGAACAATTCCTTCTTCCATCCCTTTCGCTTTGATACAGTATCACATCACAACACATCACATCATTGCCCATCTGGGAACCCAGTCCTCGCACGTCTCCCTCCCCCCTCACCGATTGAATGTTTTGGACTGGATTGAATCCGAACCCCTGATCGGCAAGGAGGGGCAACAGCTGCGTACGGTAGAGTGGAAACTACGAAGGGTTTACGAATCAATCTCCTTTATCCCAGATACCCGTCCGTCGTGCTAGGATCCTTTCCCACATCCTTGCTCGAGCAAATATGAAACTTAATATCAATCGTTCGATAATATTCCAACAAAGAGTTCCATCATTCCATGAGGACGCTTTTGTTCCACAGATAAACCTTGGCATTTGTGAAAGGCATCTGAGTTGGAAGTTTGGTTGATGGGCATCTTCAAACGGATTTCTCTAACGTACTACTTATTACTGTAAGGTAAATAATTTGAGGGGTGGATCTTTGTTTGTAGGGAAGGTTATTGAGGAAGGGTTTTGGGTTAGAATGTTCGGGAATTAAGAAGCAGGATGTTGATTGGATCTGTGAGATTGATATTGGATTGGATTGGTGGGATTGGTAGGATTGGTGGGATTGATATTGGATTAGATATTAGATTGAATTGGTGGGATTGATATTAGATTGGACATTGGATTGGATTGGATTGAATTGGATGGTATTGTATTGTATTGTATTGATCAGATTGATTAATGGTTCAACAGATTGGTACGAAATACAGGAATTTTACTTGAATGGAACGATGGAACAATAACATGGAGTAAAGGGTTACACACACCGTATAGCATCATCATTCAAATAAAGGGGGTGGATGATCATGATGAATGGTGGTTTCGCTTGCCACTTATCACTCGTACTGCAAGGTAAGGAAGAAAGAAGGGAAAGGGTATTGTCACTCTTACAAATAATAATAATAATATTATTATTATTATTACTATTACTATTATTATCATCATCATCATCATCATCATCATCATCATCATCATCATCATCATTCATTCTGATATCTTGATAGGTACAATAAATAATATCAAGTAGCTACCTAGTAGTTGATATACCAAATACCTAATTAGGTAATAAATATACCAAGATACGATACTCCACATGACATTTCATCATCATTACTGTATCATTCTCATTATTTATTGCCATTATCATCATCAATTGTATCATGACAGGCCAACGCCAACTATTCGTATTAAGCATGTAGGTAGAGAAAACAAGTTGACTTGCAATTGATACGAAGCTGTCAGTCAGTAATAAGTAGTAGATAAATCTAGGTAGGTAGTAAGTAATAGTAAGCAGTATGTAACCCTAAGTTTATGTAATTCGTATTATTGTCAGATACTGTAGATATGATTGGGTTGGATGGATGATATTCTAAATTTAGGATAAATCCTTCTGTTCGGAGTCTTTTTCGAATTATTCTATGCCTCTCTGGGTAATTGTGGTGATTGTATGGATGGCAGAGTAGTAGGATTGTATCAGAAAGGTAGATAGGTAGGAGGTATACAGTATTCACCATGCCATCTGTACTTTACCCATCTATCTGCATACCTCTCGACCTATGCGTACTGAATGAGGGCATAGTAACAAAGCTTGAAGGCATGAATATCTACCTATATACTATTATGCCTACCTATTTACTATTTACTACTTCACCCCACCTACCTACCTACCACTACACTTGCCTACCTACCTATCACCACTACATTTGCCTACCTACCTCACCAATACACCTACCTACCTTACCTACCTACTACCCTCCGCTTTAAACTTTCAAGCTACAGTATGAAAATGAGTTTAGACCGACCGCGGGAAAACTTAATATGGAGGCTGTGTGTTAAGAACCCTACTAGCATCTTGGGCATTGGAAAGGGAAAGGGAAAGGGAAAGGGAAAGAAGGGATGTAGGAATGGATGGATGAAGGGGCGGATGTAGGGATGGATGGATAATGTAGGGATGCCATTGTATGACAAAACATAAGAAAAGGCTTGTGCTTGAATCTATTACTCCATTTACCTACTTACGGAGTATACGTAGAGCTCACAAAGGAGTAGTAATTGAGTTGTAATTGTAACTTGTAACTTGTAACTTGTAACTTGTAACTTGTAACTTGTAACTTGTAACTTGTAACTTGTAACTTGTGACTTGTGACTTGCAACTTGCAACTTGCAACTTGTAACTTCAATGTATTGTTCATACCAGCGCACCGTACAACTGTGACCAGAACTGTGACCGGTCCGGTAACTCTCCCTCGGCATCTTGTGCGACTACTCCATCCAAACAACAACTATGACAATCTAGAAACCCACAAAAATTCAACTAAAATAAATTGATTCAAATGGCGTGAACTTAGTATGACTAGCGAGGTAGGTGAGGACTTGGGTTTTGATGGAGTCTTATCCTCTAAGCCTAATCGAGTAAGCCAACAAAAATAAAGTCTGGATCTCACTTATTAAGTACGGACGAGCATTAAAAGAACATTCTCTTTCTTAATTAAGATCCGGCGTCGTTGATTGGTCCATTGAATTCTTATTCTTATTCAAGTCTTCTCATCTTGAATAATAATCCCCCCTTTACCGAACACCGTGTTCAAATGATAAAGAGGACACATCTCCCACCTCGTTCAGATCACAATCCTCTTTCCCATTCCACCATACAATCTCAATTCCTTCGCAATACCTTCTTTGCTCTGCTCACAATATCATCCATACATATCCTTGTTAATTCTTTCCATTCTTCCATTCTTCCATTCACCTGATTACCAATCATTAATAATTATATATACTACACTCTTTTGTAATTGGTTGAGTCGTGCTTCATCACTGCTGGCTGACTCATCATCCTCATTCGCTTCAAGTGGGCCATCTGTCCTTAACGTTATGGGATTGTCCTCCACAGTCTTTCGACCTCTGTAGTAATTGTGCATAAACCTTCTCCGTTAACAAGATCCACCCATCCAAGAATCTAGTGAGAAATCCCTTTTTGCCAATAAACTCGAGGTCGACGGCATACTCGTGCACCATCAAACCGTCAATCAAATAATTCATCATAGAAGATGTCGACACCAAACTTGAAATTTGAGCAATCACCGGCAGAGTCTCTTGCCGAGTCTTTTACTTCAACTCCGGGTCATCAATATCCATCATTATTTCACCCTCAACCTAGCATGGAACCATTACAAGCCATGACCCCACAGTCTTTCGATGAGGATAGCATGTTTGGAGATGATATTGGGGAAGTTTAGCTGGTACACCGGCACCTGAAAAGAAGCCAGTAAAGAAGAGAAAGTCTTGGGGTCAACAATTACCTGAACCCAAGACCAATCTTCCTCCTAGGTAATTCATACCATCTACTACCCTTCAATAATGTCATCAACTAACCACCTCACTATAGAAAACGAGCAAAGACAGAAGATGAAAGGAACAAAGACGAGTTGAGCGAGTTCTGAGAAATCGAAGAGCGGCTCAGTCATCAAGAGAACGAAAGCGACAAGAAGTTGAAGCTCTGGAAGCTGAAAAACGACAAATCGAACGTAGAAATAACGACTTGGAATTACAGTTGGCAAACATGGCGACTAGATGTGCGGAGCTTGAGAAAAGACTCCAAAAAGCCACAGGTGGTATCCATGATGATCTCTCACCCACCTTCCTCCCTTCCGCCAATACCACCCCAAGTCGACAACAACCCTTTAATGGTCAATCGCCGATCGCTCTGACAAAAGATTTGTTTGCAGAGGAACAAGATCCTTCGATTAGACAACTGATGATGACCCCACAAACCCTTAAGGATACTCACAATATCATGCAATCCGCCATTAGCCCCACAGTTAACCCGCTCTCCCTATCATCACCGCCACCCATGGAATCAGATGACAAGTCCTCATTCAACGCCGCTTCCTTCGATCTGACACAACATTCTGCCGCGATGTTGTGTGACCTGCAGTGTCAATCGAAGGAACAGGGCCATTGGATGGGTACCGCTCAAACTTCCATGATTACCCAGGCATTGATAATTATTCTCTGGGTGCAAATGACGTGGGCAACTACTTCGACAATCCTGAAACCCTTGGAGCAGATCAGGATTTCTTTAACCAACGGGTCGAGCCTATTGCCGACTCCTTCACTAATGACTTTAATAATCTGGCTGGTGACAACATCGGCGCCGCTAACGATTTATTCTTCGATGCATTTATCAACCAAAACCCAGAGATTACACAGTCTGCGCCCGAAGTTCACTCTTCGGATTTGCTTGCTGAGAAGGCTCTTAGCCTGCAGTCCCATCATGGCGCGTCCTCTTCTGGATGCGACGTTGGAGGCAATGCGGTTATCGTCTAAACAGCAGCTAGCTCGCGACTGTCTGAACGGCGCTGGATTGTGTAATCTTCGGGATGGTGATACGTCTCCAAGTTTTGAATCGCTAATGACGCTCTCTTGGGCTATTAAGGTTATCATGAAGGAACAGGTACAGATGCAGACGATTTCAAAACCGGACGCGGTAATGAACGTCGGGCAGTCTGATGAGCAGCTGGATGGTTTAATTAGACTGAGAGGATTTAAGATGATGAATGCAAAGGGTCTGACTTTAGCATCAATGGCGGAATGGGGTATACCGGGTGAAAAAGTCCTTGAATGGATAGTGGCGTATGGCGTTAGAGGACGAACCAACCTCTTGAAACTAGCGATATCATAGGCTAGGCTGGCGTACCAGACCTAGTATCAACATACAATGTATTGTGCAAATACCCTTTGGTATTTGTTTGACATCACCAAACTTGTTTCCATTGTCAATATGTGATTGTGATTGTAATTATAGATGGCAATGACAGCATCTCTTCCTATACAATGAGACGTCAAGTTACACAACTCGTAATGTAAGTATTCAGACGATTGGCTACTACTACATGAAAGTATGACGCCTTCATATATCGTGCATGTAGGAATTGTACTATGGGTACTGATTGATTTAGTAACTTGATTCCTTGGTTTGGGAAAGATGAAGATAGAGATAGAGAAGGATGGGATGGGATGGGATGAGATGCGTATATAAAATTAATTATCTAGGAGGAATCAGGTTGAATACCTAGGTAGGTAGAAAAAGGTGAGATTAAACGAAGCGAAATGCGAGGTGGGTGGGGATGGGGATGGGATGTGGGTGTTAGTTGGTTAGTTCATCAAGGGGCGGGGGGAAAGAAATTCTTTGCTTGGGATTGTGTTGAAAGGAGTGAAGCGAGTTAATTGTTGGTTTGGGGTTTGCTGGTGAAGAGGATGGAGAGTTGTGGTTGGTGGGAGGGAGGGAGGGGGGAGGTTGTTTGGTTGGTAGGTAGGTAGGTATTGATTGGGAAAAAATCACCTCCCTACTCGTAATTATCCTGGATTGCAAGGTCTATTCCATTTGTTTGTTTGGGGTAGAAGGGGTTTGGATCTTCTATCCTCCGTACAAATCACCACCCACAGCTCAACATCCCACATTCTTCTACGTAAGGTTGATCATCTAAAACAAGATGGACGAGTATGGATCCTATCAAAATCCCTCATTTCTCTCCCGGTTAAACCTCATGATTGCCTTGGTGTCTGTATGTTGGATACAATGTACGGTGCCTTCCTAATTCGTTGTCGTAAGATGTCAAGGTTTGTAGGCGCGTGGGATATTTATTGATGTTCTTATTCAAGTAAGGGGGATTTGGGATTGGTGTAGCGTTTTCTCTTTTGTGGGGTTGGTTTGTTTGGATGGTTGGATGGTTGTTATGTGCTTTTGAGGAGTGCTGATTAACACTGATGGAACCTGGCAGGGTTCAGTTTGTGGCTTGGGTTTGGGTTTTCGAATGCTGTAACTGGGGGAGGCGGTATGGGATGTTTATATGGAGGTGGGTTGCAGATATTGAACTGTTAGTTTGATCAAAAGTGTTTTAATTGTCATTCTTTTCATCGGTATCTAGGGGAATGTGGATGTGCTTGTAGGATAGATAATTGGACAGGATACTCCTCAACCACGCCGGTATATTTCAACTCCTGATACGTTTGATTGGAGCTCGACTTTATACTCATGTGATGCGAAAGTCATAGCAAGTCGGGAGTCTAGTCGTGATAATAATTTTAATACAGCTTGATATTTTTATCATTTATATGAGCTGTGATAGTATCTGGAAATATGATTTTCTAGGCCGTCAAACGTTTACTCGTTTAGAAGAATAGAAGTTTTGTATTTATTTGGCTCTTAGAGTTGTCAAATATATTATAATAGATTTACTCACAATGTATATGAAATGGTAACTTGCAAAGGTAACTCTATATGGCATATAAAATCCAAATGAAATATCTCTGAATGGTAAGGCTGGGCAAAAAACCCCATTCTACAGTATGAGGAGGAATCATATCAAAGCTAGAACAAATCAGTATGGTAATGAAGGAGAAGGAAATTCAAGGAGAGCCAAGTGCAGGTGAAAACGTTATTGAAGAAGGTTCATGAATGATAATGTGGAAGAATGAATTACCTAACATTTTCCATGGCATAGATAGAATATGTAGATAGAATATCCTCAAGATATGAAGAATTAGTTCGAACTACAAATCTCCATCCCAAGTAGAAAACCTGCTACCTCTTTACCTTCTATCCTACCTTGAAGCACCCTCTGATTGTTTCAATATCTCTTCCTAGGCAGAAGGTCGTATGAATATTGCGAGGAACGGGGCCAACTATAGATTTGGGGTTCGCTGGAATACCATGCATACTGTAGCAAGGAAACATGCGACATGAGATACGATTACAGCATAATTTCCTGGGTAATCAGTCTAATAAAGGAATAGAAGAGCAAGGGTTCAATTGATATTTGGGCAATGCTGAAGAGGGGAATGAGAATTGGTTTGTTCGAAATCGGCCATGTAGAGGTTGATAAGAATAATGGTGTCAATTTATTAATAAGATGTGCATTTGGTATAGGAAGGCTAAGCATGTTGATAAATCGTCAGGCTAGTGAAGAATATGAGGGGTTTAAGCGAAGGACGCCGCTCCCGCAGGAAGATGTAACCATGAATCAGGAACTTTATCTCCTATTATTATGACGAATCACAGTTTCCTGAATTATTCAGATCTCTGTCTCCTACTTTAGGACCTTAAATTTGGTGATAATAGGCTATAAATCAAAATATGTTATATAAGAGTGCTTTAAATTGAGTAGTGGGTAATTTGAGCTTGGACTTATTCCCTTCATACATTAATTCTTGGTTAGTTTAACTCAAGTCTCAAAATCTTTGAAATAGACATAGGCTTGTAAGCCAATACTGAGAACGTCTGCAGTGACACCATTTTCGTGATGAATACTACAATTTATTCTCACCTGCGTGAATAATGAGAAGATAATGAAAGTGATTCTATAAACCCATTGCATGAATAACATGTATAGTATACGTATACTATACGATATATATTTTGTCCTTCTTTTGTCCTATTATACTAAAATACTGTGGCTCGACCGAGTTTAAGACGTTATTTAAGCAAACTTAATCCCAACAATCATATTCAACGAACATCCCCAGAACAAAACTTGCCATTAAAATGGTGGAGAGAAAGAACATAAGTGATACAATCCGGGTCCGATGGTAAAGACAGCCATCCCTTTGACAATATACCACTAGAAGTTCTCTCGACTCTTCGACTGCTACCTGAACAATCACTTCGGATTGTTATTTTAATTCAGACTTTCGAAAGAAAAGATGATTTCAAATGTCATGCTTTGCTGTCTTGAGACTCGCATCCCGAGGGAGCACTCATCCGCTCTTCTATCTGTTTTCTTCTCAGCCTTAGGCGTTCGTCTCCGACTCGGAAAACCCTTTACCCTTCTTGGGGGTGATATCCCGGAAACATCGGAAACAATCATCGAACTCCAAGAAATTAGAAATGATAACTTCATGCATCCTGAGTACCATACCCGCTACTTTATGATCACCAGAAATCTAGAGGAAAATAGAGCATACATTGAGATGTATCCAGGTGAGAGCTTTGATGAGCTAGAACTTGAAGCAGTGCAAGAATGGAGAATGAAACAAGACCAGTGGTGGAGTATGGATGATATTACTGATGAAAGAGTTAACTGGAGATGTAGCAGTTGCCAATGCTCGTATGCTGCTAGGCTATTGAGGGGTAGCGAATAGTGAAGTGTAGAGGGTACCATTTGGTCTAGAGAATTCGAGCCTTCGACCGTTCAAAAAAACTCAATTCTACTGATACCATGGCAAGGGACTATTCGAGTACGTGGTTGATACACCAAACATTCAGTCATATTATTGAGGTGTCACTAAACACAAACCTTATCTTTTCCACAGATAATTCAATTGTTTCCCTTGAGATCTGCTGTTATTCGTCAAGATAGAGTTTGACTTCACACTTCCTTGAATTGTACTAAACTCGCAAGACTCGGCCATCTAGAATGGAACGGTCTGACAACAGAGTTGCGCTTCTCAGGAAGAGTCCATCGATGGGTATTGTACATCTAGATGGATACTCTGGTGATTATACGGAAAATGGTGGCGAGGGGATTAAATGGTACTTCTAATGATAACACAGCTCAAAAATCTAGACAATGAAAGTTAAGCTTGGAATTTCATGCAATAAACCAAAAAATACAATTTTGAGTGAAATCGTGTTTATGTTTAACGAAACGTGATTTAACAAGTGCATGGAGTTTAAGTAACTGTCGCCACGAGAGATAAGCCCGATAAGAGCCTATCGCGCTAACACTATCATGATGAAGCTCTCTTTTCTGAGAAGAATTTATACTTCCAAGAGCCATACACAAGTTAATATAATAATAAGAGTTTATAATGGGAAAAGGTAAGTCGCAATATACTTTAAAGATAGTTCCCAGAAGCATGCTAACATAGATCTCTCGTAGGCACGGACAAACTATACGTGAGCTCACAGATTCCTGTTGTCAAGTTTACCCTCATGCTAATCTTCATATGATATCTAGATCACCCATTCTGAATGGTCTTCTTCTGATGCATTTTCTGCCAACAGCGGATCAAATGTTTCCCAAAAGGCCCCAAATGGCTCATTCAAGCGCCTTCCTTTCAACTTCTGCGCAGCAAGTCTTCAACCGTTCAAACATCCAGTCTGCACAGCCGAAGGCACGATATTCGACATAGAAGTTATCTCGCAATGGCTTGAGAAGCATGGCACGAATCCTATCAATGGAAAGCCATTGAGTTCGAAAGATTTGATAAAATTGAACTTTGCGCGGAACGGAGACACTGATGCACAAGAACGAGGTTCTGGTGGTGCTGGAGGTGATGGCAAGGGCGAGATGGTGGATCCTGTTACTTTCAAGGTGTTTACAGATAATACCCACATTGTTGCTATACGGCATGGAACTGAAGCCAATGTTTTTGCTTGGGAGACTGTCGAAAGACTGAACATCAAGGCAAAGATGTGGTTGGATTTAGTTGATGATCGCGAATTTGGGAGGTCGGATATCATTACCTTACAGGATCCGCAGAATATTGAGAGTCGCGATCTTAGCAAGTTTAAATTTCTCAAGGAGGGAGAATCCGTGTTGAGCAAAGAGAAAGAAGAAGAGAGGTCAAAAGGTAGTGTCAATATTAACGCGCTGGGCAGAGTCGGGGACAAAGTCTTGAGGGCCAAGGAAGCTGTCGAGAAAGCGAGGCGAGAAAGAGAAGCTGGTGGAGATGTTAACCGCGCAAAGTCCATGGTTAAGCAAGGATCGACGACTTCAGTTGCAAAGCCTTCATTATTACAAGAAAAGAAGATGGCTTACAACGCCGCGCAATATACAACAGGAAGAGCAGCTGCAAGTTTTACCAGTACCGGATTGACTCCAGAGACTAGTGGAGAGAGAGCAATTCTTACCGATGAAGAATACATGTTGAAGCCAAAGCGGGTCAAGATAAAGGGATATGCTAGAATCGAGACGAATTTGGGATCATTAAACATCGAACTACAAACCGAGACGGCTCCTCGCGCAGTATGGAATTTTGTACAACTGGCCAAAGAGGGGTACTACAACGGGGTTTTCATTTCACAGGAACATTCGTAACTTTATGATACAGGGAGGCGATCCCACCGGGTCCGGCAAAGGAGGCTCCAGTATTTGGGGAAAGAACTTTCAGGATGAATTCGATGGCCCTTTAACTCACGACTCAAGGGGTGTAATGAGTATGGCTAACAAGGGCAAAAACACCAATTCTAGTCAGTTCTTCATCACTTACAAAGAAGCCAAACACCTTGACCGCAAGCATACTATATTCGGTCGTGTAGTCGGTGGCATGGATGTGCTCTCCAAACTCGAAAATGTGGAAGTAGACGAGAAAAGTCGCCCCATAAGAGATATCGTTATGGAGAATGTAGTAGTCTTCGTCGATCCATTTGAAGAATTCCAAAAGCAGAAACAGGAGAAAGATGTTGCGGAGAAAGAAAAAGCTGAAATTATGAGACAGGGAGGAACGGAAGATGATAAAACTACGTGGACTGGTAAACGTATTAGAGGTGATGGGAAGGTGATGCAGAGTGAACAGACGGGTGGAGTGGGAAAATACCTCAAGGCTGGAGCGGCGAATGATAGGGCTGAATTCGTGGATGTGGGTGAGGAAGCCCCAGTCAAAAAGAAGATTAAGTCAGGAGGATTCGGCAATTTTGATGGTTGGTAATGATGAGGAGGATATCTATAGTATATGTTGATTTGACCTTTGAGCTACACCTCTTGCGTAGGGGGCACAGGCTGGGCTGTGGTCTCACAATTTGCAGTGTCTATGACCATCATAATCGAAATCTGACTCCAAACTAGGCATCTGCGAGATATAGCTTTCAGTCACCTCCTTAGCTTTAGCGATTTGGGTGATTTATGACTACCTAGACAATGAAAAAGCATCTACGTCCGTGGAGGAATCAGGCAATGTATTACCGAGTGGGAAGGGTTTACAGGCGAAATGAATTGAAAACAATATAGTTTGGAGACTGGAGTAAAGTGACATATGCATCTTTACCAATGTAATTGACTGTATCTATGAAGTATGGAGTTGCTGGATACGAGATGGGTTGGTTAGTGGTATAATAATATATTTGTATGACAACTGTAGAGAATTGGAAGTCGAGTAAGGTTCTAATGGATATTTGAATCTCTATTGAATAAGCAAGTGTGTATTAACTGTCGAAGTCTATTTTCCTAATGCAACTTTTAGATTTTGTGCATGTCATTGTATTAACCTGGTTCCCACCAATCCCGTCCCATATGTGCCTATGGATCTGCCAGCCTAGAATCACCCCTTTAAGATCCTAGACTTAAATGCCCATTGTATAACCATCATTTAATAACTCTCAGAAACGCCATCCGCAATTTTCATGCAATTTTACCACCGTTCTCTCTATCGCTTCATATGCGAATAATCGTTTAGTAAATGTGCCATGTGGGTGTTTGTAGTTCGACCGCCCTTTCTTGGAGCCTTTCTCTTCTTCTCTTTCGGCTTTGGGGCTGCCTTTACACGCTTACTTGGATCTTCACTGGCAGGTTTTTGTCCGGCTTCGAGAAGCTTGCGAACAAGATCATCGACGCTAGGGAGCTCCGTTCTGTGCCACATGACCTGAAATTCGGACTCAACAGGGTGGATTAATGTCGGATCATTAATCCAGACCATTCGTGCATGGTTGTCCTTCTTTGTCCTCGTAACTAAAATCTTATGTTCTGCTTCCAAATCGTTGATCACATCTTCGCAGTCTGGCCAACCATCCTTCAAATCCTTAACACTTACTCCTTGTGCATCGGGCTTATTTTGAAGGTACGATAAAAGAGCTCCCTTGTTACGAACGCCGATGATGGGCCGATGCCTGAAAGTACCCGAATCCCAGTGCTGTGTCTTCAATTTAGGATCTGGAATCCATTCAACCCGATCATGTCTTCTAAGAATTTGCGCAATGAGTTGTTTCTTGCTCTGCTCAACGTGGGCTTGACTCAAATAACCCAGAATATCCTGGAAAGTTTTCGACTCATCCTTTTTTTTGAGAAACTCGATAACATAAGTGACTTGAGTAAATGCCTCTGTTCCATAACCAGTGGCTGCAGGCTGAGAAAAAACGACATTCGACGACTCTCTCTTGCGCTTAGCGTCTTTGTTCTCACTCTTCGATGTATTTGAGGCGTTTGATGGAGCGGGTGAGGGTACAGAAGCTGGACCTGCAGCGGGGCGTTTACTTGTAATCTTAGTTGAAGTATTTTGAATGCCCTTTTGGAAGGCTGCCTGTTGCTTTTCAAGGAATGAAGACATAATCGCGGTTGGAGTTACGGGTGTATTGGGTGTTCTTGATAAGTCTGAATTTGCGGAGTATCTTTGAACCTAGGCCAAAGAGCACAGTATTTTGAAGGTCCAGATGACGTCGGTGCTCAAGTTTAAAGAGTGTTAACTTCGACTACCAAATGCGCAACACTGTCAATAATTGAAGGTCAGAAGACTAAGTCAAGATCAAGAAGGCGTGGGAGTCCGAAGTTGTGTTATACGGCGCAACTTTCAATGGGGAGTAAACAAAGAAGTTACTTGATAAAAATATCTACGGGTAACTGAATGGTGTTGATGAGGCTGAGAAATTACAAGGGACTAGTCTAGCGTACCTATGGTACTGCAGAATGGCCCAAGCGCAAGCTAAAGCAAATCCACCATTCACATTGCTTAGATTTTAAGGCTCGTTAATATTAGTCAGCGCCTTCCCATCTTGAAGCTTTGCTTTCAAAGAGTCTATTCATAAATTCGACAACACCGCGATTTGATCATCGCAGGTATTTCGATACGAAGTCTTGATCTATTCATTCATTCGAGACTGTTATGGACATACAAAAAACTGAAAGGATACACTTAGATTTTGTCTAATACCCGTTGGCCGCTAAGATTTTATTCAACTTCGTTATTTACCTACGCTTCACAAAGGAACACGATCAACACAAATTCCCACTCATTCTTTTCAAATGATCTTCTGCAAAACACGACAATAAACTGTCTGAAGAAACGCATTCAGCATGGCGAGCGCGGTACTCGATGTCGACTATTTGTCGGCGTATTTGAGCGTGCCGCAACAAACGCTCAGCACTGTTGTTGATAATCCTACTGCAGAATTAGTTCGAAGCGTTCTAGAAGCTGTTACTGCGAAGGCGCGCGAGCACGATGAATTGGCAGCAGATAAATTGAGAGTCGATATCGAACTTGAGAATGCCGTGAGAAGTTCAGAGACGCGCATTGAAGGGCTTCGGTCAAGTGTAGAAAAAGCGCAGAAAAATGTGGAGGAGCTGAGGACGAAGCTTAACGAGGAGGGTAAGAACTCATTCCTGTATTGATATATTTAGTTGCGATACTGACTTCCACCATTTCAGAAAATTCAAGGTCTTCCCTCGAAAGTGAACTCCAAACCTTGAAGTCGAGTTCTTCGACATCGACATCTGAGCTCGAAACTTTAAGATCTCGAATTTCATCACTCGAATCCTCCAATCGCGATGCGCTAGCCGTCATTGAGTCGAAGACGACTGCTAATAGTGCTCTTGCCCAAGATCTACAAAAGCAACACCAAAAAGGATTAGAACTCAGTCAACAAATAACTGCTTTACAACAGTCCGTCCAAAACGCAAACTCTGCGGTGTCCAGTGCGAAATTCCGAGAACAGTCTCTGAAACAAGAGGTCGAACTAGCCAAGCGGAACAACGAATGGTTTGAGAATGAATTAAAGACCAAAAGCGCCGAGGCCTTAAAGTATCGCAAAGAGAAGGGTGCACGAATTGCGGAGTTGCAACGCCAAAACGAAGAGTCCACCTCGAATGTTGAGTCTTTGAGACGCACCGAACAAGCCCTGCGGACTAGATTGGACGAAGTGCAAAAGAAGGCTGAAGACTCACTTCACAAGATCCAGCAACTTCAAGAGGCAGCTGCAAAGACTGAAGAATGTTTCCGCCAAGAATTAGAAAGTGCACGCCGTCTCGCTGAATTGCAAGCACAGCAGACCGAAACGCACAGACAGAGGCTGAAGGAAGTTGAGGGGGGTGTAGAGAAGATTAAGGATGATGCTGCGGAGGAAATCGGTAGATGTCAACAAGAAGCTGAATCAGAACGACAGGAACGAGAACAAGCTGAACATCGTATTGCAGAACTTGAGGCCGAAATTGATCGACTTGAGGCTCTTGGGTCTGCACAGCCTCGCCCTGGTTCGATACCATCAACCCCACAACGAGGATTAAATGGCTCCACGTTTGGAAGATCCGGTTCACCAGCTCAATTTGGCACACCTGGTTCTTTGCGCAGTAAGTCTGCTATCACAGCTACGCAAGCTATTGATGAGCTTTACAAAGTCAAGGGCCTACTGGCTACGGAGAAGAGACGAAGTGAGCGGCTTGCGGCTGAGATGGAGGAAATGATGCAAGGACTCGAAGCAAAACAACCCGAGCTCGAAGAAATGCAAGCTGAGCATGAACGTCTCCAACAGGAGGTGGTGGAGATGTCGAAGTTTGTTGATCAAACAGGTAAGGAGCGTGATCGAGCCAAGAAGGACGTTAGGAAGGCAGAAAGTGAGGCATCTACTGCACAAGCTGAGGTGAACATTCTTCGACAACAACTCAGAGATCTCAGTGCTCAAATAAAAATGCTCCTTTGCGATTTGGATGCGAAAGAAAGAGGATTGGATGCTTTGAGCGCTGCTGAACGAGCACAGATGGAACGTCTAGCCCGAGGGGAGATTAGTGAAGAATCATTGGAAGGAATGACTGATACAGATCGATTTATCAGTCAAAGACTCACCGTCTTCCGCAGCATTAGTCAATTGCAAGAGAAAAACCAAGAGTTGCTCAAGATCACGAGAGAGCTGGGTCAGAAGATGGAAAGCGAAGAAGCTATAGCTGCCAAGAACCAAGCTGTTCATGACCACGAAGAAGTACAAGCTCTCCAAGCCAAGGTTGAGGACTTGAAGGACGAGTTGAGATCCATGATAACTCGCTCGGAAAGTTATATCAAGGAGAGAGATATGTTCCGTCGCATGCTTCAACACCGAGGACAACTTCCAGCCAATTCTGATCTCGCATCCATGTTTGGTCAATCGGTCGATGGCAATGGTGTCATGTCAACAATTGAACATCCAAATCAGAAGGATAATGCTAATTATGCCGCTTTATTACGCGAATTGCAGGCGCACTTTGATCAATACCGTGAAGAGCAAACTGTTGACCGTCGTACTCTAAGAGAGCAAACAGAACGACTAGCATCTGAGAAGGGGGCGCTTCAAGCAGAGATTTCCAAAGCGAGTAGCCAATTGACACTTGCCAACGAACGTTACGAAATGTTGCACTCCAACTACACATTGTTGCAGAGTGAAAATAGCGAGTTACAGAAACGCTCCAAATTCTTTCCGAGGCCGCTGCTAAGCAGGATCTGCGAACACAACAAGTAGCCGAGGATTTGATTGAGGCCAAGGGGCTGGTGGAGAGTATGCGAAATGAGACTGCTAATCTCAAGGCCGAGAAAAAGCTTTGGAAGGACATTCAGGATCGCCTCAGCCAGGACAATGAAAATCTCACCAATGAACGTAGCAGACTCAATACTCTCATTGCCAATCAACAAACTCTGCAGAATGAACGCGAACTATCCGAATCTGAGACCAGAAGAAGACTTCAAACTCAAGTGGAGTCTTTGGAATCGGAATTGAACTCTACCAAGCGAAAGCTTAATGATGAAGTTGAAGAGGGTAAGAAAGCCCAGTTGAGAAAGGAGTATGATTCTCAGCAGAACCAAAAACGCATTGATGAACTTGCAACGAGTCTGAGCCAGGCTAGAGAGGAGCTTGTTGCTGCACAGACGTCACGCGATCACCTCCAAGCCCGAGTAGACGAGCTGAATATTGAGCTCAAGAGCGCAGAGGAACGAGTTGAGCTATTGCAGCCAAGACCTACACCACGACCAGGTACCAATACTCAAAATACTGACCGAGCAGATGCAAATGCCGAGGATGAATCTCTTAGTCGTGAACAAGAATTAGGAATTGAGCTTTCTGAATTGAAGAGAGATCTAGAACTAGCAAAATCAGAGCTTGAAAATGCAAAGCATCAAGCAGAACAGTTCAGGTCTATCAGCCAATCATCTGAGGAGGAACTACAAAGTCTCAATGCGACACTAGACGAATGCCGTGAGGAGATGGATAAGATCATTGAGGAGAAAGATGCCAAGATCCGTGAACTCGAGCAACGAGCCGAAGACATTTCTACTGAGCTCACTAATTCAAATAACGAGTTGACGGCCATTCGAAATCAACAAGGTGAAATAGCTAGGCAGGCTGAGGAAGACAAATTAGGGCTTGAAGCAGAGATCTTGCGTCTGAAGGATGAGCAGGAGAAATACTCTACAGCTGCAAAATTCCATCAAGAAGACCTCCGCGCGCAAGCAGCAATCGCCACCAAAGCCCAACAAGACTACGAGAACGAACTCGTTAAGCATGCCGAAGCTGCTAAACTTCTTCAAAACCTACGTGTTGACTATAACCAGCTCAAGTCGGAGTCAGCAACATTGAAAGCGGAAGCTGAATCTGCCAAGGTCACCTTGAACCAAAGCGAAGCCTCCTGGGAGGAGAGATGTGAACAATTCGAGCGAGAGTTGCATGAGCTGAGAACTAGGCGAGATGACGTTAACGCGCAGAATAAGCTTCTACACCAGCAGCTAGATAGTGTTTCGTCACAGATCATTGCTTTGCAGCAAACACGCACCACTGCAACCGATGCATCTGAAGCTGGATCGCCAGGTGCAGAAACAGATCGGACTGTAGAAGGTCTGCGAGAGCTAAACATTTATCTGAGACGCGAAAAGGAGATTGGCGAGGTTCAATATGATATCAAGATTCAAGAAGCCAAACGACTACAACAACAACTTGAATACACTCAATCTCAACTTGACGAGGCTAGATTGAAGCTTGACCAGGAGCGACGCTCCCATGCTGATGGCGGCAAAACCTCCATCGCACACAAGGATCTTATGGACAAACTCAATGAGCTTAATCTCTTCCGTGAAAGCAGCATCACCTTGCGCAACGAGGCACGTCAAGCTCAATCGCAACTTGCGGATAAGACCAAGCGTGTTGACGAGCTTTTGGCGCAAATTCAACCGTTGGAGGCAAAGGTTCGTGAATTAGAACACGGGAAAGAAACAATGGAGGGTGAAATGCATTTGCTGCAGGAAGATCGTGATCGCTGGCAGAAACGTAACCAAGACATTCTTTCCAAGTACAATCGAATCGACCCCGCCGAGATGGAACAAATGAAACAGGCCATTGAAACTTTGAGAAGTGAGAGAGATGCATTGTTAGAGGGACAACAACCGTTGCAAGAGAAGGTCCTGACTTTAGAGACTACAATGGAAACTGACAGAGCACAATGGCAATCTACCCGACAAAGATTAATTGACCAGGCTAAGGAGAGGAACCGCACCCTGACGAAGGACAAGAATGATCGGGCCGCAGAAAGAGACGTGGCCATTTCTGAGAGGGACTCCCTTCAAGAACAGCTCACATCTCTCCAACAACAACTCCAGACTGCCGTAGCAGAAAAGGAAGCAGCAGAAACGAAGCTTGCGGAAGTACAGCAAGAGTTGGATGAAGTTAAGATTCAGCGTGATCAGGCATTGGCCAATGCTGTTCAGTCTGTTGCATCACCCAAGACCTCCCCTGCACCTGTAGCAACTGTATCGGAGACTAACGAGAATTTCAATGCGCAACTTCTCGAGCTTCGTAAGGAACGTGATCAGGTAATTTTGGAGAAGCAAGCCCTTCAAGAACAGATCATAGAACTTAAACAGCAGCTTGAAAGCGCCAATTCCGAGAGAGATAGTGCTATTGCCGATGCCGCAGAGGCTCGATCACAACAAAAAGTACAGCCGTCTAATACTTTAATAGATGATGGTGCCGAGGAGGGACAGATCAATGAAAGTCAAAATAGCGGTATCTCAGAGGAGGAGAAGAAGGCCTTGGAGGCACGTATAGCAGCTGCTGAAGCAATGGCTAAGGAACGTGATGAAAAAGCCAAGGAAATCGAGGAATCTATGGAAAACACTCTCAAACAACGTTCTGATAAGATGAAGGCAGCTCTGAACAAGAAACTCGGCGAGTCCAAGGAAGCAGTCAGACTTCAACTCGAGGCCGATTTCAAGCTGAAACTTGAGCAAGAGAAACAAATTTGGCTTGCAGAGAACAAGCCTGCTGATTCTTCGGCCCCACCACCTACACCATCTGCGCCAAAGGCAGAAGAAAACACCGTCCCGGTCATACCAGTAACTCCAAGCAAGGCTACTGCACCGTCAGCAGATGGTACAGATCTTTCGGACGACCAAGTTCGACATCTTCTGTCAACAAACCCAACAATCAAGAGTATTCTTGCCAACAATTTGAAGAAGCTCCTTGAGAAGGAAACACAAAAACTCAAAGCGGAACAAGATAAACTGATGATTGAAAAACTCGCTGAAGCGCAGACAACCGCCGACGCCACTTTGACCGAAGCTCAAGCAAAGGCTGAACACACCCAAGCTCAAGCTGTTTTAATGGCAGAAAAGAAATCCTCACTGAAACTCAACATGCTAGACAACAGAATCAAAATGGCCACTGCGAAGATTGGAGTTGTCGAGAAAGCTGCAAAAGACACCCCGGAAAAGCCTGTTAGTGAAGTTTGGGAGATTGCTAAGAATGCCAAACCACCCCCACCAATACCAGCTGCTCCCACCGCAACACCTACTCAGACTGTCACACTGGCTCAGCATCCAGCGGCAAGCACTACAACAGCTACAGCTACAGCTCCACCCTCAAATGATCCCAGAACTCAATTGAACAGCGCTCCTGCAGATGGAAGTAAGGTCGAGGAAACCGAAGCTCCAAATAGCGCTATACCTTTAGGACCACGTCCGATTACCCCGTCAACAACAAATGGGGCCTCTTCACTGCCTGTCAGTAATATACCGTCTGTAAGTAGCTCCTTTGAACCTTTCACACCTCAATACTAACGATAAGCAGGCTCCTCAAGCAGGAAATCAGTCCCGGTTACCACAAATGCGGGGTGGTAATCAGAATCGCGGAGGTGCCAGTGGAGGTGCCCGTGGAGGAATTTATCAACCACGTGGAGGAGCTATGGGTAGGGGAAGAGGAAATCCTACCGGGCAACGCGGAGGAATGAACGCAGCCGCTCAAAGCTTTAATCCAAACGCACAGCCTGGACAAAAGAGACCTGTACCAGAAGGCGGGCAGCAAGGAAATGGAGGAAAACGTCCCAGGGGAGGATGAGGAAGTAATTAGTCAGCCGGCCAAAAGATGAACTGCATGTACTATATTTCAGGGTTGCATGGCTATAGCTTGGCCTTATTTATGTCACAGTGATCAACGGAAACGTATTGGAGTTAAGGAAACATGTACTAAGAATAGTAGCTACACCTAGGATGAGGATGGATGCAATGAATATTAGGGAGCTTAGGAGAAATCAAATGGGTATCATTGATATTTAGATAAATTGCTAGGAATCAGGTTTCTAAGCACTTCAACATGCCGACCGACCATCTTCATCTTAAGGAACTCCACGCCGCTGTTATCAATCCTCCGTAACCCATTACCATATATTACTGTAAAATCTGGAATAATCTCGTCTTCCGCGACCTCACACATTGGTCCAATCTTGCAATGCTAAACAAGCTCTATTATTAGTATCTCATGTATTGCCAGTCATGTAAATGCGTACCTTTCCTATGACGGCCCCTCTTCCAACCTTCGCATTGATTTCAATGATACTGCCCTGTCCTACCAATTTTGCCTCAACGACAGCCCCAGTTTCTATAGTAACGCCATTCTCTATCACAACGCCTTGAACCTGTTGATCAGATGGAAAATGCAACATGCCAATTGAACTACGCTCGCCAATAACACATTGAGTACCGATTGTAATAGGAGCAAAACTGCTGTTCAGTTTCGTACGTGGATGTAGGATAGTATGGCCACGGATGGTTATGAGGTTTGTGCCGATAATAGAAGCATGGTCGGCGATTGTGATATTGCTTGAGAAGGAGATTGGGGGTCTAGGAGGTGGAGGAAGCATGGAAGTGCGTTTGGACATGATGGGCGGGTGGTGTTCGGGCCTAACCAATTATTCGTTGGATTGTATTGAAAACCCCGAACACGAATTCGAGCCTTGCGGCCAAAGTTGTAATGAATAATGTCTATCTGCTAATTAATAAGAGGTCAATAGAAAGTTGCTGTATGATAAGTGTGTTTGTAAGTTGAGTGTATATCAAAGATGTTAGATATCCGAATGGGCAAGCCTTTAATCAGTTTGTGCCGCTTACTTCTATGATATGTTGTCAACCTCCAAGGACAAAGAAATGGCCAGAAGAGAACCAGCAATTCAAAAAGACGATAAGTTATTTACATTACCGTTTTGTTGATATAGATAAAGTAATTATTATCACCGTCATCACTGCACTGTCATCACTGTCATCACTGTCATCAGACAGACACTTACAAATTTATTAAACTTCCAGATTTGCACTATCAACGGAAGTTCTCGGCTATCGCCACCATTTTTGAAGCTTTGTCACTTCAACCAATCAAACATTCATCATTTCGATGATGACTTGAACCATTCGGAAATATTTACAACATCAACACCCTCCCAATTTGACCACTCTCCACTCACAACAACGCTCAATTGAGCACAAGATACATATCGAAAATGCTTTCGCGAAATGCGCCATCTGCAAAGGCAGCCTCTACACTCTCCACTCGCATCCTATCTTCTACCACATCAGCAGCACGACTATCCCCTTCGATCTCTTCGATACAACAATCTAGAGGACTTGCCACAGTCGCAGATGCACCACCTCCGCCAAAGAAAACACAATGGGGTGGATTAAGGGATCAGGATAGAATTTTTCAGAACCTGTATGGGCACCACGGAGCGGATCTGGCAAGTGCAAAAAAATATGGTGATTGGCATAGAACGAAGGATATTCTTGCAAAGGGCCACGACTGGGTATGTCGAAAAGAATCAAATACGGCTATGGAGGGTGGTGATTGACAATTGGAGTAGATTATATCCGAGATCAAGGCTTCCGGCTTAAGAGGACGTGGTGGCGCTGGTTTCCCTTCTGGCATGAAATGGGTACGTTCGATGTTTCACATATCAAATCAACAAAACTAAACTACGATAGTCATTCATGAACTTCAAAGGTTGGGAAAATGATAACAAGCCAAGATATCTTGTCGTCAATGCAGATGAGGGTGAACCTGGAACTTGCAAGGACCGAGAGATTATGCGAAAGGACCCCCACAAACTCATCGAAGGATGTCTAGTCGCTGGACGAGCCATGAACTGCACGGCGGCATATATTTACATCCGTGGTGAATTCTACCACGAAGCTACAGTTTTGCAACGTGCTATTCAAGAAGCATACAAGGATGGATTAATCGGAAAGAACGCTTGCGGAAGTGGATACGATTTTGATGTATATGTTCACCGTGGAATGGGAGCATACGTCTGTGGTGAAGAGACATCTTTGATCGAATCACTCGAGGGTAAGCCTGGAAAGCCTCGTCTAAAGCCTCCCTTCCCTGCCTCTGTTGGTCTGTTTGGATGCCCCTCGACTGTAGCAAATGTCGAGACTATCGCCGTTGCACCAACTATCTGTCGAAGAGGTGGAGACTGGTTCGCTTCCTTTGGTCGTGAACGTAATGCTGGTACCAAGCTGTTCTGTATCTCTGGTCATGTCAACAACCCATGTACTGTCGAGGAGGAGATGAGTATTCCTCTCAGAGAGCTTATTGACAAACACTGCGGTGGTGTTCGTGGAGGATGGGATAACCTCAAAGCTATCATTCCTGGAGGATCATCTACTCCGATCTTGCCAAAGAGTGTTTGTGATGACCAATTGATGGACTTTGATGCGTTGAAGGACAGCCAATCTGGTCTCGGAACGGCAGCAGTCATTGTTATGGACAAGAGTACTGATGTTGTTCGTGCCATTTCGAGATTGAGTCATTTCTATAGACACGAATCTTGCGGTCAATGCACACCTTGCAGAGAAGGTAGCAAGTGGACTGAGCAGATCATGAAGAGATTCGAAAAAGGCCAGGGTAGAGTACGTGAGATTGATATGTTGCAAGAACTTACAAAGCAAGTTGAGGGTCACACTATTTGCGGTATGTCTACCACCTTTTTTATAATATCACGAATTTTGCTAATCAATATATGTAGCTCTTGGAGAGGCTTTTGCATGGCCTATTCAAGGTCTTATTAGACATTTCAGACCAGAGTTGGAGGCACGCATGAAGGATTATGCGGAGAAAAATGGAGGTTCGGCGTTGGCTGGTGGTTGGGACAATAATGCATTGCAGCAAGGTAAACTCATTTCACCTGGGCAATAAATTTAGGAGCGGAGCATGGCATTGGAGATTGTTCATAGGGGAGTGTAAATGTATTTATTGATGTTAAGCATGGGTGCTTTTTCAATGGCAAACAAATATTTTAGTTCATATGATTTTTTCGATCGCGAACTTACTAACCTCTATAATGCATCATGAAGGAATACCTGGACTGGATTCATTGCTTGACAATCGCCCAGCATCTACAATGAGCCTAATCTAGACATTCAAACATATACGTAGCACAGCACTAGATATCTAGGTACTGCATTTTTCAAGGAACATGTTCAGGATGTTCCTAGCTAAGCGAGCGACCTTTGATTGTGAATTGTGTTATGCCAACTCACTTTTCTTCAAATATTTTCTCCACAAAGGACTTTTTTGATGCAATAGTCCATCCCGCCCAAAGGCTTTTATCATAACGCTGGTACTTGAGCAGTGGATCTTGACACAAAGTTTTTTATATATGAGAGAATAATATAGTATGTTATATAAGTTTTGGGATTCAAAAATTCCTGTACGTTTTATTAAAGGGAGCTAAAGCTAGCTACTGGCGACTTATTAGTCAATTCCCAAATCAACCGAATAACTACAAAGTTCTTCGGTTTGGTGTTGATTGCTTTGAGGTGGTAACGCGTAACAACGAGATACTGACAAATATATATATATACTCAAGTACTGTGGAGATAATGGGGGTTATTAAACATGCGATTGATTTTGCTTCGGATGCTGGTAAGATCTCTTCTCCCTTGGGTTAAGGTTACCTGCCCCTTGTCGATTCATTCTTCTTGCTCAGAAGTGCACGTGATATGTGGTTCGATGGCTAACTAGATTTTTGAAGCTGGACTGGAAAAATCTTTAAGGCTTATTCAGGCGTTGTGTCAGATTTTCGCTTTTTATCCACGGGTGTTGGGGGTGGTGATGGGTGGGAAGGGGGTGGATAGGAGGGTAGGGGTTGTGGAGGGGCTTTGGAGGGCGAGGAGGGAGGTCGCTGTTGGTATGTTGTTTTTGTTTTTGTTTTGGAGAAAGAGCTTTTGGTGGAGAGGGGTCATGGGATGGAAAAAGTATAGAGGATGGGTCAAGGTGGTGAGGTAGAGACGGGAATGGGTTTTTTTGTAAGAAATTCGTCATCGGATTTGCAGCTCGAAGTCGAGACTGGGAAGATGATCTTCAATCTCTATATCTCCACGCAATCCTCTGACTCTTTACTATGGGCCTTACGTAGCAATTCCAAAAAAAAGGGGAAAGAAAAATAAAGATACTCCTCAAGAAAGTAAACTAATAAAGCATTCCTCAACAGGCCGCCGCTACATGCGCTTCTTCCGCTTCATCGAAAATTTCTCAAAAGCATGGGACAGTTTGTGTAATGAAGATGGGTTGAAGATGTTGACTGGGGTAGGGAAATCCGGGTTTATGGGTGCTTATTTGGGATGTGAGTCTTTTCTTCCTTCCTTTTTGTTTTGTTTGAGTTTGAGATATCCAGTTGATTGACTGACTCTCTACAGTGGAGAGTTTAACAATCGTAAGTATAAACTCCCTCACCCATCTCTTACATGTGAAAGTATTTAGATCCAACAAAGGTATGATATGAAGGAAGAAGATGAATCACTAATACATATACCCATGGCAAATAGCTCGATATGATGGGTATCTGCAGCACCCCCTGGTCCTCAATTTGTATACTTGAAGGCAACAAATTTTGGTTCTACTCGTTGTGTATATCAATATTTGGGGGATTTGTCGATCTATTCGAAATTTACCATACCGACGATTTCAACCACGCCGATGGCGATACCCCAGACTCAAACTCAGACTCAACATCAACACCAAACCCAATTCCAACGTCCCAAATATAGAAGGCAAACCTCCTTTGATAGCCCCAATCTCCAGCTCAGAAACAATACGACCTAATTCAAAGAGACAGAAAGCAAGAAGTACGACTAAAATCCTCCTGAAAATCATAGAGAACGCAGCAGATTTGATTGTTCCCGGGGCGGTGACGGGGTGGGTTATTACGGATGCGGGATTATTGGGGTTGCGACAGTTATCAGTACGGTTTTGAGTTCGGGGGAGATATGGAGCAGGGTCGGGGAGGGGAAACTATAGAGGTTGGATTTGAGGGGTGAGTTTAGGGTTGGGTTTGTCGCATGTATGGATGATTGATTGGTGATTGATTGACGACATGATGACTGGATGACTTGGGATAGAATTTGGTTGAGCGTTGTATTGCAATCTGGGTATTGAGGAGGGTGCTGGGTGGAATTTTGAATTTGCATTTTCAGGTTGGCGAGGGGTGTATGTGTCAGGAAATGCCTTATAGAATATATACTCGCGAAGTAAATATATTCACCATGAACAACTGCTCATAGCACGAGAGAAAGAAACGCTCATTATATATATATCAAACTACTAGATCATCTACTAAACAATCCGTGGCACGAAACATCAGGAAAAGAAAAGACCTCCAGATACCATAAGCTATACAATTGATGGAGGTAAAGCAGAGTTAGGTACCGGAGTAACAATAGAAAACCCCGTATCCAACGTCTCCAACAACCCAAACAACGTATTCCAACCCCCCTCATCCCCATACGTAGTCATGCCACTAAAATTCATAGTCGCACCATTTCGCACCAAACAACAAGCCATTAATGCATAGCCCAAAAAGCGGAATCGATCCCCGTATTCGCTGTCTCTGCATATGCAATCTCATGATCCGTCATCGCTGCGTTACTAAAATTGGCATGCCAGCTCGACTCATCACTTGCATCTGTCATGGGCACATCCGTGAGCATAATGTTCATCTGGAAGGGAATGATCCCGAAGAGTTTGGGGCTCTTGACTCAAATTGTCATTATATCCAACGATTGTTTGATGGAAGGTGCAGCCATCGATGCTGCATTTATTGAATACCTGTTTGGTTGAACGGGATCGATCTCTTCCTTCGCGCCACAAAGATAGAGTCATCGTAGCCTCTTGTGCTTTGGATTTGTTTCAACCAGCAGCTGGAAGGTATCTTGAAGTCTTTTGCGATTTTGTGCCCATTTAACAGAACTTTTGCCTCATCTACTAGGAGGTGATTCCGATGAGGAGACATGAGGTTGGATAGTAAATGCTAAGACGAAGTAGATATGAGAAGTCGTGGGGATTTTCATTGGTCAAGAGAAAGCATACAAAGATAAAGAAAAGGGTTTGAAAAATGGTGATGAGATAAGTTGGGTGGGTATGCATCAATATAGATGGTGAGTTTGTCACGGTCGTTGAAGTAGCTCACTGGACATAGAAAGGCTTTGTGTGACGATACAGATTGAAAATAAGGCAACGAATAGACTCAAGGTACTGGATGTGGAGTGGAATACCTGGGACTGAAATTTATGGACTGAGACCTGTTTTTCTGCAGTATTCTATCCCTGATAGACTTCATTTTGAGCTAGGCTACGTATTGACTCAAGCGAAAATGTTTATAATTCATCAAATTGTCTTGATAGAGTCTTTACTTATAGGTGAAGAACTCCCTGGAGAGATTACTCTCCGACTATTATCGCAAGTGCCGTATAGATTATCATATGAAACGATCAGGCTATGAAGCTGCGATAATGAAGCTTGAAACAACTCGAGCTAATCTCGTCAGAGATAAAAGGGAGTGAGCAGATACATTCAGTTAGCTTAACGATTTGTAAGAACTCAGGAGACAAAAACTGGAAGTTATAAGTCTAGCTACACTTTTGCAGTTTAAGCCCTCGTTGAGTGCTGCTTCGCAAATATGGCTCAAATTAATCCAGAGGCAATATGATAGCACGGAAGTTAATGCATTTGTATTCAAAGCTGTGTTACGGTTTGTTGGTAGATACATCTATACTTTTTCGTCGACTAATCCTCCGGCAGTCGAGTCCATTCTTAATCCACCTCCCAGTCTACACCCTCCAAGTTGCCATCAATATCTTTTTTGGCCGTCACTTTGCTTATTGTTCGCTTCATCATCATCAACAAAATCTCCTTCAATTTCCTTACTTATTATCTATAAATGGAAAATTGCTACAACAAAGCCTGGGACATTGGATCATCAAATTGATCATGACCAAGCTTAGTCAGAAACTCTTCATCACTCTTATCATCGCTCAAAATCTTCATCTTCTTGGTCTTCATCCCACTTCCTTCCAATCTTCATCATGTTTCCCACCTTCCCTGCCTCTGTTTTTTCCGGTCCCCCAAGAATTTGCCAAATATCTCGTCTCCAAAGGGCGCATTTCCATTCATCATTCACCATTTGATCAACCAAACTTTTCGGCATCCAGACTTTAGCTTCCCTCTTCATAATATTGTATTTGAACGTAGACCACACAAGCACATCTTTGGCTCTCCAATTCTCATACTTTCTTCCTTCATAGAAATCGTGGACTTCATCACCCCAACTCGGATCAAGGATTGCGCGGAGGTTGTTATCAGGTTCGAGAGAAAGTAATCCATTAGGGTTTGATCCAGGTTTCCAAAAAGAAGGATTAGACAATTAGGATGGGTCTTGGTACTATAGAAGAGAGGTAGTGGGCGGAGATTGATCGTACATTCATGGATTTCGTCAAGCGAATAAATGACACTCGGGTCAAGACGGAATGGAAGAAGAGGTGCAAAAATCGCCGCGAGAGTTTTAATTTCTGGTGAGAACGGAGCAATACAGAGTTGCTTTGCAGGGTGTATTGCAGATACATGGCGTGGCTCCATAGGTGTGTAACGGGGTGGTCTTGCGGTGGTGGTAATAGTACTGCTGAAAAGAGGGCGAGAACATCTGATAGCCAATGAGATGGGTAACCCAACAAGCGGAGATGAGCTAATTGGCGGAATAAGATTGAGAGATTGAGAGGAGAGTAAATTTCATGAGTACTCGGTATATATGCCGCAAGGCTCTGCATTGGGAGTGCCAATTTGAAGAACAAGCCATAAAACCATACTTTCATTTGTTCACGAGGAAGAACTGCACTATATGGGTCGATTGTAAGGATTATTCCGGGGATACCATTGGTAAGTTGTATTGTCCGCGAGGGAAGGGGGGCCATTTCCCTTAGATTCGATGCAGGCACCTGTGAGTTGATCAAGCATTTTTCGACTAGTAATCAGCTGGTATTCGGATATAAAGTAGCCCATACTCGGAAATGCCTGGGCGTTGCGGAGGCAGACAGAAAATATACTGGAGGAACCATTTGGCTTCAAAATTGGTAGGGCGTGGAGGAAGGTAGTCAAATTGCCGCCTCTGTAGTCACTGGATATCTGGTTAGCCATTGGAGATTAAATTACTGATTGAGAGTAAAACTTACGGAAGATTACTGAGCTCTATACAATCATAGAGCAAGGGAAAATCATTTGGGCGGAGGTAATCGAGTTTCGTACTTTCGTTGGCATCATTCGGATCGTAATACAGATCAAAATTGAGTCTTTCAGCCACATCAATGTAATCGCCCAACACCACTTCAGCCTGAAGTCTCGCACCCAACTTTTTTATAGCTCTTGCAGCTGCTTCAAAAAATGGTGCGACATGATCGAATAATCGAGAGGCCTTCTGTCGGTGGGGTAGGATTCCTTCCTCGCACGCAAGGGTGTTCACTAAATCAAAAGGATCTTGTCGAACACCGAACGTCAAATTTTCTAGATCTCTCACTGAGTGCCAGTCAATATCAAACATAGTTGGATTTTAAACTCCAGCTTTTCAACTCATAACGATTTCTTTCGTCTCCTGTTGTTCCACTCTTGGGGAAGAAATCGAGCATGAAGGAGTCTTCCAGCTGCATTATCCTGTTCGGTGGCAAAAGCATTCCATTTTGAATGTAAACCTTCCTCTCTTGAACACAATGACGACCAAGCATCTCTTGAAACTCATCACGCTTGGTACTGTAATATTTCTTCATAATTCTCGTTACACTCATCACAACATCTTCAGTGCTGAAAGTTTTCAGTACCTGGCCTTCGCTAGTCCAGTTTTCAAGGGCTCCAAATGTATAAAGGGATATCTTCTCTGGATAAATGAACCCATTTAAATGCTTGATGCGTACCTTTGAGATCATCAAGTAGCTCAGAAATAATGTCTTGTAATTGCCGAAATGCACATTCTGGCATAATAGGGGCGATGAAAGTGAAGAAGATTGTATTCAAGACTTTCAATGCCTCATCTCCTGGCTGTGGTAATCTTGATAGCTTGTCTAGAAGCTTGAAAATGATTAAATTGCGGGCAAGTATATGCCTATTAGCATCATTTAGTGTGAAATGATATCGATACTTTGAAGTCTTCCCTGCTTCTTCGTCATGCGCAATATGAATGACGAGCAGAAAAAGTTCCTTGCGTCGCCAAGTCCAGCATTGAGAAATGATAAGTTTACCTCTTTCAATGCATATCTTTCATGTCAGGATCAAATAGTGACTTTGCATCGTTGTGGGAAACTGGGCTGTAGTCGATCTCCAATTGCCTGTAAAGTGTCAGCTACTAAGTTCTTGGATTTGAATCAAAGATTTTGGTCCATCGCTTACGTGGATTGGTGATATCTCTCTAACCTCTGCAAAATCTCCATTCTTCTCTTCTTTTGTTGTTCAATAGGAGTTACTTGAGAGTATTCCCCTGCTCTTGTAATTCGAGCCTCCAGCTTCTGTACATGACTTGCCAGATCGTCTCCTCCAACTGCTTTGGTCATAGTCAAGGCTTTCTTTCGCAAATGCTATACATATTTTGTATTCTCCAACTTCGAAGTATGTGGCTGAGAGATTTTCGAAGGGGTACAGGATCTTCTTTTGACATTCTTGCGGCTGTGCAGTACTTTTTGATTGCTGTTGAATAAATATGAGTAAGCTGCGTGCAAATCAAGGAAGATCAGAATTTAAATACCTCCCTCAAAATCTCGAGCACCGTATAATTTGTTACCCTCTTCTCTCAATTTGAGAGACACATTTTTCTTTGACGACAGCCCGTCCATTCTGAATCCTGAATCTTTGATGTGAATAGGTGTGGCGCGAAATATTTCTTGTGGGCAGTTGATGTCTAGGTGGAAGAGTTTTGGAGATTGAAGGTTGGTTCTGAATCAATTGAACGAGAATATTGAACGTTTTAGATGATGGTGAGTCAAATAACTCTTGAATTGATATCAACAAGAAAAAATCTGGTGCTTGTTGATATAAATGTTGCTTGTATAAATAAGCCATGCAATCGGAATCTTTGTTGGATACCAGATTGAGCAGAGATATTTCCGTTCTTCCATTGGAGCATAACTGCTTAGTACTGTAGGCTCTTCGTCCGAACTAACTCTGAGATGAATTATAAAAGTTTTCTTCGCCATTTTAACTACCTCAATCATTTATGTATCAATACATACAATCAAGACTTACAAATGTCTATCATATATATAGCATTAACGTGGCTCCTGTAGCCCTGGAAAGACTCTTCCTGCATGGCATCATACACCAAACTACTTAGCATCTATCCATCTATCCCCTTCAACACTGTATTCTTTGTCATAAAGGTCTGCCAAGTGTCAACTAAAATGAATGTATTTGAGAAATATTCATTGAATTGGAGTGGAATTCGAAGAATATCAACCACGATGATGCATGATGTTCGTGTGTACGACATATATCTTAGGTGAACACGGCCGAGTTTCTTGATAACTTGACAAGACGTTGACGTGTAGGTTATCAGAGGCAGGGAAAACACAATTGATTACTTCAGATTCAATGATTCCTACTAGGAAATCAGGTACTTTTTACTTGAAGACAAAACAGCCTTGAGCTAAGGCGCTCATGCCCATGTTGAACAGCGGCGCAGCACAGGAACAAAGTATTGGAGCTTGAAGTGCAACACGATCAAATATCAACAATAAAATTACACAATATCAGCTCGTGCGTAACGTGCAGTGATACTTTTTCAAGAGAGTGATAGCCGCGCAAAAAAAATGATGAAATGACATCCGCTGCTTCAATATCCCAAACTCTCCAATAATAAGTCATGGCATTTCCAAGGATGTATTGAACTCACTGGACGATAACTTCTATTTCGATGTTAAGTTTGTTGTATTGTCTTAACTACCACTACCAACTAGTGAATTAATAAGCCCAAGATCATTTCATGATTCATAACGTACAAAGTTGAAGGAGACACATGAGTCGAGGCGGGGGAACCCTCGGATAGTGCCCCACTTTGCAAAAATCTCTGCACTTTTCTTCCCCTTCCCACTCTATTTATATTGATAGTTAACAATTCCTTTCATATCAATACGATACAATCAAACATCGGCATGGTGTAGTGGCTAGCATTTCCGCCTCTCATTCGAAGCTTCTTAGTTTCAGTCAGGTCGCGGGAGACCGGGGTTCAATTCCCCACCGGAATATCTTTTTGCTTTTTTTCGGGAGTTTTTTTAGGGCCTGGATTTCTTGATGTCATTTTGAATGTTCTTTCTTTCCTTTGGGATATTTTTGGTGGTAATGTGCCTTTGGCATCGTTATGTATTTATCGGATCGGAATGCATGCTTGGCATTTATCAATTGCGATATGTGTATGCATTTGCTCTTTTCTTTACTTTTGGGGGCAAGGGCTGGGAATTTTGTGGGATGGCGAGGTGAGGGAAAGGGGGTGGGTGGCGAGAAGCGATGTCTTATAATTAGCGGCAACTCTAGATGTGTGAGGCGACTACAGGGAGTGTTGGGATGGGTACAAAAATCTGGGTTTGTAATTTGATATTTCTCGAGGGTTTTGGGAGGCGACGAGGCGTTTTGAGAATTCGGGGATTTGGAGGCTGAGGTTGAGGTTGAGGCTGAGGCTCTTGGATAAGTGTTGATATACATATATATATATATATTCGATTCCGGGAGTTGTTGAATCTTGCTTGGGAGAAGGAGGGGTTGTACGATAGGATTGTTGGAGCGATTTAGGGGAATGGGTAGGGTTTAGTTGAGGGTATGTATGTATGTGTCACAGACACGCAACACAATAGGGAATACTTAGAAGATCATCATCGAAATATTACCTTCTCCAGGATCCTGTATCTTGGTTCGTTCGAAACATCTATAGATAGAGATAACGGAACAGATGAGCATTGGATCTTGACCAAATTATAAGGTGACGTGAGAGGATCGCTGAGTCTATCTGTGAGTGGATGTTTCCATGTTGACAACAGATAACAGACAACAGTGCTTTGTATAAAGGAGATTATCCTTATCCGAAGATTGTTTCCAATTGTAGTGGGAATATCTGTGTGGAAGCACCATTGATACTTGATAGATGGCACAATTTTAGGGACGGCAAGGCGAAGTCTTGATAGTCTTTGAATAATATCGGGTACATCAACCAGAGCATTTCACTTCCGTCGTGAGCACCCTCTCACTCACCATTGACCATACTAACTATAGTACCCAATGATAACCCCTTCCCCCCTAACAGACTCCAACACCGATAGACTGGATACTCATACATCCATGGCAAACACCACTACCAACCAGCCAGCCATCACCCCCATCCATCCACCCCCAATCCAAATTCACCATCCACAATTCTCCACTTCCCCAGTACCCATCATACCCAACAGTTTATCTCTCCCACCTCCACCACCGCCTCCCTCCTCACATCCCATTCCCATTCCCGCTCCCCACACTCACCACAACAACCTCTGCACATCCATCCCTCTCCCGCATTCAAATCCAAATCCAAATCCCCAATATATAATCCATCCCCCATATGCATGCTTTCGTGCTCCTTATGCATATACACTTTCTAAATGTAACGCTTAATTTTATATATGATCCGCTACAATTAAAAGGTAAGCTCGTTTGTGAAAGCACTAGCTTACGATCGTGTAGGATAAGGGAAAGAAAAAGCGGGAGCGCTTCTCCAAATGGAGGGAGAGGGACTGCGGGAATAAAGAGAAACTGTACTGCCTGGGTATAGGATTGAAGGGTAGGGCGCGAGGAGTACCATCAAATATATAGCAATAGGCTATACACGGGAGGCGCGCGGGGAGGCCTTGCCTCCGTTTGCGGGCCCGTCGCTAATACCTTCGGGAGGTCAGAACTAGCCAATCTATATAGAGACGTTAAACTTTAAATAAATAAATATGCATTGCTCTCTCGAGCTCCCATGCCCCCCCTCTCTCTACACACCCCATCTTCCAGATTAAACCGGCTGGCTGGCTGGCTCTATATGTTTTCCCACCGCAACGCAAAATCTAGTATAGATAGATCGTTCTCTTACCCGCTATTCTTCGCTCTTGGGGTTTGGAAATCGGCGTGTTTTCTACAGGGTAGTGCAGTGTTGATGGGGGGAGGGAGGGCTTGGGGGGTATCCATCCTTGGGTTTAGGTTTGGAGTTGGATTCATCAATATTCCTGTTCCTGTCTGTTGCTCAGAGAGCCATTTCGGGGTTTATCGCGCTTGGTGTGGGGGTTTCGCGAGATTCGACTGTTTTGATATCGGTGATCTGTCAAGGTTGCTGTTTTTATACGTTTGGGTATGTGTGAGGCGTTTGTTCGTGATGAGAGGTAGCGGTATTCAAGGCAGGGTTGTTGCTGGTGGATTCTGTTCTTTTGGACGGGTAGGTAAGCTGTGGCTTGGAAGGTTCTCTCAGTGGAGTCTCTGTTTGAGGTGGGATTGGAGTGTACTGCTGAGGGGCGATCATCAAGGAGGAAGGTTTCGTGAAGACTTGAAGATGATCGCGTTTGTTTTTGGGGTTTATTTTCTTTTTCCAAGGGTGGTGATTTTCTTTTCTTTTTGTTTGAAACCTGTGTCCTCTCTCTGTTCGGTTGGGTTTTCACCTACCATATTGGGAATGGTCAAGTTCGTCTGTTCAAGAAAGGAGAAGGTGAATAGATAGATTTCAGGACTGGGTGTGAGAAGACAAGATAGATGAGAATATGGACTTCAACCCTATCCTGATGTGTACTCGTGGGACAGATCTGCCGTTTTCATACACACGCAGACATTCTAAGTCAATAATTCTCGTACACATGGTTGCGAGTTTCCGCTTTTTCAATATTCAATGGCTACAACAGACGGCACCGACTTTTATTAAAGAGACCTCTATTTCACTGCGAGACCAATTTCTTTGCAAAGAATCCTAGCAGGCTGGCTTTAAAACTCATTTCCCAGAACTGTTGAAATTCATCGCAACTGTCAAAAACATATCACCGACCTGTTTGCCAACATTGAGAACACGAGTCTTCGCGGCAAAGTTTGAGGGCTAGAACTCTTTGGCACTTTGTGCCAACACATGTTCATATTCCAACAATCGGACATGGAACATTGTCGACGCCATTCACCGTGTCTTTATCTCTTCACCCTCCAGTGAACATGGTTCAATTATGGAGGGATTAAATGTACATCGCTCGCGACCTAGTGCTGTAGAAAGTACAAGAAAATAAACAATTCACTAGGATTAAGGGAGCATCGGCGGATGTCAAAGACTGAGCTTAAAGTCTCAAAAAAAGAGGTACAGTGTCGATAAATAACGCAAGTGAACAAGCAAAACGACAACTGAAGGGAGTGATTTATGTAGTAATCCAAGTCCTGGAGCTGCAATTCAAAAATAGCAATAATCCATAATTCCAGCAGTCTATCCCGATGTCGTAACATGTCTTGTCACCCAAATCTTATTATCTACCAATGGGCTATCATCTGATTCAGCATAGGAGTCCTGATCAAAGTTCGGTCGTTCTCTTCCACGATGAATGTAGGCTGTTGGCAGCTTTTGAAGTTTAAACGAGGGGCCTTGTTTTGTTTTTGGGCTGACTGGGTTGTTTTTGGCTACGCAGATGGGCATTTGAGAATTTACTCGCTGTTAGATAATGCATTTATCGATGAAGACAGCCAATCATTTATAGTTTTTGGAAGTTTGAAATATGTTTTGAGGATAGGTCTGAAAGTCGGAACGCAGGCTCCGAGGATAGCGCTTCCTTCCTCAATCATCAGCCATTCGTTTGCTGTAGAAAAGCCGGTGACTTTTGTCATGTTAGTGGAATTTAGACAAAAAGAAGCCTAGGTTTCTTACGATGCTCTGGATCATGAGGCTGGTAAGAGTATACTATCCTTAAGATGCATGTCACAACGACGCTATATTCTAGTCAGTATCAAGGTAATGTAGACCTTTGGAATAGTCGAGTAACTTACAATCCACCGAACCAGAATACCAAGAAAAGTAGAAATTTCTTGCGTACAGGTACATGTAAATCTCTGATGACAAAAAAGGGTAGGGCGAGAATAACGACGTCCAAGAGTGCATTTGGTAGTTCGAATATAAGAAGAATCTCCCCGTATGAAACACAATGTGTGGCGGGTTGGATTCTAAGAGCTATATCATACGCAGCTTTGATAGGTGTACATCCGAATACCGTCAGGCATACAGCAACGATAAACCAAGCTATGCATAAAGCCATTGTAATGATCACACATCGAATGAGATTTGGATTTGTTATGAATAGAGAGCGATACATGCATAAAATCGAGATCTTGACGGCGGTGATAACGAACGGAAAGTGTATAGTACCAATCCATAATATCTATGGAAGTATCAGCTCAGCATCACCAGGTAAAAGAAATAAACATGAAAAGACCACCTTGATCATGTTCAATCGAATATGTGAACTCATGACTAGGAATGGCTCTAGTGTGCCTGATATCTTTGCAACATCTGTTCGAAGCATTAGAAAAAATTGTTGACCTCTACGACTGTATGTACTCACCGCAAATAATCAAAATACAATGCGAAGCATACATCAAGTAAGCTGTAAGAATCCACCAATCATCAATACGGATTAATCTCCCGGTTATGGTTGTATTTCTTGTGTGAATTCTTGAGATGGTACGCAGAATGAGAGCAATCGTGTCTATAACCAGGAATGAAATGGTCACCACCATAGCGGTCACTCCATCTGATAGGAGCAAAACCATGGCTAAAGATAATTGTTGCAAAGACTGGCAGGACTGCAATAGTAAAGACATGAAATATAAACATGGAAGGGTCTACAGGTCTACATGGTGTAGATTAAATCATGAAAACTATGCTCCTCCTGGAAACCCGAGTGAATATTGCAAACCACATGAGCAGTCCAAGGGACAAAGGGGGAACGATAAGTAGTACGATTCAAAGGATCTAAACAACCCTTCATAATCTCGGATGGTTCATGATAAGAAGTGTGATATTAGATCAATAATGCATATTCACGGCGCAAGGTCCCAGGGGAACGGTATATCAACAGTCTTCTCCAACAAAATCACTTGAAAGGTACGCCACATAAAGCTTAAACCCCGTTGATAGCAATCTGGAGAGAACTATCCAAGCTTAAATGTGACTGTTCACCAAATGTTGGTGCTAGCTAGTTGCAGGTACATCAGATAAAAGCCGAGTGCCCATTGTATGAATGGCACGATTCTACCGGCAATATACAGCAAAAAATGTGCAAGGCACATTATTGATTGAAAAGTTGCGTGGCGTACCGGAATCGAGGTATCCCGACATTAAATCCATGATAAAACTTGCCATCTCCAGTTGCCTCGAGTCTTTAGCCAACATCAATCCAACAACACAGCATTCAAAGGGGGTCGGACTCAGCCACTCGGTGTCACCCATCCGCAGTTTCCTTGCTGCAGGAACGTTTCGTGCCGTACCGTGCTTACTTGCGATTATACGCTTGAGTATAATACCTGACCTTGTATATGTGAACATCCTCTGAGATGGAACTCATATAATATATGTATAGTCAGATTCGCAGAATAAAATTGATGATAAAAGCTCGAAGTATAGACGAGGAAACTGAATGAAGACCGAAGATCTGTGCGTTAATATGGTGGCTCAGGGGAAAAGGTGCCCAACCAATCCGTATTGAAGCCACAAACAGCCACACTATAACGAAACTATAAGATATTACGCTTACACCCGCTACCTGGGTAACTATTTACTTCCATGAGAATATCAAAAATGCAACTCAACGCCCCAATCTCAATGTATGATCCTTTCCCCAGTACCTTTAGAATGCTAATAAACCCCAAGAACTCCTCGCTGCTATGCTGCTGAGCCAAGACAAACCATACTCGATTCTCTCTCACTCTCAACTCTCGAGCTGTCCTTCGATTTTTTCGCCAACTCTAAGAGCATCATCTGACTCGCTCTCCGCTTGAAGATTTAACCTCCTCGCCTCCCGTTCCTCCATATCCTCTACTCTTTGCTCTGCCTCATCTTCATTTGCAGAGCTTCCCCTCATCTCCGCCAAGACACGTGCTGCTTCCGCCGCAAACTTGCATTTCATCCGGACAGGTTCTCCATACTTGTAAAAGAGATATGGAAATGGTACACAGGCCAATGCGAGGAAAGCCGGGATGGAACTTGCCCAATGGATACCTAGGTTCTTGTACATGTCTAATCACACAGTTAGTTATGTTTGATGGATCAATCTGAAAAGTTGAAGGATGCAGATGATACTTACAGGTAGTGAAGAGAGGAAACGCCGCACCGAACAAAGAGCGAAGTACGCTGTTGGCTGCCAAAACTGAAGCGGCGTAAAGAACATATGAATCAATAAGATAATTCATGATGCTCAAAAATACCAATACCATACCAAATCCGAATGGGGCAGTCGCGATGATACTAACGATCCAATGAACACTTGGAGAATTAGTCCATGCGAACCAAAAGAGTCCGACAGGTAAACAGATACTACCAATGATGGCAGGTGGCAGACGAGCTTCAGGTGGAGCGGTATTGTTATGCCTGGCAGCTGTAGCGTTATATCGTTTATTGTCCCACAACGAATAGAGGACCGCGACCATCATTCCCACAGCAACGCCGCAGAAAGCCAGGCCTCCAATACCAGCACTCCATCCACGTTCAACTTGGTAGACGATGGGGAATGCTCCGAACATCATGTATAAAGTTCCGTATATGATTGCCATGTACAAACTCAACAGGAACACAATAGGCTCAGTAAATAGCAAGATCCAAGGTCTCGAGAGTGCTGTTTTGAATTCAGAAGATAGAGATTTCGAGCCATAGTCAACCTCTATCTTGGACTTGTACACTTTGCCGGTCATAGAAGACATCTTGTTGGCGCGTCGACGAAGGATGACTGGGGAATAAGTCTCCGGGATCGTGAGTCCACCAACTATCCAGAGTGCACCAGTAAATATGGCCATGAGCCCCCTTTTTCCAATGTTAAAACCTTACGTAAATGATTAGAATAAATAAGACAACTCACTCAACCCATCTCCAGCCTTCTGTTTCTCCCAAAAACCCCCCCACAATTGGACCAATGACGGGACCCAAAAATGGTGCCGCAGCAAAAATACTCATTGCAACTCCTCGATGAGAAGCAGAGAACATATCCGCAATAACACCGCCTGCATTAGTAAGAGGTGAACTACCAAACGCTCCCGCAAAAAACCTCATGATCAAAAGAGTTTGTATATTTTTGGCCCCAGCGGCCCCCGCATTGAAAGCAGTAAGCATAGCATAAGTACCGATAAAGAGGATTTGGCGACCATACAACTCGGACAAAGGAGCCCACAGAAGCGGGCCGATAGCAAAACCCAAAACGAAAAGCGAGACTCCCAACGTCACGACTTCCGTACCGACGTGGAAGGTTTCAAGAATCTGATCCACGCCCCCAGTGTACGCCGATGATACAAACGAGACGGCCAATGTGGCCTATGCAAACAATCAGTATGTGGAGAAGTAAGACATGTCATAACCTCGTCCGTTACACAGTTTAAACTTCGGAGAATAATAACCGAAGCCTTAATGAAAAAAGGGGGGGGGCTTACAAAAGCGAGAAGCATAGTAATGGTCCATTTCTTCAATATGGTGAAATTCAATGGATTCCGGCGATCATTGGGAATATACTCCACCACATAAGGATCCTGTTCTGTCCCCGAGCCCTTATAAGGGTAATTGAGTACTTCCGGCGTGACATGTACCTGATCGAAAACCAATTCCCAATGCCGTGCCTTTTGCTGACCCGTCTTTTGATCTTCCAAATCTCGCTCCATACCCATTGTTGTTGAAGAGCCAGAACCCGATGTTCGAACCATGGTATCGTCGAGGATTAATTCGACTTTTGGGTAAATGTATCCCTGCCAAAGTTGAGATTGAACACCGAATGCGTGGTTGAATATGTTCAAAAGGGTGCGGCGCACAGAATTGATTATATATCACTTGAAAGAGTACAAAAAAAGCAAAGTACCTCAAAAAGCATTACACCTTGACTCATCAAGACCGTTGATTGATCATCCGGCTCATAGACACATAACCATTTATGCGATTTATGCTGGTTAAAACCCACATTATGCATTATCATGCACTGCATCCATCGAATCGAAGGCATATTCGTGGTAAACAGCTCCCGGCATGTCATCGACCACGCGCCTTCTAGTGGACCAGAGACGGACCAGAGACGGACCAACGAACTTAGCTTGGGGTTATGTAAATGGGGTGTTTAAAGAAAAGCGCAAATGAGTAATTGGATTGATCTTCAGAATGAGGCAAACATCCGTGCCTTGGCTTCCACTTCCCGCTGCGCTGAGGGAAGGTCCGGTTTGTAACTCCGTATACCGATCCATGGCCTAAAAGATGCCGACATAACCGGATGGAGCTTGGCGTTAACGGATATAACTATTATCGCCATGACATCTCCTTTGAATTCGTGAATCAAGATTACCCTTCGATCCATTCCAGTGTATTTCTCTGCCATCATCCGAATTTTCCTCTCCTCCGTATACCAGGAATGGAGAGTAGCTATTGAGGTGGCTATCGAGGTAGCTAAATGTCCCTCCACTACATGAAACCTAGATTCTCTGCAATTCGAATGATTGAAGATGGATTGTTTATTCATTGTGCAGATGATGAAGCAGAAAGTAGAAGTAAAGATTATCAGTAAATGATTATGGCTGAACAAGTGTATAGAAAGCCACCTAGGTAGGTAGGCAGTGTAGGCATTAGTATACTATAGTATTATAGTGGCGCGTATAAAGCTTTTGATACAGTAGATAGTACATATTAGAAAGATGAATACTCACTGCTGTAAGCATCACTCAAACGGATATCTACGAAGATATACAGGAAAACTGAAACATAAAAACCTAAAAATACATAAAAGATAATACTAAAATCAAAACTAATCCCAATAAAGCTCAAATAATAATAAAACACTACTTAAAAAAGTAATTCCTGTCTTTTATCCATTCAAATTCTCGAATTCTATATTATCTTCCATCTACAAATCCAAATCTAATTATAATTTTAAGCATTTTATTCTTTTTAACAATTGCAATTTAAAGCTTATTTCGTTTTGCAATAATAATAATCTTTGCAAAAGAGAATTCATAGAATTTAGAATATTAAATGTATAAGTAAAAAACATTTTAAAAGATTAAAAGTAAAATAGAACAATAAAATGAATAATTACTTATATAAAAAATCAAAGGATTTTATATTGTTAAATAATAAAAGATTTAACAAAATTATCATTTTATCAATCATTTTTAGAACTTTCAAAACGATTAGATTTGTGAAAAACAATATTCTAATATTAATATTCACATTCAAAAACATCAAAAACATCAAAACATTCGATAATATTGATGATTTATTATCAATTAATAATAATTCAATTGAATACAGAATTTGATATTGTTGAAATCTAGGGATAACCTCAAATTCGCGTATTTCGGCTTATTCCGTGCCAATCAGAAATCCGTATTTCCGTATCTTATCAATGATATTCAATATTAGAATGAATTTTCAGGAGTATTGAATTCCATACCACGTACGTACATATTTCGAAAAAAATTCGATACGTACCACTAAACTAACCCGTATACGGAATACGGGAAATACTATTGCCTACACTGTTTAAGGTAGGTACCAATAAGTTCTATTCGGAATCCACAAGCGAGCGAGGAGAGACTCAACCTTGACGATGGAGAAGGTCTAGCCCTTAACAGAGTAGAACGATAAAAACATCAAGTGTTCAAATATATGATATTAATTATTCTGTTAATAGACAAGCTTAGTATTAGTGATATTGCAATACCGAGTTTTCCGTCACAATGCGTCAGTAACTTAAGCTTGAAGGTAAATCATAGATAAAAGTCAAGGTGATGGATTCGAAAAATCCTAATCTCAAGTTTCAAACTAATCATCATCTGTCTATGGCATCACCATAAAAACCTAGAAATGGGATTTATGCATGACGAGGAGGCTGTGATACAGTTTCCACCAAGATAAGAAGGTGGAGGAGGGGGGTAGGAGAAATGTGAGGTGCTGCTCCTGATACTTGTTCTTCCTCTTTATATCTTTCCCATTTCTATTTTATGTTCACTATCTCTCCATCCCCACCGTCTCTTTCTCTAATCCTATCGCCCACTATAATCCCAAACATACATTCCCAAACATCCAACTCTTAACATTGAACTTTTCCAGCCAAGGCTCCACTATCCCCTCCTCACTACACAGACCCCTACCTCAAACCCCATTTGGTCCTCGAGTAAGGAACTCCAACGTAGAGTCTCTCCCTTCATCCCTCCCCGAAACCCACAAAGTCAATCGCCAAACATCTCAAATACACATCCTGACATCTACACCTATCAAGCCATACATGCAGATATAAAATCTATCATAGCTCTCACACACACACCACATCACACACATCAAAACCACAATCCATAAAATTAAACCACAAACCCATACAAACCCACACAAACCCACACAAATTCTCAATCATCATCAATTATCATCTCCCTCCCCTACCCTACCTACACTTGCCATCCACCTATCTACCTCTCTCCATACCCACCCACCCACTCACCCAAACAAGCGAGCAAGCAAGCAAGCAAGCAAGTAAACAAATCAACACCCAAAATTGTCCTCTCCCTCTCCCACCCCCCTTCCAAATTTGTATTGCATGCTATTTCCAAAAAAAAAGATTGGAAATATCAAAATGACAAAACGCCAAATTTACTGGATGCGCTGACTCCACCCCCATCCGTCCATCCATCCATCATATAACAAGAACATGGTATGATATGATATGACATGAGAGACCCCTTAACGCAATGCAATGAATTTTCTGAAACTGAGTTTGAAACTGAATGACGATAATGATGATGGAGATGATGATGGTACATATTACAGGTGCATTCCCAAATTGTATCTTCCCTCCATTGGCCTAGGTATTACCCCCCGCCTGCTCCACTCCGCCTGCGGTCCTGTTCTCCCATATGAATTCCCGCATGGCTATCACTATAGATACACTTCATTCACGAAGTGTAGTTCTTGATTTGACTAATTTCTCGATTCAGTCAACACTGAAACTGTCAGTTGTCGAAATTTCCACCGCCACTATTCCTAATAATATCCTTCATCGTATTTATTTTCTATCGATACTCTCGCCATTAATATTCTGATCAAGACCCTCGGTCTCCTTCAATCTTCCATTCGAATCAAATCTCCATCTCCATTTTCATAGCCTCTTCATTTTCCCTCATTAAGTCTTCTTCCTGCATCCTTAACTCTCTTTCCTCTTCTGTTTCTTCCTTTACCTCTTCTTCACGTCTACTATCACCATCACCATCTCCATCTCCATCACCATCACCATCACATCACCGTCACCGTCACCGTCACCATCGCCATTGCTATTGCTATTGCAATTGCCCATCTCGAGGCCTTCTGATCCAGATATAGGCATACCTCCAGCAGGAGGCGGCGGAGGAGGTGGAGGCGGTGTAGATGAATCAACTAGATTTTCGCCCTCAGCACCATCTTCCTTGACCCTCTTATTTTCTGACAGACTTTCCTCATCCTCAGCGTTATCCCTCTTCCTCTTTAGCAATTCCAACTCAAGTTGCCCACTAGGTGAAGCAGTTGGACTTGGTACATCGACCTCCACATCTTCATCATCAGCCGCATCTGGACTACTACTAGTAGTTGTATTTTCGGGTTTTGATTCCTTGCCGTCTGTCCCATTCTCATTAGATTTGGCCTGCCCTTCACGCCTTTTCCTCTCGGCTCTCTTTCTATCCATTGCCTTTTTCTTTTCAACAGCCTTTTCGAAATAATCCCGCACATATTTCTTGACTTTCCTTTCTTGTTTCTCGGATATCTTTGTAGGGTCTTCAACGCGATTGTTTTTGAAATCAGATGCCACAAGTTTCTTACCAACCTCCTTGGCGAATTTTTTAAGGTCATCTTTGGGAAGCTTGGCGGAGAATCTCTGCATGACATGTTTGATATGAGGAAAGAGCTATACAATAGAGATCAGTAAAAGGACCTCGGCGGAACAATGGCATGAGGGAAATGATATTTGTAGAAGAACAAACAATAACACATACGGTGTTTTCATAAAGTTTCATCTGCTTCTCCAAGGGCAATAAACGCCATTTTTTCAATGGGCTTTTTCTTCTCTTTCGGTGTACCCTCGGCGGAATTAGAGGAAAGAACTGGAGTTGAAGATGGTTCTTTTGTGATACTATCAATGATATCCTGAAGGGCTTTTTTGTGTCTGCACACTCTTTGGAGCAGCTTTGGGTGGTGGCAGTGGTGGGACTGCTCCTGCAGGCATGAATGGTCTCTCCCATGTTGTTTGTCCGGTCTTACTATAATAGTAAGCGTTTCCATTTTGGTCCATCGCAGTAAACCATCCAGGAGGCAATACGTTGAAATTGATGCGCCGAGGTATAGGTCGATTGGGGTTGAAGTTGGCGTTGCGTTGAGGTATAACACTCCGGGGCCAGTAGGGGCAACAATAACTGGAGAAGGAGACTGCGTAACTTTTTCTGGTTGCTGTTCTGGACGTCTTTCGAATACTTGTGCAATGAGAGTTGGAGCTCTCCTCGGAATTCGGTAAGCAAACTCTAATTTGCTCCATTCTTCTAATAATCTATTGGCTTCGAAAGCAACATCTTCATGCTCCGAAGATTTGAATTCTTTCAAAACTGTTTCGATATTTGAATCAACAATCTTGTTTCGAGTAAGTCGTGGAAACTTGTAAAGAATGTCGAATACTTGCAGGACCACATTGTTATCTTCCTTCCAAGTATTCAACGTAGTACGAAGGATTTGATAGCCGTGCATTTGTATGACTCTATTTCGAACTCTATCATCTTCGCAACGTTGAATTCGACCAAGTAACTTGACAGCAATCCATTTTTCTTTGCATTGCATGAGTGTTGCCATAACCTTCCGTACTCCACTTTCATCGAGACCCTTGGGTTGAACATTATTAACGTATTCTTCGTCGTCCTCACCCGTCTTCTTTTTCCTGGGTTTCTTAGCAACAGCTGTATCCCAACCATCACCGTCATCAATACCAAGAGCTTCAATGGTAGCGTGAGAAAGTTTAGTGGCACGCTCAGTTTGAGTCTTGCCTCCGATGAACCCAGTACAATTCGGTTCTGCGCAGTAACAAGGTTGAGGGTCGGCACCATATCGGTCAACATTATAATTGAAGACCAACTCTTCTCCGGCTTTAATTGCACGCTCGGCAAAAATGCCCATGCGCAACTTTTCTCCGACCACCCACTTATCCACATAACAATTCGGATTACAGGAGTGGTTGCAAAATCGGCCTAGATTTCCTTTTTTCGTTGCATCCACGAATTCATGTTTCGTAAGAGACATGAAATAGAAATGTTTAATTCCTTCCTGATCATATTGAATTGTACGTTTTCGAAATGTTGGTTCGTTGATAACTTCACCAATATACTCAAAAATGAAATCATCCGGATGGAGATCAGTGTTTGCTCGTAACCCGTAACCCTTTTTATCCGTCTTAATCACCGAAACTTTGGCATACTGTCTTCGTTGGAAGCGTTGATTTTGACAATCCACACCACAGTTGCAATCTTTGTGACCTCCGCCACATTCCATTTTCGTCAATCGATTAATACAGTCCGAATCCTCTCCGCAGGCATGATTCTTCCCATCGCCTGATTAAATGTGTCAGCCAAGGTTGCCAGTCTGCGATTGATTGCAGCTGAAGTAAAGAAAATACTTGGAAGTATATTTGTAGACTTACTATATTCCTCGGGGCAATCACAATCCAATGCATCGTGATCTGAAGCTCCCATATGCTTAGCTCCATAGATACAATCTTTAATTACCTGAAAAACTGAAGCTGCCTCTTCTGTAGAATCTGGAAGATCGTTGAAGAGAGGAGGTGGGCGAGGAATTACTTTTTGCAATGACTTCCTTGATAGCTTTGGTGCTTTGCCAGGTTCGACGGTGACAGTGATATCACCGCCAATAGTCTCCTTATCCTCTTCATCTCCAGATGTGGGTGTTTGGCTGGTGCTTTGATTTCTGGATGGAGTTTGAGAACGGGAGTTTACAGGACCTGGTGTATTGGAGTGAGACCCCCTAATTTCTGTGGGAGTAGAAATATATCCATTTGTGCCGTTGGAAAATCTTGCGCCTCCATGCCCTGCTCAAGTTTCATTTCGCCGAGCGCAGCATTTACAGCTTCTGGCTGAACCTCCCGAGTATCGTCCACCATCATGAATATGTGGATGTTGTAGAGTTGTGTTGCGATTACTTTATTTTTGTGTGTTGGTGCGAAGGGGAAGCCGAACTATTGATGTGTTCGATTCCGCCTTTTGTTCCTGTAGTGGCAGACGCGAAGCACCAGCGACTTTGAACAGAACACACAACGTCGATTTATCGATAGGAATACTTCTTGAACTTCCGTCACGTTCCAAGCAATTTATTCTTGTTTATTGCGCACACACTTAAAAGTCAAAAGAGTTGTTGCGCCTGGATGGTAAATCGCGAACAGCTGAATATGGCGAACTATTAGCTGGCGAGGTCGAAATTGTACCGCAGACTTAAATAAGGTCGAGTGCCTATCGACAAGAACATAGAGCCGTTCTTTGCCACAGTGAATGGGTGTAGGCCGTAGAAGAGCTGTACGGGAGGATAAATGGGATGGGAGCAATGTAATGGAAATGCGTCGGCTCCAATTTCACCTCTGCAACATATTGCAAAGACCAGACTCTTATATTCCTCGAACCCAATGCTCATATATATCACAGCTCATGTATTGAAAAGGCTTTCAATCCCCCAAAGTCGTTGATATTTGCTAATAATTGCTCTATGTAGGAGGACGAAGATACAAAATTGAGACGAACTATTGCGCCCTCGGCTAACCTTAATTCCGCTACTTCTGAAGGAACGCTGAAAAGCAAAATTATACTCCCCTTATTAACCTCAAACCCTGGCAGACAGTTGATAACTACTACAATCTGCCAGATGATTTCCCAGAATTGATCCCGCGTATTTCAATGCTTCAATGTATGGTTGTTTACCCTTACCAAATGTACCCTGCCGCAAGAGCCTATCTGTTACGCTGGATGGCCAGTTGAGATGATGCCAAATCATCAAAGCTTCCACCAAACTTGCACCAAAGATCCTACGTACTTGTTACCAGTAGGATGTAAATATCGTATTTGCCTCATATTCACAAAGAGACCTCTTCAAATCATCACCCCACGCACTTTTGCAGTATTCAACCTTCAATTGCCACTATTTGTAATATGATATTGATGGGAGGTATCGTATCAGTCGAGGGTTTGAATTGGCATTGATGCCGTCAAGGGATTATTTTTGATGGCATCCAAAACCCCAAAAATGGCCGCAGCAGTATAGCTTCAGATTGTTTGAATGCATATTTGATCATGCAATTGCGCATGTTGATTCTTACCTTACCCCACAATGATCTCCGACATGAGGCTTGCAGTCATACATCGGATGGAAGGAACATTAATTATCGCGAGTTCATGGTATAATCGTGTCTGCGATTGTTTGTCAGTGATGTTCAAGAAAAAGAAAAGATATCGAATAACTGGTTTCTTCATAGCTAAGTGACTGAGTATCTAATGAGCTCTTGACAGCGCATTCCTGCATGTGCAAAAGTCAACCCCACAAAGAATTCGGAATATATGTAGAGTATTACTTCCCTTGAAGAGATCCAAAAACCATTCCTTCGATGCCAATGGAATCTATGACGATTGAAACCTCTGACACTTTTCATCCTAAGTTGAGATGATTCGTTTAAACATGAAAAGGGAAGAAAACGAGAGAGATGCACAGTAATCGGGTCGCATTTTGGCCTCGGAAGAATAATCAACGGCAAAAAGAACCTTGGAAAAAAGTCACATCAGAAATGATCGACCCCTCCAAAGCCAATCAAATCAGAGATCTCGAAGATTTCAAAGATTTCAACGATTTCAACGATTTCAAAGACAAAATCAAATGATACTTGACTTGAGTTGACTTGATTTGAGTAAAGGGATACGGGAGAAGGGATAAGAGATAATGATATGTTGTGAAGATTTTAAATAATATAAGGCTTTGGAAGTTTTTGTATGACATTGATGACCTCGGGAGAATGAGGTCGCGGAATTGACAGCCTTATCAAGACATTGTAGTGATAAAAATGGTTGGGTTCTGCTTTATTTTATAGTTCCACCAAGTTATCCAAAGTTATAATTGGTGGTTGATAAAGTTCTTGTAAGCCAATCTCAAGGCAGAGTTGAATAATTTCCCAGGAAGCTGCAAGGTCAGTTGAATGAACTATAGTTGGGGGTTCCAAGGGTGGTCCAAACATCCAATAGTAGTATATCAAAGTTTCTATTCTTTGAATGGCTTTTATATATGAAACGATAACATGGGATATACGGAGCGGAGTACACTCTCGTGGTTTTATGTTTTGATCTTTCGGAAGAATTCCTGAGAGTTGTTGAAGGAGCAAAAGTTAAAGAGTTTATGACAAGGAGAATTAAATAAGATAAGATAAGATGTGATGTGATGTGATGTGATGTGATGTGATGTGATATGATATGATATGATATGATATCGGAATCGGAATCGGAATCGGAATAAGACGTATTGTGGAAGGGGATGAAGATACAGTGCAGTCAGTGATCATGAAAAGGGAGGAAGAAGGAAAGAAAGGAAAATAGGAAGCAAGGGGTGAATGAATGAATGAGTGTATGAGTGTATGAATAACTGAATAAAAAAAGACTTTGGAGAAGAAGAAGAAGAAGAAAGGAGTGTAATGAAAGGAGTGTAATGAAAGGAGTATGATGAAAGGAATATGATGAACAATCTATCTACTAGGTACCGTCCCTAGATACATACCTACCTAGCTTGATATGAATACAAACAGTACCGGTAGAACAAAGCAAAGGAGATACAGCTTCAAGACATTTGTCCATTACTAGGTACTTTTAATAAGATTTGCACACTCATTCATACATACACACTAGGTACATTTATTCATCTTTCCATGCATTCATTCATTCATACGTTTATTCATCCCTTTGTATATATATTTATATATATATATATATATATTTATATATATATATTATATATACACACTAATAAATACATTTATTATTCACCCATCCATCCATTCATCCATACACACATACACACATACACATGCACATATACACATATACTCATCCATCCATCCACCTCTGCCATCACTTCTATTACCACTACCTACTCCCACTCCCCCCTCCTCCCACCACTTCCACCTCCCACTTTCTCATCCTATCTCCTTTCACCTGGATCTTCTACATCCATAACAAAGCATTCCACCATCCCAACATCTCTTGCATCACACGGCGCATTGGTTGGTATCAATATATCCAATTAAACCTCCTCATGCTCCCAAAGACTTGCATATAATGCACGACATAATTCTTTCCCATGTTGTCTATTTTGATTCCTAAAATAACCTTGGAAAAGCTACCAAAACGGAAAACGTAGGGAGGAAAACAAAACCAAAACCAAAACCAAAACACATCCATCTTGTTCATCTCCTTTCTCACTGAGCTTACTTTTTGACTATACAGATGACTCGAATTCCTTCAAATGAAAATCCAAATCAACCCTTACCTTAGCTACCTAGGTATCTATCTACTACCTCCCTCCCTCCCTCCCTACCTACGGCGTTCGGTACCCTTTCATCGAAAAGGTACAGACAGAGAGATACATATAAATCCAATTGTGTGTGTGAAGAGCCCTATACCTACGCGGTCCACCGGTCTCGTTGATGGCTGTCATTATTGTTGCAAGCCAAAATCAAACCCAATATCAAACCCAAAATCCAGATCCAGATCAAACCGTTTTATCCTTTCTTACTTACCTCTCTTTATCTGCACGCGCTTCCTTCAATGACCTGCTCCTCCTGCTCTTCAAGGTTCTTTGAAATATACGCGGCCATTTGTCGCTATCATCACTTCTCCTCCTTTCATTTCTTCAACTTGATCATTTCTTGCTACACAATCTATAAACTATTCACTCCCTACTCCCTACTTCATACTCCCGACTATCCATCACTTATTATTACCCATCACCTACCTATTCAACAGTTTCTTATCTCACCTTCGCTTTCTGATAAAGGTGAATAGGATTCGTTCCTTCTAAATACTAATAACCACCCATTCAATGTTAAATACTTATCAAATGTCGTCTTGATTTGATTTGATTTGTCAATTTCCTTTCATATATTCACTCGTTCAATACATATCTTCTTATGTCTATCTATCCATCAATCTGTCGGTCTTGGATTCTTTGAACACAAACAAACATACACCATTTCAACTATTGTACACACCTCATTACAATCCTCACCTCCACCTCCATCTCAACCCCAACCATGGAAATGCCCTTTACGGAACAAGAGCAGGTATGTTTGCGCAAGAAATTGTATCATGATAGCTATCAGTTGAAATCAATGCGCAATCCCCATCATCATCGATCTCATTGCCAAAAGCGCCCAAGACTAACCTTCGATTCCATTTATAACAGCGCTTCCTCCTTGCAGAGGTAATCAAGACAAGTTCTATTCCGCCAGAGAAGTTGTTGGTCATTCTGAATGAAAGTAACGTCAACCCAAATTGGATGATGATACAAGTTCCTCAAGGTAAGCGCGTTACCCCAGCTTGGTCTCCAACTCTCAGTACCCCATGACCCCGCGCGAAACATCCAAAACAACTCAAGCGCCGACAAACAGTGATCGAATAAAATGTGTTAATTGGATATCTTAGGACGAAACTTGGCATCCTGTATCAACACTTTCGAAAGTCTTGCTGGTCGAAACCCAAATAATTTGACACCGCAACTACCTGGACCTACGCACGCTCCGTTCTTTCCCATTAGCTCTCCTGGTTTGCAGAATAAGCGCAAGTCTGTTTCAGAACTTGAATTGGCGGGTGTTGATTCTTCTCGCAAGCGCCGAACTCCAGGTCGAGATGTCATTTCTGCTCAGCGCAATATTCAACCTAAGCCAGCCGCAAATGGCTCCCTCAGGCTGTCTTTTTTGCCTCGTCATTCATTGGTCCAATGCCAAGAAAGCGTGGCCGACCTTCCAAGATTGATCTCAAGAATCGACAGGCTGAAGAAATCGCGCGCGGAGAAATTTTAAGTTCGATTGATACACCCAAGGCGCCCGTCAATTCTACCCTTGCCAGCGGTGGAGATGTCAGTTTGGAAAATCTTCCGACTACCACAATCAAACCTACCTCTGATCAAGGTTCTGAGCCAAGTCCAATTACCTCTTCTGGTAATCAAACAGACCTGAGCAAAAAAGATGCGTGGCCGGCCAAGCTCCATGTCATCTGATGTACGTCGATATGATGATATTTTATAAGCTATTGATTGCTGACTTTAGTGAAGGTCCCCAAAACAGGCAAAGGCAGCTTGCCGTTCCCCCTCCCCAATTTTTACAACAGATGCAGCCTCAACAACAATTTGGTACTCATCAGATCTTTGATCGATCAATGAGAGCTCAATTCCAACCCGAGTCTCATGAAGCCCATTTGCGTAGAGATAACCAAGGCCATGCTATGCAATTTAATGTTCAAAGCAATGTCGAAGCACGTCAAATGCATGTCAGTGGCGAGGCACATAAAGAACAGCAGGAAATGCAGTACAAAGGCACAACTACGGAGGGCAAGCCGATGGAACACAAAGATGTGCAATGATTGATCTGACATCTAGGTTGATCTTCATTACGCCTCTTGGTCAAATTCATGACATCTTCAGATTCCTTTACCAAAGTCTACCATTTCCTTTGTATGCATGGAAATCTGCGTCAACATCGCCTCACCCAAAATTTCAATTCCATAATGAATATTTTTGATTTTTTTCATTCGACAAATCACGACATAATTTTCCGATTCTACTGTTTCATATGAACGGCCTCTTTTAGAGCTTACGACCTTTGATGAAGTCATACTTCCGCGACATCACGTCTTTCGATGGGTTACGAATGCCACTCATACCTCAATGGTGAATTTTCTTTCTTCTTTTTATGCTACGATACCATGTTGATGAATTCTTTGGAGCGGCAGCAGCGTTGAATTTTCATTACTTCTCTTTCTTCGTTCTTGATCTGGACATTGATACTACTAGCGGACATATACCCTGCTTGTTTTTTGTTTTTGTTTTTTTCACTTTTCTATCTCTTTGCGTTATTGTGGGTTGGCAGGTGAGGACTTTAGGGCATATGCATTGGACTAGGAAAGTTCTGGATGCTTTTGAGGAATGAAAGGGATGGAGGAAATGAACGACCTTGCAATGCGAACAATGAACCGACGAACATACGACATTTCATGTGTAAGATAGTTAATGAATAAATGTACTATACTTCTTCTCCTGATCATTTGATGCTTAGGCTTTAGTGAGCTTTGTTTGACTGTGTATGGATAGGTAGGAGTGTGGATATTGATAGTTTATATATATATAGCAAGAACATTCAATTTTCCTCTCCTCTCCTCTCTCCTCTACCCCACTCTACTCAACTTTCCTTATTAATCTACCTACCTACCTACCTACCTACCTACCTATCTCCTCAGCATTCCATCCATCCATCCTTCTCCAACCCAAACTTACCACTTACCTAGGCCTAGATACACTTACTTGACCTATAGAAAGATCTTCCACTCTACTCTACTCTATTTTTGTTAATCTAGTTACCTACCTATACCTATTTGGGCAGGTAGGCACATGAGTTATATAGACATAGACATAGACATAGACAGATATATATATATATATATATATATTTATTTGTTTTTTTCTTTGGGGGAGAGGGGAGGGGAAGAGAAGGGAGTAGTTTGGTGTTGGTTTGTTGGTTTGTTTATATACCTCGGTGTATAGGTAGGTATAGGTTGGGCTGTGTGTATGTATGTATGTATTATACTGACTTAATGGAAAAGATTTATTTTATTTGGTTCTTTTATGTATCCATGTACACATCCTTCATTTAACTTCACTTGAATTGATTTTACATACATCTCACATCTCGCATCTCACATCTAACAAGGCACTCAAAATATAGACGTGGGCGAAATTTCGCCCTCGTAATCTCTGTATTCATACCACCTAAATACCTCCTCATCATAATCTATCTCATGATATCAAATAAATATGCAATGCAAACCTGCGTGCTCATTTCATCTCATCTTCACCGCGCGATTAACGCAAGTGGTGATCCAACCTGAAAACTCCAAGCACATTTACCCAGGCTAAATTACATTTCATTCCGTATCCATATGCAAAACCAATATCAAAAAAATCAAAATGTCGAAATCAAAAGTGTCGTGAGAAAATAAATCCCCTTTGCGTACCGCATATGTAGCTCAACTCCTAGGAGATGGAGTGAGACAGCGGACCTAGGGAAACCTAGGATTTGAAGATCTTCTCAAGACCTTCCAACAAAATGTCGGCGTGATGTTCTTGGAAGATCAACATTGGTCTGAGACGGACAGCTCGCTCGCCAGAACCACCGATGTTAATACCAACACCCTTGGCCTTCTTGAGGACCTCATCTCTGCGGTTGCTATCAAAGGCAAGGAAAGTTCCTTGTCCTTTACTCTCTCAAGTTTTGAATTTTCTCTGGATATTGCTTGGAGAGACGTTCAAGTTCTCCGTAAAGGTAGTTTCCAACCTTGGCGGTGTTGTTAACCAAATCCAAACGTTCAATTTCCTCAATGATGGCACGGAAGAGAATAGCACGAGCTGGGTCACCCATCCAAGTGTTGAATTGACGGTATGGTTTGTTGGGACGGAGGTCGGGGTTTTCCAAAATAGTAACCAGCGGTTTGGGCTTTCTTGGAGAAGGTTACCATGTCGGGTGGGAGTTTCAAGGTTCCAATGTTCGTGGGCCCAGAATTTACCAGTGGCACCTACACCAGTTTGGACTTCATCAACAATGAGGAGAACGTTGTGTTTCTTGGTGAGGGCTCGAAGACCGCGGAAGAAGGCTGGCGAAGCGTGGTTGTCTCCTCCTTCGGATTGGATTGGTTCAACTACGACTGCACAGGGTGGTAGATGGTGGGTAGTGATGATACGTTCAACATCGGCAAGAGCTTCCTCTTCGGCCTTTCTGTTCTCCTCAACGTGGTCCTCGAGTGGGTATTTGAGAAGAGGGAAAGTAGCTTGTTGGCCAGTCGAAAGCAGGAATATCTAGCTTGTGAATTGGCTTGCTGCGAGTGGTAGAAAGAGAACCAAATAGACGTCCATGGAAAGCAGTCTTGAAAGACATGATAGATAATTGAGGAGCGCCTGGTGCTTGGTTAAGCATAGATGAAGCAATATCTTCCTCTGAGAATTCCACATGTGCACCACCACGTTCTTTGTTGTCGACGATGCATAAATGCAGCCTTGTATGCAGTTTCATTGGCATCTGAACCTGCCATAGCAGTGAACACCTGATCAAGTCCCTTTGGTGCTACCTTCAGGATACCAGTCTTGATAATCTCGGCCCAATCGTGCGAGGGGAAATTTCCGAGAGCTGGACGGTTGATGATAGCAGATGCCATTTGTTCGGATTGTGCGGCCTTGAGAAGATGGGGGTTGCTGTATCCAACTGGAATTGAAGCAATTTGTGCATAACTATTATGCTCATTAGTATGCCGTGATATTTACAACAATAAGGATTTGCAAAACATACACATCCAACAATACATTTCCATCCGGGTCTGAAATGTAGTTGCCAAAACTCTTTTGGTAATTGGCCAGCATGTTCAAACTTCTAGTATCAAATACTTTATCCAACTCTGCGATAGCCTTTTGAGATTCCGGACCTGGAATTGCAGTCTTAACATGTGGTCTTTCTGGCTCACCAGTGAAGAATGGTTTGACACTCGTAGTGGCGTATGTTCGTACTGTTCGTGGTAGGACTCTTGAAGTCAGTGGACGCAATTGCGCCGCAATTCTTAAAGAAGCCATGATTTGGGGAGGAGATATGGAATTGAAGTTGAGAGGAGAGAGGAGAGAGGAGAGAAGAAAGAGAAAAAGAAGGAGAAGAGAAACAAAAGAGGAAGAGAGGATGGAGATGAAGATGGGGAAAATGAGAGGTAAAAGGATGAATTGTGGCCGTTTGAGCCTTTGGAGTCTTTTGTACTGTTTAACTTCCCTCTCCTGCAATCTGAAGTGGGGTCAAAAATGCAATAAGAACTGATAATACCGAATAGTTTATCTTATCGAACCTTGGGAGTTATCATGACCCAAAACTTTTAACTAAAACTGGAGATCCTATCTATAATGATAGATTGAAGTTACCTAATATAAGATGATTGGATGATCTGTGGGATAATAACAGAATAGCTTTTTGTAGAAGCCCTGGAGGGTTTAAGTGATATGGATTTGCACTTTGCCATAATAACATAACATCCATGAAAGATCTAAACGCGCACCACTAACGCTACAATTAGCCATTGCCTAGTCGTTATGAACAGTATTATCGCTAGCCTGGAGAGCTAGTAACTCTTCGTTTTTTGAGAACCAAATTAACCTAGAACCTCATTGATAACAAACACATACTTGGCAACTACTACTGTATTTCTCAGCTGCAAGGGATTATAGGATGACAATAACAACTATACCACTCAAAACCCTATTAAAGCTTCCATTCCTTTTCAAGGGATACATGTAAACAAAGGGACAAACCAGCTCCATACAAGCTAGTAGACTTAGGTTAGCCTAGTAAGAAACCCAGCTCCCTGGCGTCCTTTGTCCCTAACGAACGTAAACCATGTACTACTACTACATGCCACGGACCAAAGATAGAAACAAACTGTTGATATCACCATAGGGTGATTTAAATCCAGGGAGATATCTTGTATGATATTGTTATTATTGCTTAAAGGATCACTATCTAGATTATTGTAGAACGACTAATATGTATAATGCCGAGGCGTTGGCACGTAGCTCGGCACGTCACATGATCATCCCGACACAAATGAACAAACTGCATACTCAGACCCTTCTTCGATTTCATAATATTGACATACAGTATGAGAGCCTGACAACAATATTGGAGATATAGCGTGGTATTAGATTGTATTGATATAGAATATGTTAAAGTCGCTAACTTTGAGGTCCACGGGTGTTATAGGTTATACAGATCTAGGCGCGGACATGCATAAATCCGGTAGATCTATGATACGCGTATTTTGTCACACCCTCCACGCTTGCTGGATGACCTTTTTTGTGTGTTTGAAGAGCTAGTAACCTATTTTGAGTCTAGTTCTTATAAGCACGAGAATCCCACATCATCGAAGACGGATAGTGCGGGAGCGTCTCAAACTCGCAGTTGAGGAGCAATCTAGATAGAATCACAGCTTCCTTTTTAGCCTGCTCAGCATCACATTGTAACCTCCTCCCCCATATTCCCTTCCCAAGTAATACCTGGTATATTTGCATTTTCATTATCATCGTTGCTTGGTTTCGGAATAATCTGAAGTATGTAGCATTCCTGCTGTAACCAGCTGCGAATAATATGAAGAGATACATCGTCGTTTTCGTCAGGATCTTCGGTTAGAATGTTCCATTTGTCGTCCATGTCACGAGATCAAAACCCGACTTTGATCTTTTCCATATCTGTATCGCTGACCGGCAGACCCCAAGGTGTTGTGAGAGGTTCCTTTATAGGTTTTCTCGAACCGCGTTTGTACGCGTTCTTATTCCACTCGTCCATCTCGCTGCCTATATAGTCGGATCCGCTGTCCACCTCCAGAATATACGTTGTAAACTCCACCTGTTCTGCGTTCCTGTGCGATGCCATTCTGTAACATTGGGAATGCTTGAGCTCCTAGTTTCTGAGGGAATGAGAGTACAGTACTATTTGGTGCCATATCGAATGGAAGATTACATAAGATGAGTGATTACCTACTTCCAGATTCTTGCCTCCATAACCAAAAGATAAAGCCTGATGAAGGTCACACGGTATAAGGTCTTATTCGTAGTATAGAGGGCTCGATTGCAAGAGGCCAGAAAGCCGAGGTTAAACTACTACGTATATATATATATATATATGATCTAATAAGCCATGAGGCATTTGTTCATCTAGGTATTTACGTTCTATCAGCCAACCCCTCTCACCTAATTACTTAGATAAGAATATGCTATAGCTACCAGGTAGGTAGCGATAGATGAATACGGTAAGATGTCTATCGAGATGCGAACAATGATCTCTCTCACAAGTATAATCATTATAGTAAATATATTACTTTTTGAACAAAACCTTATTTTGGGAATTTTCTAGGATTTACCAACCATATCTCTGAAGCTTTTCAAGCAAATGTGTACAATTATAGAAGTTATTACTGCACAGCATATTATATTGTGAATGATTACCCCAGATACATTGCTTGTTTTATAACGCACAGCCCGAGTCTTGATTAGGCGTTCTCAAGTGGCCCCGGAGATGTGGGGATACGGATAGGGACAATTTATGACTACCTAGTATCCATATATAAAATATTTGTGTTGTTCTAAATTTTGGTATGAGCATTTAATAAGATAGATACTCACACTCGGTTGGCAGGTCAGGTGGACGTTGTCAAATCTGATTCACCACTTTATTGTTCTATTTGATATATGACTCGGAAGGTGATGTTAAGGAAACTTTGCCGTATTAATAAGGGATGGGTTATGTCAAGTATATGTTTCCAGGTTGTATATATAGTAAAGAGATGTAGAATTAGGGTGGGATCCAATATTGTATATATATGTGCCCCATGATTACTAAGCTGATTACTAAGCTAAAATAACAAGGGTATTCATGGATGTTACAGGTTATTACCTGTATAATTATAGATTGAAAGGGAAGACGAATAAAGTGAAATTATTATAATAGATTATGTTAAATACTAAGTTGGAATGGATACTGCATTACTTAATTCGTTTTTAAATTAAGAAATCAAGAAATCAATTGATATTAATATTGATTATATTATTACTAAATCTAATTGGGAAATTACATCCAAACCATTTATAGCCAATCAATTCCAAACCACCGATATCGCCATCATTTCAACATCCATCTATCTCTTCTCGTTCCGGATCCTTTAAACTCACCGACCTCTTACAAATCTGCATCTTATGCATATGGTAGGTACTCGAAATACTTCCTTCTTGTATCGTTACCACCTTCTCTTTCTATCTCGCTGGAGATTCGGATGTCATCACCTATCTATGGGTTTTATTCACGGTTAGAGTCGGATTTGACGGTAAATCATCCCATTCTTTCAAAAAGTCAAAGTGGTTTCTTGCCAGATGTTCACTACAGTAAGTACAATCTATCAAACATCAAAGTGAAAGGTATATATGACGACAATGGGGACGTAAAGTTTGAAGAAGAGGTTGAAGAAGAGGTTGAAGAAAGAATGCTTTTCATTTACTGCAAGTGTAAAATCAAATCATCGTTCACGGTATTTAAATTCGAAGCATGCTGTTAAAAAGGTTTTTGATTTTCCATTTCTCTTGGTAATGGATACCGTTTTGCTAAATAACATTTCTAAGATAATTCTGTGACTGGAACTCTTTAGGTTGCTTTCGAAAGGGTCCTTCTCATATTTCTTACCTCTAACCTTAAGCTTGGAAGCCCGAGGTTTTTTTCGATTGCTACTCTTGTATATGAAAAACTCCACATCATTGTAGTCCATTGTTTGTTGGATATCTTCGGAGACAGGAGCAACAGGCGCGCAGCGGGAATGAAGGTGGAGAGATCAGTTGAAGAGGTGCTGTCTGATTCAAGCATACCACCCAATGTAGGGCCCCAAGGCTTGGCGCGTGCCAAAGATCTCGAGGTTCTTTTCTCAGCCCTAGATTCAATGAGAGTCCAACCATATACCTTCTCAACTGCAGTAGTAGACTTTGGAGCTACGCAAGCCTGAGGAGAGGCGGTGAGGTCAAGATTTCCTCGCAGTCGCAAGGATTGACATGAGATTTGGTGGGGATCTTCAAGAGCAGTGTTAGTGGTCATTATAAAATTGCGGCATAAGATTGAGGAGCATGATATATTTACGATTGGAGACTTCTCTCTACGGGCGTTTGGGCCTGCGCAGAATTTCATCTTGAATGGATGCTATTGTTTGCAAGTTAGCTTCTTGACCATAAAATTGAAGAGAAGTATAGATGACACAAGATAGAAGGAGAAGGGGGTGGGTGGAGAATGAATTGAAGGCCGAGATGGCAATGACGAGAAAGACAACGAAGACGGTAAGATCAAAGAGGAAAACGACGAATCAAACATGTCTTTGAATGGACAAGTGACTGAGAGTGTTGTGGTTATGTATCCAAAACTAACAACCTTAAAGTAACTCAAGAGGGTGATTATCTCAAATTGCCGGTTGTGTTTGTCTTCTGAAGTCAAGGTATATATCGAGATCCTTTTTGAGGTTATGTATTAAATTCAGATGAAGAGGTTTGAATTCATCTGTCGGAATTACTGTGGTATATATGGTCGCAGTGCGCCACTAGTTGGTAATGATGTACTAGTAACGCTAGTAACGTTAGTTAAGATACTTTGAAATCTAAGGAAGTTTTGGTTTAGCATTCTAGTTGGGGGCATTTCATGATTCGATCCAAGTGTTAAGAATTTTCTAGAAAAGGGTAAGTCTACTCTCGGAGGACCGAAGGGAGATGATATCTTCATGATCTCTCTCTGTAAACTTTTCACTTGACTTTTCTAGAGTGCTTCTCAATCTGTTCCTTCCTTTTTTTTTTTTTTTTTTGGAAAACCTTAGATACTGGAATCTGCGGCAGTGGGTGAAATGATTCGGCATTTGATATTTTTAAATTTTAGCCAGATTGTTGGTATGTTGCTAAAGAGTTAGTTTGTGATCCGGTGGGTTTGGTGGCTGTCAGAGTCGTTAGTAGAGTCATTAGTAGAGTTGTTTTTGGGTTGGCTTGGCGATCCATGGATTCTGACTATGATGGAATGAGATGGATGGGACTGAGTGGGAGTGTACGTCAGAATAAGTGAGATGACTTTGAGTTTATATATCATAAATTCCTAGCACGTCAAATTTCGAACAACGATATGCAGAAAATAGGAAAGGGGAAATCAAATTTGTAGCTCAAATTAGGGTAGAATTTTGGATTTAGAACAATGTACGCCATGAAGAGAAATTGACCTCTAAAAGCCATCAGTCAATTAGTCAATCAACCAATCACCCACCATCATCATTGTTTTAAGGAGTTGATCAAAGAATCCCGAATCCCATGAATAACAATAACGGCCCTCTCTTCTACCAACTGTTCTCTCAGAAACTTACTCAAGCCAGCTCCTCTCTTGTCAAAAAATAAGGATCAAAATGAAATGCAAAAACTGAACGTCTCATCGCAGCAACTCCGTTCTCGCTTCTATGCCACAGTTCAACCATAGCTCCAATTAACCTACTATCATACCCGTTTCCTTCCGTTCGCTTCCCTTCCTGCAAGAGCGACTAGCTCAATCTCTCTATATGTGGGTGTTTCAACTAACCCCTCGCCAAAAAAACCAGTTCATCATGCTCTCTTGGTAGTTGATCTCTACGTACGTGATATTGATATCGATATTGTATAAGTATACAAAGTTTATTAGCAGTTATTTTTCTTGATTATTCCTAGGCCTTTGATGGCCCATAGCTATATATACAGCATAAGTGCAGCCACATAAATTACAGTAGCAGTAACAAGATTGCTTCCTGCCTATTCATCTATCAAGAGCCGAACCGCATGTTTCTGTTTATTCTTTATGATATTTATGTATTTGTGTATAGGTCTCTCTCTCTCCTCTCTCTCTCTCTCTCTATATATATATATTATGTATATCAGCAATAATAATCAACACGTACAGTACATATGCTCAGCACTGCCTAGGTAGTTAACCGATGAATGTACCCCGAGCATCGCCTCGGGAGCTCCATGAGAAACCGTGTTGGATATATTCATAGTTATCGGTAGCCTGGTCGTCCGGCTCTAATTTTGCCTTCAGCTCCACCTGGTTTCTGGTTCTCTCGTTGAGAATACAGATAGTGGGAAAGGAAAGAGGGGGGTATCTCAAGAACGGAAACTGGAAACCGCGGACATTCCCACAACATCCCAATCCCAATTCCCGACTCATAAAATAAATCCTCAAAATTACTTCGCGCGTCGATATATTCATTTGTCGCTCCCCCCCCCTCTCCCCAAATACCTATTTCTTATCGTACTGCTCCTTGTTTTGCTTAGGGGGTACGTACTGGGTAGTTTGAAATGGAGTGGAAGGTGTGGTGGTGTGGTATATAATGCTGGCTATTATTCAGTTTTGTTACTTGGGGGCTAAACATACAGGATCTTTCTCGATTGTTGCTCTTTTCAATATATACGTGTGATTTACTTGTGACAAAATTGTATAGGACTCATCACTAAGTTCATCGGGCTGAATATGCTGAAATGTGCCACACCCAGAATGTATGTGGGTGTTCCTGGTAATAAATTCAAGTTTATATTCTATCCCTTTGTGAATCATGATATGATATAATATACTTCTAAAGCACATCAAAGTTCATGATAACTTCTGGGTTTTTAAATTAGCATCATTAACGGTTTATACGATAGCATCCAGAAGAGGATGAATTGCAGTATTCTTATCCAAACTCGATGACTCTGTTTCCTCACTTACTTCCCACTATTCCACTCTCATCCCGACTCTCCCCTCCCAATTCACTGATAAAAGCCGGCTCCGTTTGTTCTCCTATTACATCCCCTGGAGGTGCCCAAGCTGGCGGTGCGTGAACCCCTTCTCCTAAACCCTCCGCTTGACAATCTGGCTGCATACCAATCCGCTTTGCTTCATAACCATAAGAAGGCGGTTTCTCACGAGCAATAGCGGCTGGAGCCCAGCTAGTATGTGGATTTGTTAATGGAGACACAGGAGATGCGTATGAAGCTATTTGGATCTCTGTGTTCGATGGCGGGCGTGGCATGTTAGTAGTTGATGAATGGCGTCGCCAGAGCAAGATTGCGATTACGATGATTGTTATACCGAGTAATGTTGTTCCTATTGCTATTCCGATTACTGCGCTTGTCGAAAGTGCTTGATGTGTTATTGGTGGGGTTGCTGTTGGAGTGGGTGCAAAGGTAGATAGAGACGACCCGATACTCGGAGATGTAGATGATGCTGTACTCGTTTGTGATGGGGGTACGTTGACGAACGACACGACAGTTTTTGTATTCAGTAGCAGTAAGTGGCGCCGGAATCTGAGACGTTACTGTGAGCCCGTCTGTCCAGTTGTATGTTCCGGTCAAGATGACTTGGTTGTTGGCCGTCGATGTATCGTCGCAATAGATCACTTCAAGGCCACTATATGCATCAAAAACATATGTATTACAATATGGGTACTCTGGAATGCTGCTAAATTGGCTTGTGTTAGTAAAGCAGCCTAGCATTGATATTATGTTAGAGCTTACCAATATGATCCACCAGCATCCATTGACGTATTCGAACTCAAGCCAAGGGAAGAGGAGGACTGAATCTCAGTGTATGGATAGCAAGTTGTAATCAGACTGCAACTTTCTCCACTAAGGTAATTTAGTTCATTTGCATTTCATTTATCTCAACGGTAAACTCACGGCTCGCAGCATACTGCAATGTTACCGACAGGTCCAAAGCAAGTTGCAGGCGAATAGCAAATATCGTTATTGCATGTGTTAGAGTCGCGTTTCAAGGCACGATTGAGATCATGTGGAGAGACTGGTGCTGTAATCATAGGGGGGGGCTCGTCTGTAGGCATTGTATTGGAAAGCCAGCCAAACAGCAATACCGAGCAAATAGTACTTTTAAAACAAAACATTGTATTCAAAATCTTTTGTTTCAACTAGATAAGAACATCAAGCAATAATGTAAGAAAAAAAAGAGAAAGACACCCGCGAGTTTTAAAGCAGAGAATTGGGAAAGTACGATACAAGGCGGAATAGAACTCTCACTGTGTCACAACATAATAACGACAATTAATAGACTTATTTTCTGCACTTGGCCGCCGAACCATTGTTTCTAACAATGTACTGGAGCAACTTTACTCAAAGCATTATACACAACCTCCGAAAAATCATTTTTGGCCGCAACAACATGCGGCAAATGTGTGGCAGTCCATGTTCTGTGGTTGGCAACCGAAAGTATTGCTCTCCTCGAAAATTGTATGCAGAGCCCCGAAGATTATTTTTGTAGCAGAGAATGATTCGATATACTTCCATGTATGTGCCTTTCCATCTTTAAACGAGAAAAACTCCTTTCGCATATTCCGAAAATCGGCGCAAAGTATATCATCAACGAACGAAATCCCGAAAATTTCAAGACAACTATAAGCTATCCTTCAATATTTCCAATGAACACGCGTACGATGAATACCACAAACCTTAGAACGGCCAAAATTGCCATCTTTCAATCTGATCACATCTAATCATTGACATCTCTCAAAAGTTCATTAGTGTTATTGTGCTCCCAACTTGAAGCATCCAACTCTGCAAACTTGGCCTCTTTTCAACCATCGATCAATTAACACCAAATAACCGCATGAAGAATCCAGCCTTGCCTCGTACAACCATCCTGCACTTGACCCAAAATCTTGCCCACGATTCATGTATACTACCCAACCACGCGCACGCATGCATATGTGAACTCAGGCATGATACTCCAGCGACCTTCACCTTAAGCTTCAAGTTGCGTTACATGACAAAATACCTTGCTTCGACCTTTTATTAGCCAAAACGTACAAACGGCAAAAGTACGGAGGTACAATAAATGAAGCGAGATCAACAAGGTCCCTGCGATATAAAGAATCTGTTTAAGAGAAAATAATAAGGGAGAGGAAGAAAAGGAGATGAATCAAATTACACAGTTCATCTACCGGCACTAGCGCTGTGCCAAACAAGTTACACGAGGCATTTGGCAGGTCTTGTGGAACAGTTCCAATAAGGATTTCCTCCACTTGTTCGATTTGGGATTGCCATACAGAGTTTCAGGGTCCATTACCTCCTGGTCATCTCAATCTCAAGTAATACTGCAGGTGGGGGTTGAAAGGTGAGGAAGTAAAGAAATCATGATGATGTATGCAGGAGTGTGTAATTGGCTGGTGCATATTTTAGACCATCTAAATTGCTTTTTATGCATGTGGATTTGATGTTGCTTCTGGGTTGGTAGACACCGGTAAATGAACTGGTGATTTCTTTCATGTCAAATACACGCCACGTGCACGCACCTTGTTTTGTGGTGCTACCAGGAGTAATCACTCACGTATCGATTTTATATATGGATTTGTATTTCACATGTCAGTTTGTGAAGAAGCTGCGGGATCAGATTCGTGCATAGCGACCTTGGCGAAGGTAAAGGTGCGAGTAGAAGGGAGATTTTGAAGTAATTTTGGATGAGACAGCACCATATGCATTGTACAATCAAACGGCACATATTTTAAACCTACTATTTCGGTTGCGTCTTGATTAATATCGACATGCCTATCTGGATGCTAGTACACAACTCGCTGAAAGATCAACGATCAAAAAGTCTCGACCATATCTGCATATCCAGAATAATATGAGAAGAGCGTCCCGGCATCAAAGCACATTGATCTCCTCAGACGACCCCATACATCGTCGTACCTCAAAGCTAGAATATCTGTATCATCACACGTTTGCCCCGTGTCTCAAGTCGTGTAACCAACTGCCAACTTGATACCCAAACAATAATTCTTTCGAATCCAGGTCCTATCTGCTTTCGAGTAGGAGGCTCTGTCCGCCTTTTGGTATTAATATCATGATATACACCTCCGAACAATAGCCTACAGGTATGACATATCGGAGATGTGTTATACTGTCGATAAATAAGATGGTAGCGCTTTCATATCGCCATCACTGCGTATCTGGATGTAGAAACTTGTAAGTGATGATGAGGATCTCCGGTATCAAGATACTATACTTCCAATTTTCAACTTCCATGCCCTTCCGCACATCATCTCATACATCGTACACTAGGACATCTACATGACAAGCAGCCTTCCACATGTCAGGTAATAGCTACTACATGTATAGTGACACCATATTATATAACCTCATTTGCGCAATGATTGAAAGAAACAAAATCGACCCTACAATTCCCACCACTAATTATAACTCCATACTCTACCCAAATATCCCTTAGTACTTATATATCTCCAGTCTCCAGTCTCCATGGCCAGTCTCCAATCTTCAACAACCCACATACCAAGATCTCAACGAAATATTTCCATAACCTCCCCCCATCACCACCACCACCACCACAGCACCAAGTACCCCATCCATCATATCCCAATCCTCACTGCATCACCAACCCAGATTCTCACTACAATTACATAGCTATAAAGATACCCACCGAGAACATCGCACCACCCCGACCCCCTTCATCGCCAAATACTCGCCAAATAGATCTAGATGCAAATTGAATTCTTGATACACCCCCCTCCCTCCCTCACTTAAGCCTTTCAACACCTCACTCATCTATCCATCCCCCCAGTACATTTACTCTTCCCGGGACTCTCACCGCATCTAACCAGAATCGACTCGACATTCAAATTTGCCAACCTTTCACACCCCGTCTATCTCCGCCAGCTCCTCAGCTATCTAAACCTACCTCACCCCACCCCATTCCATCCCATCCTATCCCATCCATCCACCGATACGATCGCCACCAAAAAAACAAAAAAAAAAGTGAAGACCACCACCACGATCATGATCAAAGCCCAAATATCACAAGGTAACCAAGACACGCAAAGGGAGCACGACGACGGATCCGGAAAGAAGACCGAAAGGAGAGAATCCATGTTCTTCTGCGCAAAAGAGTAGATATCGAGCGAGGGGTATGCAGTACGAGATAGCGCGTTAGGAATTTGAGAGGATGTATTTGGTGTAGAGTCTTGTCGCGCCGCGCATGCGCGTATACATATATACATATACCTACCTACCTACCTAAGTATACAAACCATGCAAGCAAGCGATATGAAAGCCCGAGATAGACACAACAACAGAAACAGAAAGAGATACCGAAAGCCAGGATCATGATTTTGATTTTTGTTGTTATCTGTATCTTTATCTGGGAAGAGGGCATGTTCCATGAATTTACGTGAAAACGCAGCCATGATGTCTGTCCATGGGTTCGAATTAATCTTCTGACACGGGGTGAGACTTTGGCTTCTATCTGCCGGAACTAGTACAAATACAAGAACTCTGTTATTCGTGGCAAATACCATTGAAGATTGATCATCCTGCACTCGAAATGGATTGGCGAAGAAAAAAAACATATGGATTTCTATGGAGATCCATGGATGCGGATAAAAATCTACACCCGCTATTATAACCTTACTCACCTCATTCACCTCACCTCATTCATCTCACCTCATTCATCTCACCTCATTCACCTCACAAACAAACAAACAAAAACAAAAAAACAAACAAACACACCATTAAACCCCATCAAAGCCATCCAAGTCCTATATATACCACGCCACCACTCAACCCAAAACCCAGCCGCAAGCCCAAATCCAAAAATACAACCCCATACACATCACACACAAACATCTCTCTATGCACAAACCCACAACCACCCTTCAAAGCTGAAAACCGACCCAATAATATCCTGATATCGTGTACTTTGTGGACGAACGCCTCTTTGATACTTTAAGGTTTGATACTTCAAGGGTCAACACTTCAAGGGATGATCAAAGATCAAGAGAGAAAAAGAAAAGAAAATTTTTTTGGAAGAAAGAAAAACCATCCATACAAAAAGTGTAACGGTAAATGAATAGATAGATAAACACAAAGCAGCCCAAGCGCCTCTAGATGCCTATCTACCCACCCACCCACCTACCTACTTACCTACCTACAGACAGACAGACTGACTGACAGATAGATAAACAAGTTCCTAAAAGCAAAAAGAAGTTCAACGCCCCCTCTCCCCTCTCTTTCATACACGTCTCCAAAAACTCAATTGTCAGTTTTGTACTTTTTGGGGACATGTGAGAGGATGGATGGTTGGGTGCTTGGTTTGGTTTGGTTTGGTCTGTTTTATTTTGGTGATGGTGGGATGAAGATGAAGATGAAGATGCGCGACGCACGCTACAGCGATAGTTTAGATAGCTTACTTACTTAACACGCAGTGTGTGTGGCAGGATGGGACGGGATGGGATGTCCGGGAGATATCTGTCCATCTGTCAGCCTAGTATACTTGGCTGATGCTAGGTAGGTAGGTAGGTAGCTAAGCTGTAGATAGCTCTCGAGCTTTATGCTAGGTATCTAGCATCTAGCATCTAGCATCTTTACTACTGCAATAAGGGTTTGACGGAGAGGGAATGGAAGGGACATAAAGAAGACAAAGGCTAGCTAGGGGAGGAAAAAGGAAAAGGGGGGAGGGGGAAAAAGATCCACCGGTCAAAGGAGTGGGTGTACATGTAGAGTGAGTTGTTGACTATTCATATATGCAGAGAAAAAGAGAAAGAAAAGAAAAGAAAAGAAAAGAAAAGAAAAGAAAAGAAAAGAAAAGCAATAGAAAAGAAAGAAAGGTCACCTGCACACACGCAATCCAATCGACAGATTAGCGCACGAAAGAAGAATGCGAATGCGAATGCGAATGAGATTGCAATTGCAAGTCGAAGTAGCTATAGGTACATAGATAGGTAGATAGATAGGTAGCTAGGTAGATATGAGATTAGACCCGAAAGAGAATTTCTTGACCGCCAGCCTGCGCAAGCCTGAGCAAGTCACAGCTGCAAGCTTAAGGTTCATTCTAAGGTTATGCCATAAGCAAAATCCGACCTGGGAACTATTCTATTTTGTTATTTAGGTACTTACCTGGGTGTAGGTGTAGAGTCTCTAGCTACCTACTGTATACGTAGGGATCTATTCTGGCATGATGGTATGGGGACCGGTATTGTAATATAATAGAGATGGGAATAGAAATAGAAATAGAATTAGGATCAGGATTAGAGTTAGAATTAAAGTTAGAACTACAGTATAGTATCGTGCGGTGAGGACAAGAGTGGAGGAAATTAAAGGCGTTTCTATTTCTTTTGCTATATACTTTTCTGTAGTCTATGTAGTACAGTACAGCAGGACACGAGTATAGGTAAGACTTACAGATATACTCTGTACTATACGTACAATAGCGCACACCCTATTGGATCATCCACCCCCTCCCTTGACACTCAAGCGTAAGAAAGAGCACGGGAGTTCCCCTTAGACCCCTAATATAGTTTCTCACCTAGTCATCGTCCCTGTTTCACCTTGGTCATCAATTATAATTATGGGAGGACCCATACAGCGATTATCAATGCAAATCAAGCCCAATCCCAGGGATAATAGAACGGGCGTCCACCGCTCGCGATGGGTTACGGATACCGAGACGCTAAGGTTACGTACTGTACTTATTTGCGGGCAACTGTGATGATTTCCAGAAGCATCACACGGCCAGATCTCCAATCTTAGATTGAACCTTACCCGGGTGAGTGTTTAGGGCTCGGGGATTTTCGTTCCTGCTAGGTACCGACCTGCGATCGATTGACGAGCCATCCATCCATTCATGGCCCAGAGACTCGCTTTGCCTTCCAAGCTTGTCTTGGATGCTCGTTTTGGATGGGGCGATCCTGGGTCGGCTATAAGATGTGGTAAGGTTGGTAGGGATTGAGATCCCCGGGACCCGTAGTAATCTTTGGCAGGCAGGCAGGCCCTGTCGGCATTGCTACAACGTTCTGTAGCTTTCCGTTGGGGGAGGAGAGTTGGAGGTCCCAGGGCTGAAATGTACGATATGGGCTGTATGCAATCATCGGTGTCATTGTGTGAAAGGATTCCGGCGTGGCATTCTTTACTTGGGAGGGTCGCCGATGTTACGATGGGGTTCGTCATCTTTGTTATTTTTGCTGTACCCAGTTCCCAGGACAATATTGAAGGTATTGCATCACATCACGTACAGATATGGAAAATGTTCGGAAGGTTCGGTGAAAGCCTGTTCTTGTATGACAGCTGGAGGTAGACGATCGGATATGAATGAAGAAAATTGAAGAGATCCGATGCAGGCAGGGTAGGGAAATACAATATCACCAACAAGCATTATAGGCGTCGTGTACAAATGAGAATACTCGAATGGATGGGGATGAACTCCACTTTCTACCAAGTCATCACGTTGCCAAGTAGGTGATGTACCCTCCCTCATCCATTTTCAGGCCGAAAGAAGGATGAAGAATGTGAAGAGAAGGTGGAATCAATTACCGTAAACAAGTTGGAAGAAACGAACAGTCTAGAATTGCAAGTAGGGGATGTCCTTGTAAGATAAGATATCTTTACCACGCGTTACAAATGAAATTCCCAAGTAGTTCTCGGAAGAAAACGATGGAAATCTGGAACCTTTGATGAGCGGCATTTGAAAGGAGAATGATGATGATGATACAACACTGTAATGTAATATCTTAATTAGAAAGCTTGGGGTTGTGCCAAGTATAGAGAGGAAGGTCAAGGAACATGATGATGGGCTTGGTTGCGGAAGATGCATGGCAGAGTTTTCCTTGTCGATGAAATGAACCCTCATGATTCCACTTAGCAATAAGAATGACCAAGATCAACCCAATCCATCAACGTTGTAATAGTAATCCCCATTTCTATCAACTCAATTATTAACAGGTAGGTAGGTAGGTAGGTAGGTAGGTAGGTAGGTAGGTAGGTAGGTAGGTAGGAAGATATAGGATGATATGGGATGGTATGCGATAGTATAGGATAACATGTAAAAGTAATATATCCATCTGCAGTTGAACGGCAAAGTAATATCCAAGCTTACACGAATGATGACAATCCCCTCAGCAATCAGACCATAAAGCTACCTAGTACTTTCTCCGTTCGATGATAAAACAGCTAGTAGTATGTAGAGAATCGTGTTACATAGCACTCACCACCGCAGAAATCTGATTAGATTGGCTGATGTGTGCAAGTTGAGATGAAGAGTCGACATGATGGCCAAGGGACTAGAACTCCTTTTTCGTTTGAAGCATATCTGATTTTCGTGGTTATAATTAGGTTAGATGATGAAGTTGATATCTACTGCATTTAGCTTTAGCTATAGCTATCTCTACCTAGCTAGCTATAGATAGCTAACAAGTATCTAATAGTTCAAGAACTCTTAGGGTATTGATATTGATATTGATATTGATATTGATATTGATATTGATATTGATATTGATATTGATATTGATATTGATATTGATATTGATATTGATTTGTTTTGTTTTGTCGATCAATTTGTTTCAAACTTGCTTGATCTTTATGGAGATAGGAAGTCTTTACCGTAGATTGTACGGATGGTTGGTTATAATACCTTCTACTCCTATCCTCAACTTGCCGTTTCGACTGAATCTCATATATAATCATAAACCTTCGAATCATTCATCGTCTATCATTCATCAATTATCCTTCAGTTTTCTTTATATTCCACAGGTTCAAGAAAAAGCATTTCTGCTCCTTCTGTACTACAAGTCTACACCCCTGCTGGGTGTTCGTAGTTGCTGCAGTGTAAATGCAGGTACAGGATAATGAAGCTCTTTACCCCTTACATACTTACTTTAGTGTATATGATCTATCTGTCTAATATCTATTGATCATCCAATCTAATGAGTACGATGAGTATGCACTAGATGGATGTTGACAGTTATGAGGTAATTCATAACCCTTTCGAAATAAACCTAAACAGGCTTGCTTATATATAAACATATATACATACACGTATATATATATACGCATATACGCATATACACACATACACATATACGCATATACACATATAACACATATACACACATACACATATACACACAGAAACAATCTTCTCAAGGTATTTATGACTTTCCTACTTATAAACAGATATTAACTACCTGATTGTAAGAAATTCCGGAATTGCTCATGAACAGACTTTTCCGCATAGACTTCACTATAATAAAGAGTTTGATGAAATAAATGATTACTCATTGAGGCTAATAATTGATAGTTGGTAGTTGATAGTTGATGATGCATTCCTTGCTTTTCTTTCCAATAATATCTACATCTACTAATATTTTCCTACTTCCTATTTCGGCATGAAGAAGATCAGGTACATATCTACCTCCAGCTACCCAAGTATCCATCATCTTATATAATCGTATTATCTAATCCTATATTTATATGGAAATATCATGGCATTTTATTTGATTTCAAGATTATATAAAAATGCTTCTTAAATGCTTCTTACATGCATTTCGTCGTTTATTTTCTAACCCATCATCCATCACCCATCATCCATTACCTCATCAAAACATCTCTCATATGCATTCATCCTCTACTCTCCAAGACAATCTTTCATCAATACACCCCATATATGCCTTGAAGCTACCAGATCATCCATCTACTTACTACCTCCTACCTGGGTAATGGAAGAACAGAGAATGTCTCGCCAAGTCAAAGGGCTAAACCTCATCATAACAAATCGTCATCATAAGTGAGTTCACTACGATAATACAATAATACAATAATACATTAATACCCAAGTACTCATCCAGACCCCGTCATAAAAGGTCGAGAGTAAATAAAGGAAAGGTTTAAGAGTAAACACACACCGTCAGCACAGATGAAATGCAAATGAAATGAAATGAAGATGAAAACAGAATGGAACAAGATGAAATAATGAAATAATGGTAAATGATAAATGATGATATTCCATTAAATCTATAAATCTGTATCAAGTCCGTTGCCTTCTTCCTCTCCTTCTTCCTCTGACCACCTTGTTGAATCTTCTTTTCTAATCTGAGGGAAGACGAGATATTATTGTATGTATATCGATATCTGGATTCGTCTACTTATTAATATATCACATATACATCTGACCCGACTTCTATACACATTTACATACACATTTACATACCTACATACATAATATTGAATAAACTCAGAAGAAGTCTTGGAAATATCAAAAAGATATCACCGCCACCATTCTCTCCAAACCTCGATTGGGCACCCTTGATATCCCTTGGTATCTTTGGTATCCCGTGGAATTCAACATAGATACCAATCGATACACAAACATTGGAATTAATCAATTCAACTCAACTCGACTCGCACCAAAAAGTTTTACCCCTCCATCATCCTTCAGCAAAAGTACCTACCTGTCTGTCCGTCTTATCGAAAACCGATTGTTTTCATCCGACAAAAATCCTTGAATATTATATCATATCTCACCCACCGATCCACTACGACAGACGGTCAATTGCAAGGCAGAACTCATCATCCCTCCCTAGCATCCCTTCCATCATCCACGGATTCTCGATCGCAATCGCAATCGCAATCCCAATCGCAATCCAATCGCAATCCCAATCCCAATCCCAATCCCAATCCCAATCCCAATCCCAATCCCAATCCCAACCAATCCCAATTCCCCTATTGGCCATCCACCCACCGCCCACATAATTTCCCCAAAATCGAAAATATACCCTCCCCGCATCATTATTGCTTCAAGACCTGCATCTGGAAGTAACGCCCGCATCTGCATCGCCGCATAAGCATAACAGTCTGCTTTACGAGCACCCTCACCACAAGAGGCTACTTGCACTTGCACTTGCACTTGCATTTGCTCCTTCCCGTTTGCAACTTGCGCACTTTGACAGCCCGGGCCATATTTTCTTTCTTTCCTCATTTAGCTGCCTCATTATCATCCAATCTCCCTCCCCTCCATCCACAAGTTCGATCCTGGTCCCAGTATACCAGGTAGAACACGCATCGATGCTTCAAGAATAAACGCGACGAACCATCCAGCCAAACAATCGACGCGTGAGAAAATCAACAAGAGCGACCCAATCCATCCATTGCTTTTTCCACTCGACTATATCGTTTCCAACTGCCGCTCACCCTCCCAGTCCTTCTTACCCTTCCAAGTTCCAACCTCTTTGAATATCCATACGTAACAACTCCCTGGATCCCAAGTCAAAGAATACCCTCGATCCGATCCCGGGACGCGGACATTTCAATTTCAGTTGCAAATTTCAAATATCGAGAATCACGGGTGTAATCAACAGACAGAGGTCAATATTTACTCAGATATACATAGCAACGGCACTACGGCAAACCCAAACCAAACACACAGACACAAACCACACGGCAACCATCAACCATCAACCATCATCCATCCATCGGGCCAAAAATCTATCCAGGAATACCTTTCAAAAGATCAAAAATAAAATAGTCAAAGCTCCATTATTCATCACAGCCATCATCATCGATTTGTGAAAATTCCACACGCTTATCTCATCTCATCCATCCCATTCATCCAGAATCAATAAACTTTCCAACGTTCAACGGTCTGGTCGGTCAAACCTATCTCGCTCGAGAAGATCACCCCTTCATCTTGACCCTCGCCTCGCCTCGCCTCGCCAACCCCCAAACTGCCAACTTTAAGTAAAGTCCTCTCCAAAAAGTATAAAAAAGGAATCCCTGAGATCCCAAGGAAAAAAATTAAAGCTTCCATCCACCCAAACCAAACCGAAACCAAACCCAACCTTCGCCCCACCGACAGGCCCTGCCTGCCCTACGAACGAAAAGAAAAAAAAAAGCAAAAAAAAGGAAAAATTTACGAAACAACCCATCGTCTCGACTCTTCATCGTCCCCCGGCCCCATCTAAAAAGACCCAGCAGTTGCGAGAAAAAGCGGGAAAAAAACTCTCCTCGGCATCATCCCAGTGCGATCCCGCAAGGTTCCTTGGGAACCCTGGCTCTGGCTCCGCGTGGGAAAGATTACTGCTGCTCGGTGCCATGCCGTAGAATAATTAAGTGCATTAACCTGGTCAATCTACATCAATCTACATCAATCTACATCAATATCAAAGATTCAAATATAATCTGGCAATTAAATCCACTTGCATTTGCACCTACACTTATTACCACCATCCCATCTCATCCCATCCGTCATCAACACAAACGTCCCGCGAACGACTTTCCGAATTTCTTCCTTTCCTTAAGCTCCCACCCTTCTCTCCTTTCCCTAACAACGACCACGAGACGATTGTAACAACAAAAATAATAACAACAACAACAACAACAAAAGTGACAATTTTCCCGTACAACCATTCCAACCCTCCCGCCTCAAAAAATTCGAAATCGAAAATAGTTCCCACGTTTTAATTCTCTATCTCTGCAGAGATTATTACGACACCCGCACCACCGTACTTCCAAAAAACACCCAAAATTAAATTCTACGAGGAAGGTGGTACCGCATTGCTTGCTGCACATACCGGCTTACCCACCTGCATATCATATCATCAATCTGCAAGTTACCGAAGCTCACCCAATCCATGTTTACGGATTCCTTCAATACTGCATTACTGTACTGCAATATTTTCACCACCTAAGTGATTAGTCCAAGCATAGCTTAGCAAACAGATCAGATACAGATACAGATACATCGTACATAGTACTTTCACCTTTCCCGACATTCTTTTAAAGTAACTCACATTACACATCTACATACATAACGATCCCGTCCTGCGCACTGCGTGGAATTTTCGATACATCATCTTCCCTTCCAGTTTTTCTCTTTTACTTCCAGCATATCAGATCAGATCATTCAGAAGAAAGAGATTGGGTGCGAGGAAACGAGGAAGCGAAAGCACGCAAGCAAAGTAATACCTTGTGTAACATCGGAACCATCAGTTTGAGACAAGGTCTGGATACACAACATATAATCCATTCACTCCTTTTGGGTAATACGCCCGTCATACGTACAACCTAGTCAAAAGATTGGATGAACAGTACGTGAAGAAGAAGAAATAGAAGGGAGCCTTTTACTTCCGAATTCGACTCCTTCATTGTCCAACTATCCAGCCAGCCATCCTTTAACGCTTCTCGTTTGTGTGTATTGAGAGCACTCATCTTTGTGAGAGCTATTTGCGTTCTCGTCATTCGTTTATCTCATCGATTTCGGCCTCACGCTCCGAACGCCGCTGTTGATAGCTACCTTTTCGAAGGTTTTATATTCCTCGTCACCGCACTTGAAACCAGTCGTACCACGTATGCCATCATTTAAGTAACGCCACGGCTTCACTCGTTCAGCGATCGATATCATGACGGCCTCGAAAGTATTGCCCTTGAGTTTGGGCTTTTTGGCACTGGCAAGTGAAACTGTCATGCTTACCTTGAACATCATCTTCTCAACAACCATTTCAAAACATGATATATCAAACAAAGCAAGTGTATCATCTTATGTCGCGTCTAGTCTTGGAGCCGTCACAGAAGCATTACTTATGCTACTGGTGATAAGACAGATCAAGTACCAAAACCATATTCAAGACCGCGGAAACGGACGATTGCGAATATATCTTTTCGCTGGACTCACCTCGATCTTTACAGTGTTATCAAGCTATAGCTACAGTAACATCGCTGTGCTTAATGAGAGAAAATTTACCTCTACTTCCCAAGATGATTGTTTCATCTCCAACGTCATCTCTAACGATAGGCGGATTGGTTATCTGGGCAATGACGCTGGCTTTGCAAGCCGTATTTCTCGTTTGTTTGGTGGTAATCCAAAGGAAGGACTTCCACCGACAGATTCAACCATATATTACCGAATCGGAACCCCATGCTTCGTCAGAAATGCAGCAAAGATCACAACCTCAAAGCCTACACGACGAGTATGGATATGAAAGAGATTTCTCAATGGAATCAAAGACTCAATGGTCAACTGGTGGAAGATCTCGATCAGGGTCAGATCCCAAACGCTCCATGGGTTCGTCATTACGATCGTCGATTTCTCAAGTCGTGCGCCCAATCACATCGAAGACTCGACTTATTTACTCCAACAGTCAACGCAGTAACCTCCGAGGACCTTCCATTGATTCGGCTTATCCCGAAACTATTCTATCGATTGAGGACGACTTCGACTCATGGAATACATCGGGTGTAGACGCACAATCTCGACAAGTTATTGAATCAGTTTCATCTAATCCTCCAAGGTTTCTAGAAACAATTCCAGCAAGTCCTACTGGTAGCAGGAGTCCTAGCCCCGGGTTTCCATTAGATCTTGAGCCACCAAGAGCTACAAGAAGTCGAAGTTATAGTCCAGCTGCAAGTATCAGAAGTGACAGGTCTGTCTATCGAGCAAGGGCGGGGGCAATGAGCCCTGAGAGTACCAATGAAGAAAACATCCACCCTTTATTTAGATCTGACTCTCCTGGCCCTGCACCCGCCGCAACTGCTGAAACCATCATCACAGCAGCTCCAGCAGCTGGATCGATTACCTTATCGGATGTTCATAGCATACGTTCAATAAAGCGACTAAGAAGCGAGAGTCTGCCTCCTCTTATGCATCATCCCAGTTTGGATAGCATCCGACGAGCGATAGAACAGGAGGATCTGGGGAAATTCGATGAGGCAGAGGGTGAGCGTGCCTTGACACCACCCATACCTGAATGGATATTGGGAGCTGGATCACGCTCCAGTATTTCCGAATACAATCGCAAGAAGGCGACATCATTGAGTAAAGTGGCGTAGGAGAGGCGGATACGAAAAGAGTATTGAGCATTGAAAATCGGGAGGTGGTGCTCAAATAATGTTTGATGAAAGACTCCAGAGGGAGGGGGAAATGGCTAGATGCCGAACGAATTTCTTTGCTCAATAAGGCAGGAATGGAATGTTATGACGAATCGGATACCATTTGATATTAGCGCGGCGTTAGTTTTGAACTTTAGATATACCTTGAATCTTGACGAAATAGATGAAATGATTTTGAAAGAAAGGATCTTGAATTTGAGTTTGAGTTTGAATTCGGTCTTGACCTTGATCTTGTATGGTGAATGTTGTATGGAGTGATCATGAGTGTACGTACCTAGGTATGTAAGCCTAATAAGTCATTTTGATGATGATGTATGTATGTATGACATGACTAGAAGAGCGATAGTAATAATAGAATGACGTGATGATGATGATGATGATAATGATAATGATGATGATGATGAGGATGATAATGATGATGAGGATAATAATGATGATGAGGATAATAATAGTAATGATTATCAACCTTCCAATACCTATCGACTGATCTATTAACCCCTCAATGATCAATGATGAATATCTACCTACCTAGGTACCTATAGCTAGTGATATGCACGAATGTAAATATGAATAAGAATATCGATACCTATGAATTGCCTCCTTGAATTCGATCGGACAGTTGGGTTGAATGATTGAGGTAATTAAGGAAGGAAGGGTAGGTGAGGTAGGTGAGGTGGGTGAGGTAGGTGAGGTAAGACAAGACAAGGCTGAAGAGGTTTTGACCCCGCAGATGTTAGGTAGATATTAGATGTTAGCTAGATACTGGATGTTAGATATTTGATATTAGATACCTACGTATCTAATCTTGTGACATCAGTTGGTATTGGTAGGTATGTTTTTGTTGTATTGTTGTATTGTCTGGGTACCCTCCTTTATATATAGCTAGCTGTTTATTTGTTGGTATATTGGAGGGATGGAGGGATGGAGGGATGGATGAATGTCCTTTTGTCTGAATTTGGTTTGTGATGTTTGTTGTAAAAGGTTATATGGGATGGATGGATGGATGATGATGGATGATGATGGATGATGATGGGATGATGATGGATGATGATGGATGATGAATTCGAATCGTTGAATCATTGAATCATTGAATCATTGAATCATTGAATCAATCATTGAATCATTGAATCATTGAATCATTGAATCATTGAATCATTGAATCATTGATTTAATTACTATAATAGAAAAACATCAAGATCTTGAACTTATTAAGCTTGTATCTATCTGTCTCAGTAAGAATTGACAAGATTACAGATTGTATTATGTTGTGTTGTATATACATCTGTTGTTTTGTGTCTTGTATTTGTAGGTTGAGTTGATTATATAAATAAATACCTGGGTAAGTAGATAGAGAGATGGATGGATAAATAGACACGTTTTGATGATAATTCTACTTTGATTTATTGGTTCATATTATTTCATCAATACAGCCTTGAGTTGAACCGAACCAAAACCAAAACCAAAACCATCCATACTAATAACATTCCTTCTACAGTACTAAACAAAATCCGAATGATAAATGATGTACGTCTGACAGTGCAGCCTGGCGCTAATCCCACGCCACTAACTTGGTCCGTGCAATCGAAAGAACTAAAACTACACTACCCAAGTAACTAAAACTAATAATCCATCGATTCTTTTATTGATTATTCCAGGTTACACCTTCAAGTTCTTTCTATTAAGGAAACAACTTGACTGAACCTCATTTACAACCAACAACTTCAATCTTCCTTCTTATTGAAAAGCTTCATTGAGTCTTTCAACATCTTACATATTTGATACCCTTCACTCAAAACATATCATCCATCTTCTTCAACGTCTTAGGACTCCCCACTTCCCTAAAAATCGTCATCACATTCACATCTCTAAATTCGTCAATATGAAGTTGACTTTCAAGGCATGTTACTAATTCCCTGCCCACCATTCAACTTCAAAGTGTTGATGTACTAATCAAGATTGTGCGCATGTAGGATTTGAAGCAACAGAAGTTCATCATTGAGGCTGAACCTACTGAGCTGGTATGTACCTGACTTGCTCAAACTTCTATCTTGTCTCAACGGCATCGCTGCGTCATACCTTTAGATCGAATTATAGCTGACACAAAGAATACAGATCTCTGACGTTAAGGAAAAGATCTTTAAGGAGAAGGGATGGGAGGTAGCACTACAAAAGTTGATCTATTCGGGTATGATTTGGATTCGAGCGCAGATGGTCATGGCTAGTTAAATGCTGTCGGCGCAACTCTGACTAACAAACATTTAGGTAAGATTCTACAGGATGCAAACACAGTAGACTCTTATCATATCGAGGAGAAGGGATTCATCGTCTGCATGGTCTCAAAGGTAAAACTTCTACTCTTGATTCCAATAACATCTTCTCATTTTTCTAACACTTGTTATAGCCCAAGGCTGCTCCAGCTGCGTCCTCATCTGCGCCTAAAGCTCCATCGACCCCTGCTCCAGCTCCAGCTACCACTGCTACCCCTGCCCCACCTCCCGCCCCTGCACACCTTTCGAGTCTTACAAACAACATTGCTGTTCCAGCTACACCCTCCCCCGCCAGTGCCACGGCCGCCACACCATCAAATGAAACTACCGGTCTTGCCATGGGAGCTGAGCGCTCTGCACAAATCGCCGAAATGGAGGCTATGGGTTTCGAGAGATCACAAATCGATTTGGCTATGCGTGCCGCTTTCTACAACTCTGAGCGTGCCATTGAATACTTGTTGACTGTAGGTTAAGGCCAGCTGGGAACATATTGGCCATCACTAATAATTTCATAGGGCATCCCAGACAACCTTCTCCAAGAAGAACAACAAGCCGCACCAGCTGCACCTGCCGCCGGTCAAGCGTCATCTCCTCCTGCTGCTGGTGGTGAAGATGAGCCAGTCGATCTTTTCGCTGCTGCTGCTGCGAACGCTGGTAATCGTGGAGGAGCCGGTGCCGGTGCCGGAGCTGCTGCTGGTGGGCTCGGTAACCTCGACTTCCTCCGAAATAATCCTCAATTCCAACAACTTCGACAAGTCGTTCAACAACAACCTCAGATGCTTGAGCCAATCCTTCAACAAGTTGGAGCTGGCAACCCACAATTGGCTACCATGATCAGTCAATACCCAGAGCAGTTCTTACAACTTTTGAGTGAGAATGCCGATGATGATGCGCCACTTCCACCGGGAGCTCAAGCTATTGAGGTTTCGCCAGAGGAGCGTGAAGCTATCGAGAGAGTAAGAGTTTTCCACCCCTCATAGATTTGCTCGTCACTAACGATTTACAGTTATGCCGTCTTGGTTTCAACAGAGATCAAGCAATCCAAGCCTATTTTGCATGCGATAAGAATGAAGAATTGGCGGCCAACTTTCCTCTTCGAGCAACCAGAGGATGATGATTAGACAGTCATGGCTTCTATGATTCTCATTTCTCCAAATTCTACTTTTTTTTACTTTTTATTCCCTTGTCATTGAGCGAATGAATAACGACTGAACTTCCCAATTTGCGTACGGTAATACCGGAGGATGGAGGAAGGGAAGGGGTGGGACGGAAGTGGGAAGTGAGTGGGAAGTAGGAAGGCAAGCAATCTTTTTGCATGAAGGTTGGAAGGGGAAGAATTGTGACGGACATACAACCACGTTGCCTAATTTCTCCCATACCATATCAAAAATGAATGTAACCTGGCTTATCACACAAAGCGTTATCGCAATCAAGAGACTAGCGAAAGGACAAAGTGAATGAGGTTTCGATGTGTAAAAGTGAGCTGAACAAGCTGGATACTTTTGATAATGCGTGTGTGAGGCGTAAAGGCTTTGGAATGCAGAGTTTTGGAATGTGCATTGCCATTTCAAGTATCTTTGAAAGGAGTGCTTTTTCATCATTGCCCCCTTAGTTTTGATATTTGTTGCAGCTGCAATTATTAGCCATTACCTTGATGAAGACTGGCCAACTAGAACGTCTTGACCGAAGTATGTTTGTAAGGGGAACGAACAGATGAGTAATCAGTAAAGTCTTGTTTGATGGCATAAGTAGGTATTAGTATAATGATATCTGAAGATTGGAAGATTGGAAAGGAGATAGAGGTACAATGAAGAGAACCCCTGGAAATTTCGAAGAAGAGTAATGGTATCGTTGTATTGTATTTAGGTATGCTGATGGATTTTGATGAGTGTTTCAAGGTGTCTATCTGGGTAGATGCTGGGTATATAAAAGTGAGTTATATTTACTTTTTATTTCTGGGTATCTAGGATCGTATCCATATGGATCTATCTAGTATGTATTTACCTGAGTGGTATCTAGATTATGAGATATTGTGCTTCTTATATCTATTTCTCTATTGATTGATTGATTGACTGATTGATTTGGATACCTACCTACTTTATTAGACTGAGGTTGTGGTTTTAATAAGTTATATTAATATAATCCATGGATACCTACCTAGGTCCCTATGTAAAGACTGGGGTTAAGTTTAGTAGAGCTTAATTTTATTCGTAAGAAAGGGTAATATCAAAAACATCCATCCATCGCATGGTAAAACCGAGACATCTATTCTAGGAACCTTGGAAATCCAAACTCACATACTCCGTATAGGCATACACAGATGTTACTTTATTCATGAATCTATCAAATATCCATATGTCTCTCTTACATCTTCATTCACTTCCATCTTCTTCAAGCGCTTGCTTTGCCGCTGCGTTCATTTGCCGCATCCTTCGAGGTTCGATAATGGTTAGTGTACGGTAGCCACATCAATCCACCAATCACATCATAGGGAAAAGAAATGATATGCACTTATATACTCGGCTACTCGCATTGCATTTTTCCATGATCACCGTTAACCCCATGCCCTTTTTTAAAAAAAAAAAGGTGGGTGTGACAATAATAAGAATGAAAAGACTAATAAGACTTTACAGATTTGTGTTTATTAACGATTATATTTTTCTGCTAATATAGGTGATCGAAGATCTATTTATCTTTTGGATCCCCAAGGTTCTTTTTTATTCTTTACTTTAAGTTGTAAGTTATATATCCTAAATTATAAATAATAAAATATACATACATTATACATTATACATTATACATTATACATTATACATTATACATTATACATTATACATTATACATTATACATTATACATTATACATTATACATTATACATTATACATTATACATTATACATTATACATTATACATTATACATTATACATTATACATTTACATTACATTATACATTATATTTATACATTATATATCATATATCACATATCATAAATTCATACATTCATTCCTTCATACAATAATACCTTAAAAATCAATTTGTTTCTTCCAAGATAACTGATACTTCGAGAACAAGAAAAACGCACTAAAGTATTAATCCCAGACATCGTAGCCTTACTCCGACTTTTCCCAGCTCCATCATAATAAATACTTTACAAAAACCAGCAATCTCAAGACTCAACATGGAACCCCCTACATATTCTACGCGCTCTAAGCGTAAATCCAATGAATTTGAACCCAGTTCGCCTCCTTCCAAAAAAATACGAACATCGCTTGACCCTCCAGACCTTCCACCTTCTTCTCCATTATCATCACCATCTTCCACGTCAGCTGACGCCGTCTTGGCTCAAAGTCTCATGGACTCTGAAAATCACGATATTGACACCGGAATTCCTCATCGAGGGGGTTTTCGCGGGCGAGGTCGTGGACGGGGAAGAATCCGTGGAGGGGGGAGAGCAACCAAAAATGGCAGTGCGAAAATGGCAATTTCGAAAACGGGCCTGGAGATCAATGCTGGGGGTGTGGCGGGAGGGAAGACTTCTCGTGGGAGAGGGGCCATCGCGTCAAAAAATCAAGTAATGCGAGGATACAGAGTTTGTATCATCGGAAACAATTGCTTAAAACTCAGTACAAGCAGGTGGCTTTGCTGCAGAGAGTGGCCTTGGATGCCATTTCTGATAAGTCGCTGCAGGGGATGAGTGAGAATCCCAAGTATCATGAGTCGTTGCCCGAATTTCAGATTGTTAGTGAACAATTGGCTGCGAGGCATGCAGAGAGAGAGTTGCGCTGTTGGAAGCTCAGCGGACGGCTCAATTGCAGTATGTGGAGAAGCAGAGGGTTTTGGGGGAGGAATATACTAGGGGGGTATATGAGGTGTGTTTTTTTTTGGGGGGGGAGGGGCATTTTTATGAATTTTGCTAACAGATCACAGACACAAGTAGAATTGATTCAGGAAAAGTATGATTTGATGATCAAGAGAAGACTTATTGAAGAACATCAGCAAATGGAAATTCGTTCTGGTGCTGATAGTCCATCTCAGCATGATGTAAGTCGAGGATTTTATATCATTATTAATCCCTACTAATAACTACCAGTTGGATCAAGCACATGTTAAAAGAATCCCCGAAGAAGTTTTTATTCATCCCGCCGATGCGTGGATTAATGGTGGTCGTGCTGCACATCTTGCTGCCGAAGCTGAGAAGGAGAAAAGTAAGAAACGAGGCGGTCGTGGAAAAAAAGTCTACGAAGCTGCCTGCATCACCATACAAGCCTCTGGACATTATGATTCCCGATGAGACTGAGGTAGCACCCAAGAAGACGTCTCTGTATCAACCTGCGACCTCGTTATCGCTCGCAACTACCGTGGATGGAGATTCAGCAGCTCCTACTCCAGCCGAATTGACCGAGCAGGAAGATGCCGATGAACTTGAAACTGATAAATTCGGAGTTTATATACCAAACAAAGCAAGACCTAGAAATGGGGATCCACCAAACAATCGCATAGTCGTCGAGCCTCCTTTTACTTTTGATGAAGATGAGATTGGGTATTCGTCATCATCATTACAAAAAGTACAATAAGAATGATCTTCCTACATTCATTGGAATGGATCCTTCTCCACAACCAAAAACCTTTCATTATGATCCTTGGGTGAGGAATCATCATTCTACGAATAATAGACTGGAAGATTTGGATCAAACGATTGTGGAAACTCACAAATTGCATCCTACGTTGGGTTTGCCCATCAAAGGTTCTATCAATCCTACACTTACTACAAGAAGTGATTGGAGCAAACCTGTGGCAGAGACCAAACCTATCGTCTTCGTTGTTGAAACTCAAGATGAAGAATCTCTGAAGCCAAGATTTGAGACATCTCGTTCTGCGTGGATGGCACGTACAGAAAGAGAATTTGCTGATCTTGGTGATCAACTTAAGATGGCTGAATCATTAGAGGCTATTGGTCTTCGTGATCCTATCCTTCGTCCTATTGAAGAGACGGTCGAACCTCAAATTGTTTGGCAAGATTAGTGATGCTTTGTTGCAAGCTGTGACAGAGGCAACAAATCCTATACCAAAGCTACCCCCACCAACTTCAATCAGGGCTACTTCAACGGCTCCTCCTCCTTCAGTGCCTGGAACACCTGCACCTCCTCAAAGAAGTCAAGGTTATGATCCGGTCCGCGATACTGGATATTCTCCACACATACGTCGATCCCCAGTCAAAACATTCCACCATGTCAGAAACCTAAATATTCTCGCTGATGCAGCCGAATTGCATGGAGTCCCCCTACCGCGCGGAGGACTTCCCCAACCTATCATCCCAGTCCCAAGGCCACTGCTACAAATTCAATACACTTTCTCCCAACCAGAATTTTATAGACCAGCTCCGGCATACGTACCTCCGCCCCCACATATGAATCTTCCACCCCCTTTACCTATGACTCTTCCACCTCCTCCTCAGCCACAACAACAGACTCAATTCTTTCAATATTCCGGTCCACCACAAGGTCAAGGTGGTGCTCATAATAGATATAAGGAGATTCTCCCGGCACCTCCACAAAGAAGGGTGCAGCCAAGTACTTTACCTGTTCCGGGAACTGGTGGCTTCAATCCATTTTTGAATAGTAATGGCTTTGGTGGTAATTCTGGGCGAGGCGCTTAACTAGGCGAAATAAATCCACACAATTGAGAGATACATACCAAAGACGCGAAGAGATTCCGGACATTGCAGTACACTTGTAAATACAAGTCAAAACTTCATAGGTCCCTCGTCACGCATACCCAGTACGGTTATCAAATCTACCATATACTAAACGCCGCTACGAACCCCATTGTTGAGTTTACAATCATCACCCCCCAGCGACGTTTCACTTATTTTCTCTTTCCTTGATTCACTGTACCATAAAGAAAATTACGTGTAATGAGGCGCTGGACTTGGTTTCAATATATTCGTTCATTTGATCGTTCGTTCATTCGTTCGTTGACTCATTCATCAGACAAATTGAAACAAGAAGCGAATTGAACCTAAAATTTGATATTGGAGGGCGTTATGTAACGTATCGCTGTGGTAAAAGTTTTCACTTGTTGCTTTTTCTTTTGGCTCCGCAGAGGGTTTCGTGTTGGGATGGATGGGTAGGGTAGGGAGGAGCAGGGAAAGAATAGGAAAGGAGGGGTAAGAAAGGTGGAGGGGTTTGAAATGAATGGTGAGAGGCATGGATGGATGGGTGAAGGGAATACAGGCAATGCCAATTTATTGAGTATGCAGCGTTCTTGGAATTATTACATCATTATATTATTTTGTTATACTTTGTGTTTTGCGGTGATCTATATCGTGTCTCGTGTTTTGTCGTTTTCTTCTTACTTCTACAACCAAAGCACAACCACAGCAAAACATACAGGAAATAAAAAGGTGCTATCATTATCACCTTTGACCTCATAGTAAGTAGTGTACTTCACAACCTGCGAGACTTCTTCTTTTTGGTTCACTCCTTCGGTAAAGAATATGTGGGAGCCTAAGCCTCAACGTCAGCGTTATATTGCCAGACCTGAAGATGGATATGATGAAAGAAGCGCGTTTTAGTCAAACTATCACGAGTCTATTGATAGAAAATGGACATTCCCATCGTTTTCTCGGTGCCTTGAGAATCGTACACCTCCTCAAGATCTACCTTAAGATAGGTGTCTCTACGGAATAACAAGGTGGGAGAATTGTTCCACGGCATCTCCGATGGACAATACAAATCACGAACATGTGGGAATTTGCGTTGTTCAATATGTAGATCGATGTCGTAATTACGTTTGTAAACAATGCGGACCACGCGCTTGTTGCTTTGAGAATAATCTCGAGGTGGTTGAGGAAATGGAAGGGTTTTGTCTTGGGGAGAAGTGCCCGGAGCTTGCAAAGTATACGCAGCAGGAGCGCAATGCGTTTCTGATTTTTCGATATCGTCTCAAATTTTATCGTGGCCTTATGCTTATCCCTGGGGACTATGATAGGGAGTTGAGGCGTGAACGTGTCTTGATGAAGTATTACGTGAAACTAGTGGAAGAAACAGGGAGGGATTTGCATGTCGACTGGAAGAGTGCGGATAGACTAGGTAATGGGTTCTTTGAGGCTGAAAATAAAACTATGCGGGGAGGTATGGACAGGTCGATGCCACACATAAGAGCGATCATGTGCCATGTTTCATGAAATTAAGTCACGGCGGCCCTATCCAGTAGTCAACTGATCGAATCTGGGCTCGAGGTTATGGACAGAGGCACCTGCTTATTCTCTTTGTGGATGCGGTGATTCTATAAAGATGAGCAGGTGGATGGATGGATGGATTTGCACGGCGTTTTATCAGAAATATGAATGGGCTACTGCTACGAGTCCTTGAGTATTGGAAAATACTCGGGGGAGGGGGGTTGGTCGGGTTTATTAGGCTTTCTTTAGAACAATGAAAAATGAAGAAAGGCATGGAATTTGACTTCAAACTACCAGAGTACTTGGCAAACCTCGAGCTATTCTCGTGCTCGTGCCCCTTAGAATGTTAGCCAATAAAAAAGTCCCAAGTTTTCGTACGTGTAGAGGCATCGATTCAAGTCTCACGTAGAAAGTATATGTAAAACTGCAGATGGATGAAAAGATCAACTAGTTCTAGGACCCTTTGACGCTTATTCATTATGAATGACTATAGCATATATAACTGAGTCACCCATATAGCATTTTAAGCCGTTGAAGCGCCAGGATCGGAGTGAACCCACTTGGTGTTCATTCCTTTCAAAGCTCAGCCAAAGAAGAAAAGTATGAGCCGCTCGCTCGAATGTGAATTATCCTGATTTTGTACGAGGCTGCTAAGTAGTTCTCTTGATCACGTATAAGGAATATGAGGCTACATCTTGCCTTGCAAGATATTACCTAGGTTAAGCAGACCATATATATTAAAGAATGGTAAAATGTGATAAATAGTAAATAGTAAATAGTAAATAGTAAATAGTAAATAGTAAATAGTAAATAGTAAATAGTAAATAGTAAATAGTAAATAGTAAATAGTAAATAGTAAATAGTAAATAGTAAATAGTAAATAGTAAATAGTAATAGTAATAGTAAAGTAAATAGTAAATAGTAAATAAATAGTAAATAGTAAATAGTAAATAGTAAATAACAAATTACAAAGCGTATATAGTACACAGTATATAATATGCAATCAGTATACATGTAAGATGCAGCACCTGCACCTTCATTCTGAGTAAAGATGAGTCGAAAAGCTTACTAGATGTTTTTCAGGTTAGTCCTGCTATTGTACATTTTGTACATTGAGCGTAAGAGTCATCCCACAATAAAATCCCTGCTAGCGTTGAATCGCTATCAAGAAGGCGAAATAAATCTAAGAGCAGAGAACTTCGAAAATCTTCAAGCAAAACGATAAGATAATCTACAACTACAACAATCACGCATTTTTTCATCTTTTTCATCTCTTTCGAATAGAATCTTCACCAGAAACAACTATAGATACTCAAGAACAGTTCTTTGATAAATCATTTAATTATGGCGGTTCGTGCCCAGTTTGAGAATTCAAATGAGTACGTTTTTGTCTTACCCTCCTCGTTGCGGATGATATGATGGATTGGAGGGTAGAGAGTTACCTTGTGGTACAATCGATGAGATTAGTGGTGGAGCTAGGAAATTGGAATAAGAATTTGTGGGAAAGATATGGATAGGGATCAAAGAAGGAAGTCGTCGAGTATTGGACGTGATGCTGACGAAATGACCTAATTAGAGTCGGTGTCTTCTCTACATTGACAAATTCATATGCCTTGGTGGCAGTAGGCGCAAGTGAAAATTTCTACAGGTATGTATATCTTCAAACTCCTATACCCTTGGTGCCAGGCGCACTTTGATTTCCTTTTGGTAGACGAACAAAAAACTAATGAGGAAAAACAGTGTATTCGAAGCAGAACTCCAAAGATGTTATCCCAATTTGCCATGCGACAATCGCAGGAACTCGTATTATTGGACGTTTGACGGCAGGTAACAAGAAGGGACTTTTGGTACCAACGAGTACGACGGATCAGGAATTGCAACACTTGAGAAATAGTTTACCGGATAGTGTTAAGATACAGGTGGGTTTTCTTTTTTGGCCTATTTGAAGATTGAATGGCCATTTCTCGCAGTTTTAATACTTGCGATATTTATGGATGGCTTTATTATATTCTTTTGGAGCTTTGATTTACTTCTCTAAATCTCCAGTTTGTTCTGCCAATACTAATGAATAGTCAAATAGAGAATAGAGAGAGACTTTCAGCTCTCGGAAACGTTATAGTCTCTAATGACCATGTCGCACTTGTTCACCCAGATCTCGAGCGCGAAACCGAAGAAATTATCGCCGATGTCCTCGGAGTCGAAGTATTCCGTCAAACCATCGCTGATAACGTCCTTGTTGGATCTTACATGGCACTTTCAAATCAAGGTGGTATTGTTCACCCTAAAACCAGTATCCAAGACCAAGATTGAATTATCTTCATTATTACAAGTTCCATTGGTTGCGGGTAGTGTGAACAGAGGCAGCAGTGTTGTAGGTGCGGGTATGGTTGTTAATGATTGGATGGCGGTTACTGGATTGGATACCACAGCTACTGAATTGAGTGTTGTGGAGAGTGTGTTTAGGTTGGGTGAGGGACAAGGTCCAAGTGATATTGCGGGAAAGAACAAGGATACTATGGTGGAGAGTTTCTATTGAGTGTTTGGTGGTAGAGGTTTATACGGGAGATTGTGGGCGATTTGAAGACTTTAGTCTTATGACCTCGACCTGCAGTGTTTATTATGCACTGATTATCAAGAGGAATTGCTAGCAGGGGCTTTGTCTCTCACTTCTGAGATATGATAGATATAGCAAGCGAGTCGTATAATGACCCTTGAGTGGAAACCTTTCTCTCCCATGTTAAAGTTCTAACTTGCAAGTGTGGCGTCTATGATCCCTATACGGTGGAATTAGACCAACAGGAATCTCAAAGAGGTATACATTACACATCACCCCAAAGTAAACCGCCATGTGAAGGTATCTGGATGTCTCGCGTTTCATTTTCACTTGAGACCCCTCGACCTCCCTCAAGACTAACATTCCAACTGTTACTCTCATTACGGTGGGTACGCATAGATCTTACCAATCATATCATTTCTCAAGTAGCCTCGGTATAAAACAAGAGCTGTGCCTCTAAGCTAGGATCCGATATGATAAAAGTGAAAATTCAACAACTCACATCAAGGACTATAGCAATTAACACGTGACTATCCCGCTCTCCTCGTGTTTGTGTGTCCGTGCGCGTTGCTTTGTCGCGTTTATTCTTTTTTTGGATTTCCATTTTGAAAAAGAATATTCACTTTTACTTTTGGGTTTTTCTTTTCTCTTTTTAAAGTTTGATTTCTTCTGTAAACCTGAGAGGTTCTCATAAAAGGATTACTTGAGGTTTGAGATTTGAGATTGCCTTTCTTTTTATTATGGAGGGATTGAAGGATTGATTGAACGAAAAGTTCGATTGATGGTTAAGCTTGGGTGAGAAAGGAAAAAACGAGGTATTTTGTCAAAGACGAAAAAGGGAGTTGAAGAGGAAGAAAGGAAGGAATTGAAAATCTTGACAAAATGGATGAGGGCTCACTGGAGATGGATTTAGGGATGGAATTTTATGAGCAGTGGGACTGGCAAAGATTTAGGGAGGCGGAGAGCATGGAGTTGAAAGATGAAGAGCAGGAGGAGGGAAGTATGGTGCAGTCGGAGATGAACGTGGAGAACAGTGAGGGGGGAGTGGAGGAATCACGGGAGAAGCTTTCGCCACAGTATCATGAAAGAATTGAGGAGGTGGGCGACAAGAAATCAAAGCACATTGGCTCGTCGCAATATCATGGTACAGCTGAGGAGAACGATGGAAATGCATGCATATCGGAAATGGGGAGTGAAAACATTGATGCGGGATCGCACCGAGTGGTTTTGCCGCAATATGATGGCCCATCTGAAGAGACTACATCTATATTGAAAACTGCGGTTGAACATATCGATATGAGTTCCTATCATGATGATACTGTTTTCACTTCCTTACCCGGCGAGGCATTTGGAAAGAATGATTTCGGGGTTCAAGGGCAAAGTGCAGCGTTGGAAGCAGCAGAGGCAAATAAAAAAGAAAGCGACTTGGATAGCCTTGTCGATAAGAGGCGCAAGATACTTGAGACTTATGGCAATGACAGCGATCATTCCCCAGAAGATATATCTAAACGAAAAGCTTTGCTGGACGAGAAAACGGCCCTAAAGATGGTTGAGAACAAGGACGGAGAGAAATTTCAGAAAGCCATGATGGTGAGGCAGAGCAGAAGGAATATCAAGAGGTGACTATAGTTGGCGATGAAAGTATTCCTAATTTTCCTGAGGGCGAGACAGGGCAAGGAGATGTGGTCAAAGTTAGTGGAGACTCAATTTCTCAGGAAACCCTCGAAGAGACATCAAATCCCAAATCGGCCACTATTGAGGTTCTATCAAACCCTGTCCCTGTTACAGATGTTAATTTCTTTGAAGAGAACGACGCTGTTGGAGATAAAATTACTGATGCGATCGATGTTCCGGTTCTAGGCGGTGAAGATCCTGTATTGGAGAAAATTCACGACTATACCTCTAGCTTAAGAGAGATTGCCACTGACATGGAGGCGAAGGTAGCAGTCGACGAAGACGCAAGTGGCATGATTAATGGAGCGGAGAAAGCCCATGTCAATAGTTCGAATTTGGTGGCTGTTCATTCTGACATCATCGAAGAGGCTGATAACAATGGCAATACAGATACTCCATCCGAAATTGAGTGTCACATCGTTGAAAGTAATACCAGTGGTTTTCTTAGTAACCAAGATTTGAGGGACCTCGAAGGAAAACCCAGCTCTATATCTACTCACGATAGATCGCCAGTCAAATTTACTACGGAAGGCAGAATTGACGAAAAAAATTTAATGGCCGTAAAAGACACTACAGACGAAAGTACTCAAGGTTCTGCTGAAAGCGATAACGTGCCAGATCTTACGCACGCACAGACCCAAGTTTCGAGCATCACTGATCAAGAGCCAGTGAATGATAATGATATGGAAGATGCTGACTTGCCTCCTCTATCTAAGGCAAAACCCTCAATACAAACAAGAGAACAAGAGATTCTGGATAGTGATGCAATCACAGAATCAAGTCAGCAATCTCCGCAGAAGCTGGGTCATATCGAGAGACCAGTCGATAGAGGAATGAGGAATACTCAAATTGCGCAAATACCCATAGCAGATGGTGCGACTGAAGGAGATAATGAAGATAAAGAGAATGAGGACCTTGTAAGCTCATTTGGAAGAGAATGTGCTACAAGCTCCATCGACCCAAAGAAACGCCTCAATGAGCCAGAGTCAATGGAAGTGGAGGATCTGCAGAGTGTAAAAGATAATGCTACTGGAGAGTTTGAAGTTCCTATTTTGGTTGGAATAGTTGACTCCGCCCAGAAAGTCACGGGAGATTCGAGAGCCAATACCGAAGATGATACAGAAGCCAGGTCCCCTTCCGCTCAATTTTCACCTCAAAAGATGGCGAATAAACGAAGTCAACCACCAGGAAGAAGGAGATCCGGGGTCGTAATCAACAGGGTTGATGATGTCGTGGAATCTATTGAGAAAAAGGCAACACTTACTGAGTCCGGTTTAGATGAGCCTACGAGGATGGATACCAAAGATAAGTCAAATGCAAGAAGCCCTGTGCCAGAGAAGCAAAAGCGAGGCAGGCCACCTAGTAGAAAGATCTCCGCACTATCTACCGTTACGGATGATGCTTATATTGAGAATGCCCAGAGGGAGACAGCTCCGATGGATGAAGAGAGAGCACATATTTGATTATTGGTCCAAAATCGACCGATGGACCAGATGAAAGCTCTCTGATTCATTCCAGGCAAGAGAAGAAGAGAGAGAAGGAAGACCGCCTGGCCGTAAGTCTTCAAATTTGAGTCCCGAGAAGACAGGTTTCGACGAAGATCTGGATGTGCCAAATGGCGCAACGATAATAGCTCCCAGCGAAGATGATGAAATCATCGATGAGTCCACAATCAACGACACTGTGGACGAGATAACTGCCAACTCTTCACCTATTAAAAGAAAGAGAGGAAGACCAACTAACCAAAAGTCTTCTGGGTCAAGTCCAAAAAAAGCAGGAACTGAGGAAGTTGTCGAGGAGACCTTGGGAAATGTTCTAGCGATGGCGCCTAAAATTTTTGAGACGGAAGAGGCTACAACTGATTACAAATCAACCATAGTGTCCGTCGTCATCTCATCCTCGCCAGTCAAGAAGAAGAGGGGAAGAACTTCATTTTAAATCTTCTGGGATTGGGTCCGATGAGGCAGAAGTTGGGCAATTGCCCAAGGAGGCCTCATCAATACCGCAAAATTATGTTGATACTCAAGAAGCCAAAACAAATGGGAGATTAAATGACGACTTGGCTGATAGCTCTCCTGAGCGACCGAGAAAGAGAGGCAGGCCTTCTAACCGAAAGGTCTCTGAATTGAAATCTCAAGCGATGGTCTTCGAGGCAGGTGTCGAGGAAATGTCTGAAGTAGCTACAACAGATAACACTACAAACACCATTTTGAGTGGTTCGAGTGACTTTCAATCCACTAATGAACCAGCTGATGCTGATTCATCATTGGTGAAGAGAAAAAGGGGTAGGCCCGCCAGCCGAGCAGCATCTGAACTGAGTCCAGAAAAGACCATCGTTGGCGCAGCGTTAAACGAAACTCGGTATATTACAACGAGAAATTCTGCGAGCTCCGGTATCAATGAGCCTGTGGCTAATTTGAAATCAGCTGATGAGTCACCAATTTTTGCCAGTCCGTTGCCTGAGGTGATAAACAGAGGTAAACCTGGTAGTAGAAAAGTCTCTGAACTGAATTTCAATCCAGCCGCAGAAGAGAAAACCCAGGGAACGAGGACGCAAAATGCTATAGCTACAGATAAAAATGAGCCGCTTGTTCTCAGTTCTTCGCCAAAGAGAAAAAGAGGCAGGCCTGCAAATCGCAAGCCTTCTAGTACAAGCCTTGAAAGACAGGATGTTATAACGCCTGTCGAAGCAAATTTGAGTGATGCTACTAAAATTGTTTTCCGAGAGACTTGTGAATATGGATATCAACGACTTTGAAGCTAGCTTATCTGCCAATTCTTCGCCGGAGAAGAAAAAAAGATGCCGACCTGCTCGCAAAGCTTCAAGCTTAAATATCGGAAATGCTGCCAATATGAGAATACTGGCTGATGCTGATGTTGTTGGTAAGAATATACCGACAGAGATCGTAGATTCAGATGAGGAGCTAGATGAGCTCCAAGAAGAGTCACCACCTGCAAAAAAGGTCAAACTAGAGCCAAGAAAGCGAGGCCGGCCATGTGGGACCAAAACACCTGGATCTGAACACTGAACACACGAAGGCTGGCGAAGAATACTTGAGCAATTTCGAGAGAAATATGACCAAGAATAATGAACAGATAAAGGTGGATATAGAGACTCATAAGGAACTTATCTCGCCAGAGAAAAAGAGAGACGCGGCCGACCTTCCGCCACCAAAGCTCGACGCATTAGTCATAGCGATTCTGAAGTTACAGAGGAAGAGAAGCAAATATCTGAGAAAAGCAAACCTTCTGGCGCCGAAAATGAGGAGACTGTCGAGGTAGATGACGAGCAAGAAGAACCGATCATTGAGAAGAAGAAAAAGAGGAAGACCGCCCTTACCTAAGAGTAAGGGAAGCCAGAACGAGAAAACTTCTGAACCTGCAGATGACGAAGATGTTGCCATGAAAAATGCAATTTCTACCACTGGTAGTTCTAAAGGCAAAGTTCCTACAAGTCAAGTACCTAATTCATCAAATTCCTCTCCTTCACAACGCCAAGATGCTTTCTTCGCCGAGATGAAAGCTATGAAAATCGTAAGTCCCCATTTCCACACTCTTTTCTTATCCGCTCAAAGAGTAACATTCATAATGATCTCAGTCATCAATTCAAACCCGCAGTGCACAGATTAGATCTGAAATCACAAAAAAACGCGAGCAAGTCCTTGAAATCTCGCAAGGATTGAAACAACCTGCTAGGGAAACAGTAAAGAAACACATCAAGTTACTGCATGACTATAACGATATCAAGGATGTGGGCCAGGCTTTGCTGGGCACGATTGCTGATAATAGGGGAGTAAGGATAAGAGAGTTGTATGAAGAGTTTGGAGTCAATATTACCGATTAGTTTTATGGAAGAGGAAGAGAGGCATAGGCGGGAACAGTAAACGGTATCAAAGGCACGATGACGCAACATGCAAAGGAATGTGGTGCATTTCATTTGATTTGATTTTATATTCCATGATACCATTTTGCTTTTAATTTATCTGCAGTCATCGAATCCAGCGGAGAAACTAGCAGCATTTGTAGAGCTCAAAAATATGCTTTATACACGTCAATTCACGAGTTTGCGTACCTACTAGCTACCTATTTATACAATATTATATAACATTATAGAACTAGGTCGCTATAGTAGTTTAGCTTTCATCCTAGGTTATCTTACAAAACTCCCGGGCCTGATTTGATATTCCATGATTACCGGATCTCATAGTCGTAGCGAGATGTGATGTAATGTGATTTGATCTCATATAAAGAAATGAAGGGAAAAGAAACGAAACGAATTTCCATAACGTCACAAGCCTACCTACCTACTCCTGGTTTCAAACCTAAAACTACATGTAAATACCTATCTATTGGCAACAAACCCTTCATATTTTACATCTCAATTTCAGACTTTTAGTTCCAGTGTGATGTTTAACCCCAAAGCAAGCTCATTTCGACTCACCTTACCATACCTCACTCGTCGGAAAATTTAATAGAGCAATAAGGCTTTTAATCAAATTTTTAAATTTTTCTCCTATTTACAGTTTTATGGTACAATTATATCTGTGTATTTTTTTTATCCATTCATTCATTCATATCGTCATAATATTCGTATCGTCTCATCGTCGTTGAAATCGTAATTGCGTGTAAGCAAGCAACTGGAAATAGAAAGTAAAAACGAGACTCCTTTCTGATCCTACCGCGCATTCATACCCTTCACATCCAATGAATGATCTCCAAACTCCAGGTATATGCTTACTCCCTCCCCTCCCCACCTGCATTCGAAGCGCGGGCACAAGTTGGGATCATTCCATTTTTTTGCCTAGCTTCTCTCCAATTCCGTAGACCTTTTCTCCAATCGCATGGACGTGTCCGCCGGGTAATCCCGCCGTTTCCTATGGTAGGTTTTTCCTATCCCACGTGCTCGCCTTGCTCATTGTTCTCTTCCTCATCGTTGCCATGATCTCCTTCTCCATATCGTCACTTCCTTTTTCCAAATCAATGTCCTCCAGATTGTACCTTCTCTCCCTCTTTTTCTCCCCACACGTACCACCACCCTACAATGATCATCGTGCAAGGAATCGTCACCGCCCAGTATACCCAGAAACTCTCGCTCACAGCGGGTGTACCGTCGTCTTGGAAATTGAAAAAGGTCATCGAGAATACGGAGGCGAGGTAGACGCCCGGAAAGAAGATAGCACTGAGGAGGGATATCGTTTTCATGGTACTAGAATCGCGTTTTGCGGCGTGGCCCAGTTGTCGCTGTTTCTTTGGCCATTTGGAAATTGAGTTTAGATTCTTTTTGCGCGATAATGTTGTAGAGCTGGTAGCTGGATTAGTTCTGCTGGTTGATCAAGAAAGGGTAGTACGAACTGCGCTTCTCTGGATATCCAATCGCTGTAACGTTGTATATGCGTAACTTTCGATACCCTGAAGTTTTACCCGATAGAAATCATATCTTGCCAACATACTAGCTTGTAAAGCTCTCATTGTTTCGTCTTTCCTCTCTTCGGGTAATCTCTCATCAAACATCATCATTGCTTTCTCAAGCTGTTGTAAAATCTGCAAATAAGCTTTCGGTCTCTTCCATAGGACCTGGGAATGGCATTCCACCAAATCTCTATTAATAGCATCGAGATCTATAACACCTTCTCTTACGTATCCTTCTTTCTCTTCGATTTCCGAACGCATCGATACAGCATGCTCTAATCTTCGTAACCAGTCACGTGCATCTCGTTGCTTGAGATCGGTCTTGAACGATATGTCATGGGAGAATATGATGGCTGGTAAGAGCATCGGATGTCCTATTTGAAGGATACATGCTTTGAGATGTTTAATCGATTCATTCATGTCGGAGCTTTCTGTGCCTTTGGCATATCCCGTAGTGATCCCATGGTTTGATATCATGAGAGAGAGTAAGTTCCCAACCACGAGTCAGACCCTTTTTCCGGACATCACTTTTACGGTTCACAATTTCTAGCGATACGTTAGGCCCGGTAAGTAGAAGGGTATAGTGGAAACCTACGTAGATGTGGATTCTTTTCATCTTGATCATAAGCAGCCCCAAAATATTGGGCCAACAGCACTTCCGGACTCGATGGACCTATATGGCAAATGCATAGTCTTCACCATGGAAATATATGTGGCAGATGGGAAACTAAGAATATTGGGGGCGAAGGTATCGGGGTGCTTGGCATTCAATTGAAGACTGTAAGAATGTCAGCACTTGATCAAACAAATCGGATAGTGATGTACTCACATCAATCGAATGCAAGCTAATTGAACCACTCCCTCTGGTAATACTGGGGAGCAAAAGCACCCTAGAAAGGATGAGCGTCAGTTAGATCTCATGATATTGGGGTCCGATTCAACTAACTCTTCGGTTGAGGAAGTTCTCAAATTCATCAGGGGTCAGAGGATGCTCTTCTATCGAATTGAAAGAAGGATCCTAAGAGTTATTAGCAATTGAAATTTCCATCATTAACAATGATCATTTACCGAATATGATACCATCTCCAGGTATGAAGTATTCTCATGAACATTTCTGCATCGAGCGACATTTGTGCTACGAGATATCAGATTAGCAAATTTCACAAAAGCATATATGATTTTATGTTACTCACGTAAACATATAATCATCCATCTTTGCTGATGTTCAAGATTTTCATATATCACTTCCAATTATAATATCTCTTCCTAAAAATGACAAATTTCGGGATGACAGATTTTGAAAATCATTCATTTACCATATCCAAATGACACTTCTCAAATAGATATACTGTGATAGGCGGTAGTCGACAAGATTGTACTTGAATATCAAAACACCTCTTCGATTATCGATTAGAAGCAGAGGAAAAACAAAGAGACTATTGAAACGTATTGCAAAGCAAAGTGAAGGAAGGTAAATAAACACACAAGATTGAAGAAAAGAGGAAGTTCATATTCCAGAACATAAAAAAGCTCGGTACATGAAGCGACTATGGCGTTGAACCCCGCGAAAAATTCGTGTTGATAGACAGGGTAGTCAGTCTAGTCTAGTCTTAGGTTTTGTCTGGATGTTTGAAGGTTTGACAGACTGATTGACAAATAATGGCAGTGGGTATTGTGTGGAGAACTTCACAGGTCAAACAGCTAAGCCCTTCTTGTTGGGTGATAAACTTTTAACTTCTTGCGGTGTGAATCGCAGGTCTACGGAGTAGGCTTATTAATATGACGCTTTTTGAAGTCTGATTGATCATTGTACAATGAGTGAGTGGCATTCGTTTTTTGTGACTTAAAAAATAAATTAAAAAAAGAGGCTGGAATGGTGGAGGTTTGATGATAGAGTTTCGAAGAAGTCATTTGATTGGCGTGATGTACGATCCAGGGTTCACCGAGTAGAACGGACTAGACTCTCATTGAGCATTTGAGAGGTTATTATTGTATTTGTCTTTCGATCATCATCTTATATCATATCATCCATCTACTACTGTATGTAATTTAATTAACGGTCCATTCACTAATCTAATGCCATTGAATACCCTACCCTTATGTGAATCAAAATCAGAAGTCAATGAGGGGTATATATATATATGTGTATATATTACAATAGTTAATTTTGTTTATCATTGATTATTCCATGAATTCAAAGCGTGTATAATAAGGTAACCTGCCTTTCCAACTCTTATAAAACTCCGCCCGCTATGCCCTTAAAAACGTAAAAATTGTGCAGTATAATATTTCTTACAATCTTACCCTTCCTTCTTGATTACCACCCCCGAACCAGCGAGTAAAATCGCTTCCGCTTCGGCTTGGCTGTCCGTCATTCTCATCATCCCCTCCCATCCATTTCGGTTTCTTGATTCCTTCTAGGAATCGTGGTGGCTCAAATGTGTCCATAGTATTCTTCATCCGGTGCCCTAATGCTTCGAAAAAGTTCTCCTCTTCGGGCTCAACACGATGCTGTTGTGGAGCAGCACTCGCCCGTGAGATGGATGCTGGGCCAAGCGCTCGATGCCTCTCGGCTCGGGGTATGGTCAAAATAGGAGCAGTGCGGTTATTTGGATTGTTCGGAACTGAACGACGATCAACGGAAACTTCTCCAAGTCCGCCGAGCGAAGAATGACCATTCAGCTCACGCTCGATTAAATCGCGCCCTTCACGCCATGATCCTGTTCCGTAACCGTTCTCATTCTCATCATCTTCATCTTCGATTACTCCTCCATATCCTACACAGTCTTTCACTTTCCCATATAGGTTGAAAAGTGTTGCGCAGACGGGAACTAAGATAAATATCGGGAAAAACCAATCAAACCAATCCCCCAATGGCGTGAACACAATTAGCTTTCCAAGAAACTTGTAAAACATTGTCTTCTTGTATACATCCGGTGGAAGAAAGGTGATAAAGTTAAAAGATAGGGGTACCGAAAGTTTGGCTACTTGCATCGCAAACCACATAGCAGCCTCTCCATGGGTGTTCCTTCTGACGAGTGCACGTCCTCTCCAGACCTTGACTTCAGACAGAGAGCTCAAAGCTGCTGCACACATGTACAAAATCCAGAAAGATGCAATCACCTGGCCTGCAAACCCAATTTCTCCCTTTTCGCTATCACGGTGATGCACTACCGTGACAGCAATGATTGAAAAAATGGGGTTGATGGACTTGATGAATTCAGACCAAATAATGCATATAGAGGCCAGAGTCAAAACAAATCCTAATGCAATTTTTGAGTACGGTAAGAAGAAATATTGGAAAAGGTACCGAGTATAAGGCGTTAAAATAGTGATACGATCAAACATGGAAGAATGAGGAGAGTTTCGGCCGATTTCAATCTTCTTTGACGCTGCTGAGTCCAATACAGCCTGTGTTTCTACGGCATCTTTAAGAAGTCGATCCCATTCATCGAGGTATCGGGCACGGCTGTGTCTAGCTCTTGTCAGCTGGCGACTCAGGTCTGCTAAGTATCGCTCCGTGATAACGTTTGGAATAGTTGCATTTGGCTCGGACATCCGCCGTATCAAAGTTCGTGGTCGAGATTCGGGTAAGTGTGTTTCGTCCGCAAGTTCCTCGATCCAGTCCTTAAAATCTCTTGCAGTGCCAGTCTTACGTTGACTCAACTGGGCAACCTGTGCCTCCAGATCCTCCAATTTCTGAATTGCGTCCTCCATGTTTTCGTGTATCTTTGGTGCCCGGTTTGAATCCTCCTCAACTTCCCACTAATGCTTGCATTTCTGAATAGGTTTCGAGGTATTGCGACGAGCCCATGACCCATTAAATAAATAGCCAAAATTAATCCCCAACAATATGCGAGAGCCATAACCACACTCTTCAGTGACTCGGGAGATACTCCCTCTTTAATGAAGATATATAGCATTGTAACAAGACCGGCTCCAAGAATGATGGCTTGATACTGGGCATTTGCGCGCAAAGAAAACAGAAGACGTCCTTTTGGGTCACGATATCCGGCATCAGCGTATTCGGCGAGGATCGGTAGAATGAACCTATACACAAATCAGTATGATCATAAGTGAATGCATGGGATATTCCCAACCAAGTCAAGGCAAATGTGAGCCAGTATGTGATGCGCCATGCAACTAGGAGCACTCGATCGTAAAGCCATATTCCTCGACTTCCAGCATCCTCCGTCCTTGCACTCGAGGCAAGTAATAGGTACAAGATACTTGCCGGTAACCAAAGGGCAAAAAATATAGGAACGAGGAGGTATGCAGGAGTTGTGCGGATAGGGAGATAATGTCGTAATATAAGAAGTACAACCAAACTGATAACCAGTAGAGCGATCAGAGCGAATATCTCTGAGCCTATTGGTGATGAAGTTGCCAGAGTTTCAATCATTTCAATTTAATTCATACAAACAATGAGAAGTATTTCCATTTGAGAAAGTGTATAAGTATAAATAATTATCTATCTATTATTGCTCTTTCAGTTTCTTGGTGCTTGAAGTGAGTGGTAAATTGAATGGTCTTATAAGTGAATCATGATGAATTCGTACAATAGAAGAAGCATTTGGTACGATCCACTAAAGGATGGAACTACTTTAAACTCTTTTCATGGTTCTCATCCGCTTTTGTTGGTGATGTATCCATAAACATACATCACACTAGTCTATTTACAGACAAGCGAGAATTGGTAAGCCAAGACGAAAATCTACTCTAGTTAGCCTTGTCAACAAGAAAAAAAATTAATTCCGATTCTCCGACTTCTAATACCTAAGCACGTAGTAATCAATCACATTTCAATCAACCCACCAATCCACCAACCCACCAAAATATTTTTTGATCAAAGAGCAAACAGGGCAAAATGGAGTACCCGCAGTCATCACCAACTGCTGAGCACATCATGGCTGACCAAACACAATTGCATACAACTCAAAGTGCAGGATCGTTGATTGAAACCCCTGGAATCGATGGGAATCTTCATGGAAATGAAATTGAAAATAGAAATAATGGAGGTTTTGGAAATTACCAATCTGGTAAATAGTGAACTCCAATCTCAAGTCTCAAGTCTCATGTCGCATGTCGCATTTTCATTCTGACTCAGTACCAGGCAGGCGCGATTTAACCGTCAACGATATTGCAGACATAGACGACCCTATACTTTTGTTGGAAACTCTTACAAAATGGGATTCGCGCAGTGATAATAATTTTACCTCTACACATACCAATGCACAATTCGCAAGCCTTTTACAAGCCGCCGAAACAGCTGGAGGGGTAAATGATCTGCGATCGGGTACCCCATCGAATAATAATGGTAATGGACAATCTACTCGAGGTTCACCACCAAAGACATCCTCAAAACGTCGCAGAGATGAATCGGAAGAAGCTTCAGAGGAAGGAGGGGAAATGTTTGGCTTCATAAATGCCAAATCTAAACCAAGGAAAGTGCGCAAACTCACAGCGGAGGAGGAAGAGGAGGCTGCGAGAGAGCGAGAAATATGGGGATCAGAACCTTCCGATCTTGAGGACGAGGAAGAGGGCGAGGATTCTAGCTCCAAATACTCAACAGTTCCTAATCTCAACCCAAGGGCATATGGTGTTCATGGAGCTGCAGCAATTTTCCGAAAAACATCTGCGGCTGGTAGAAAATACACCAGTGAGCCTTGCCAATACCATTTTGCAAGAATGAAACTGACCAGACTGCAGGACCAGCGATGTCATCGGTATTCACAAAATTGGAATTAGCTCCCGAAGACTTCATCACTCTTCAAGCTGCAGCCAAGGACTATATGCTCGATCCGAGACACCCAGATCGAAGTGCCTGCGTTGGTAGCAAAGGAAAAAGGGATAGTGATATGACGAAGCTGAAGCTTTATGCTTGCGTCAGGAACTTTTTGGCAGACGAAGGAGAGGGGTGGGGTGAGAAACTTTTTGGTAAGAATTCTCCAAGTGGCGCTACAAGAAAATGGATGTGGCCTCAGATGCCGAATAGGTGAGTGATGTGATTTTCAATCTTAATACTGCTCTTGTTGACAATAATCTCAAGAATTATCTCTCGTGTAACTCCTCTGCTACGTCGCATGGTTACCAACGAGAGGCAGCGATTGTATGCTCTTAACCAAAGAGTTCAGAGGAGGAAAGAGGAAGAGCTCTTTCAGCTGCAAGCTGCATCATCCAATGATGTTCAAGCATCTAAGTCTTCCCCAATTGACCCCCGTCGAAATGTTAGCAATGCAACCACAACTGTGGCAGCTCAGACGCAAACAGCCAATACACCAGAAGTTAGTGCCAAGCAGCCGGCACCACTTGAGTACCATATCAATATTCTTCACAATGGCAAGCGTATCAAGGATATGTTTACCTTGAACCCCACAAATTGTGTAGGTTTCGTAAGCTTTACTGCACATGTTGACGCAGCAGTGAAGGCACCTTACAAGAAGACGGTTATGAAGGTCTTGGGTCCCAATGGCTTGGTGGAGGTCAAATCAGAAGCAACATATGCCATGGCTTTAGTATCAGTGAGGAAGGCGGAGTGGATGGATGGAGACGTCAAGATCATTGTTGAGACGGAAAAGACACAATGAGCTAGGATGTATTTGAAGGCGCATAGGTATAACACAGTGGGCAGCGTACTAAATGCAAGGGGTTGCTCATATTCGTGGCTTTTACTTTCACAGGCGCTTTTTGCCAGTTTTCATTTTTTAGCAGCAAAGAATACTTTCCTCGGCATTCTTTTGATGGTCTGCTATTTATTGGTGTGAACCTCTATGTATTGTAACAATAGCTGTCTATAAATATCTAACTCCGAGCTAGTATGCATCTCTTGTAAAATTTGAAAACAAAATATTTCCATCCTTGCTTCATCATTATGTACTTGGTGTAATCCACGATATTATGTACGGCTGTGTACGTTGTGCAAATTGCATCATCGTCTCTTCAGAACAGCAATTACTAGCCATCGCTTTCTAGCCGTCGCATCTCGATCCTCTGCTCCCCTATCCGTGACCCAATCTCTCTCGACACCGTTAGCATCTCTCTCATAGATAGTTTTCTATCTCCAATCCGGCTGCTGCCAGTTTTTCCTCCTCAAAAAATCCACGCATTAGCTCCCGACCTGTATGGAAACCTGCGCAGATCCATGCCCTATATATCCATTGAATCAGTATTTCTGCCAACGGGTATGTTTCATCTAACTCATCTGTGCCCAGTTCAATAGTGGTTGTCACTCTAGGTAGGGCAGAAGAAATCGACAAAACAAAACAACTCCGCCCACTTACCGCCCATTTTCCTTCAGAAACCACCTGATCGACTTCAAAAGGTTTTCATGTTGCCACGGCATCCACAAACAATCTGATGCGATCACCCTACTAAAACTTTCCTTATTCTTAACCGAAAACCCGTCATCAACAACTCCCCACTCATGACCCTGTACCGTGACGTCTCCAAAACCATTCGATTCAATATTCTTCGCGACATTGGTCCGCAAATTCGCCAGAACCCCTTCATCGGGATAATCACTAAGAACCACCTCTTCCGCGCCCATCAGCGCAGTTACGATGCCCGCCAATCCCGTTCCACTTCCTACCTCTAACACTCTTTCGCCAGTAACTTCCCATCGTTCCCTCCCCCCTCTCTTTCCATCTCCCTCCTCAAAAAACTCTGCAAGTTGCAACGACGCATTCCATAAATAATGTGCGAATAAAAGTCTCCCCTTCTCCCCAGCCGGGGAAGACAACTCTAATACTATTTCGCCAAGTGTTGGGGACGTATAAACAATATGCTGGTCTTTGTCGCCATGTTGGTTTTGGATATCGTCGGGGAAGAGAGCGGAAAGGGAGCTCTGCATGTAATCTTCGGGTTCAGTAAACTCGGGCTCGGTGCGGATTCTATCAGTTAGGACGCGAGACATTTTGGCGGCGGGTTTGGGATGGACAGTAAGTAGGATAGAATCTGGTGAGGTAGGGATTTGCTTCCTCTTTTTAGACTAGAAGTCTCAGCTAGGAGGTGGAGTCTGTGGGGCATAGAGACTAGCATTTTGGGACCCCTCACACGTGATACTGTTTCGTACTTGAGAGTGAGAATGATCTTTTGATGTTCTGGAAGCAAATGAGGTTCAGAGTGAGTTTCTTGTACTTGAAACTATTTATCTTGTCTCTGTTGCGCTACAACCTCACTGTGGTTCAACAATATATTCGCAGAAATGAATACAATGCACGTACCTAGTGAGAATACAGGCAGGGACCTGAAAATCAATGAAGTTTTTTTTAAGGGCATGAGATGCGTTATAGAGGAAATGTACCAACTGCCACCTTATGGATGGGACAACTTTCTTGATGAATGTGAAGGAGCGCAACTGGGGAAACAGAATTCCTACATATGACTAGCTGGCATTTATCCATAATTACCATAGTTAGTATTTGTCCTCCGAGAATTCACAATCGGTACATTAGGAACTCTCTGAACCGGAATTACTTCCGATACTTCACAAATACAGACTACTACTTAATTATCCGAAGCAAAACAAGGCATTCGAGAATGCTAAGCAAATTTCATTAAACGGCAAAACAATATAGTAGTAAGTAGTCATGACTTTCACCAGAAAACTTTGACAAATGGGTATCGTAACATAGCCCAACTCCATATGATTACCATTACTCCTCGAAAAACCCTCCATCACTAACGTTACCATCTTGAGCCTCGTCTGCTCTTGCTCCCTCCACGGCTCCAAATGCTTGGTTTTTAGAAAAGCCTGTAGATTTATTCTTTGCAAGTTTCATAGCCCTCGTGTCCTTGACACCACGCTGGGCTCTTCTCTGGCGTCGATTCATTCCTGTCGTATCGATCGATGGAGCTTGCTCCTGCTCTTGAGGCTTTGGTTTTGGAATTGGCTTGGGCTTCACAAGCTTCCTCTCTGGAAGTTTAACAGGCCTTTTAGTCAAAGTAGTAGTATCTGGTTTTCTATTACGTAGCCGATCGAGGGTTCCCTCTTCCATGCACTTCTCGACCTCCTTCCACATTGGGGGTTTTGTCTTATTGGTTTTCGTCTCTCCATCTTCTTCCGAACCTTTTGGCGGATAAAGACTGATATAAGTTTCACTTAAAGGGTGATATTGGGTATAATTGAGATCAACTTCAAGAATATGCATCTCTTCCTTCAATTGCTCAACTTCCTCGGTAGATTGGGTTTCCAGAAGACGTTTCCGAAGTTTCTTCAGCTGTCTAGTAGCCTTTTGACGCTCTGCAATACAGAATTAGTATAATATGGGAATATCTCTTTAAGAGTTCATCATACCGAAGAATCGGACCATGTGATATTTCTTGATCATTTTCTGTCTTATCTTCTCTGCTTCAGCAGAAGCCAATTCCTGCTGATATGCAGCAAGAGCCCGTTCGTCCTCGACACGCACATTGGCAGGAAGATCCTGTGCTCTTTCAAGTTTCCTCGTTACATCTCTTATCTTCTTCTTTATAGTGTTTACGCTCGAAGTATGTACTTGTTTTTTGTTAAATGCTGGTTTCTGACTTGCGTTTCTTTGCTGGTTTCGGTTCATCACCATAGACTTGAACTTGTCTAGATGGATGTACCACTTCTGCAGCATCTGAATCAGAAAGCTTTCGTTTTGGTGCCATGATGTTGTTGAATTGATAAAAAGGTTGAGCTGATGGTGAAATTATTGTGGCTGTTCAGCCTTGTCAAAATTATTTTATTTTAACATAACATCAAGGAGGGGATGCCACAAGCCACGTGATATGGTTAGTCAGCTAAACTCACAAATTTCATGCATGTTGGTTGTTCTCCACACAGCCATCAGCAACGGAATAATATCGGGCCGATGAAGCATGGGTCATTCAAATAATATGGCAGATCAGTTGTAAGTATTGATATTTCTTCCTGTTAATTATCTCTACTGTATAGTTTCTCTCAATCACATTCAAAAATTGAAAATATCGACTTCAATTTCTTTGGGAAGATTTTCTTCTTCCCTTAACGGAGAGAAAATTCACAGATTCAATCTTCAAGCAATGCATAGACTCTAGAGTTATTCAAACTAACAATTGATTTATAGATCGATCAACCCAGAGCAGTCTACTGCTCAAAATCCCAAACCTAACTCATTTGGACCAAAAACATTAGGACCAACAAATCTCTAAAATTCATCGCTGCTTCTTCTAATACAGATTACGATTTTAAAGTTGGATCTACCATAGACCCAAATCACCCCCTTGAAAGCCCGAATAGCGAAGACTGCCAAGGCTTCAAATTCAAGACCGACTCAGAGCTAAACACTGCTAATTATCAAATCGTGAACGAAACGATTTTCGACTTTAGATCTTTTCGGTTTCGTCCAAAGCATTGACTATCTACAACTCAGCATTTGGAGAGTAAGCTCTACCGAGTTACCCCTTGACTGCAGACAGATCAGCTGATAGCTACTTTCTAGGCTGGCGCAAGACTCAATTAGTAACTTGGCAATATATCCAACCTGGTAGAAGCGGCAGAATTGATAAGGTAAAGCTCTTAGATTTGACTAGAGTACCAGATTGGCACTTTCCGGCAAAGATGAACAAGACCGAGGGCATCATCAGATGGTCGCCAAACTCGGCTCGTTCTCAGTTTGTCGCGTTCAATTTGAACTATCGAATCCTTCAAGTCTATGCAGCCAAGGGCTTCGCGCAGCCAGGAAACTTCGAGTATGAACCCCTTTCTCGCTACATTGATATCCCCTCTTTAAACACTTTCGACTGGTCGCCAATTGTCGAAGGACTGGTTGCTGTTGGTACTTCTGGTGGCGAACTTCAATTACTACGAGTTGACGACAATTCGAATGCTGTCTTGGCTCTTTCCGTCAAACAGCCGAGAGCCTGTCAAGCTGTCGCCTTCAACACTACTGGATTACTGGCAATCGGTCTCGAAAGGGTTAGAAATGACGGATCTCTGCAAATTTGGGATGTTAATCAACGTCTAGCTGGTTGGGATACTTCTCAACCAGGATGGAAAGTACCAAATAATGCGGTCGAGCCTAGGAAGTTTGAGTCGGCCACCGTGAGTGGACGTAAGAATAGCACCCGTGACGGCGCTACTAACGAAATACAGGTAACTAGCATTAAATTCTTCGAGGATCAGCCCCAAACGCTTGCTATTGGTATCAAGAATTCTTGCGTACGAATTCATGATCTCAGAGGTGAGTTTGGTTTCATCTCTCTGGCAAAATATACTGACATGGAACAGATCCAAATAGTGGAGTAATCACGTTTCAAACCAAATGCAACAACAATCTCACCATAGACTACTCGGATCCTAATTACTTTGCATCCTCTTCCTTAGATCAGCCTGGTCTTATGGTCTGGGACCGTCGTGCCAGCACTCGAGCCACTGCCTCTCCAATGTACCTGGATGCTTTCGAAAATGATGGATATACCTGGGGCGCTGCGCTCCAATTAAAGAAGGTTATTTCTACAGACAAACAGGGCTCATATATCAAATCCTTGCGCTACTGTCGAGAGCAGCGTGGAAATTTGGGTGTTCTCTCTAATGCCGGCCAACTCCAAATCTTGAAGATTAACAAGGAGTATTACGATGCTGGTTCCGAAGATGATGTTAAAGGAAGCCCAGAATTACTTCAGATCAAGAAATCATTTGATCTCGAGTACCCATATTTCGACCCAGATCGTGGACGCAAGCAGGAAGATAGGATTGTTTCTTTCGACTGGTTAACACTTGGCACTACAGATCTACAGCCTCGCGTTGTTGCATTGAGAGCTTCTGGGTCATTCGAAATCATGCAGACACCACCTAATACCAGCGGTCAAATGATGGACTTTATGCCATGGCAGGTACCACACAATCACGATAAAGTACCATATCATACTTTGATGGATTTTGCAGATCCCGATGAGCGTAGAGCGAACCTTGGCCCCCTTTACGCAGATCAATTGAAATCTCAAACACCTGTATTTGGACCAAATGGATACAATGCCCCGCATGTTCAGAGCTCCCTAGCAACTACTCTCGACAAAGCTCTTGAGCGTTCCGAAGCTCCGAAAGCAGACATCAATACAGAAATACCAGGCAGTCAGATCCGTAGAGCAGCTTTCACAAAGTCAACTTTTGCAGAAGCTATTGACCGACAGCTTTCGATCGTCAATGATCCAGTATCGGAAGTCTTCGTTAAGAAAAGTGGTCTCAACGATGATAGTGACCCCGCTTTCTTGGGCAGTAAGCTGGCTGCCATGGACATCACCAGTAGAAGCAATATGCAGGTTCAGAGTTCGTCGACAACTAATATCTGTTCTAGTAGGGAGATGCACGAGGCATTACTTGCGTCTCGCATACCAACCTCCAAAGCTGAGGCGATGCTGATCGATAATTTGTTCATTCATCGTGCTCTGAATGGTTATTTGTTTGATTGTAATAAAAACAAATCAGTAGTAAAAGAAGATCCATGGCTCAGAGATGTATGGTATTGGATCTCAGGTGTGTTACTTTCTCTTGTGGTTCTGATACTTGCTGATATGTCTAGTCGCCGAGAAAGCTGCCAAGGATGACGGTATGCTGTCTTCAACCCTTGACCTTAGCTACTTGGGAGTTTATACATTATGGAACAATGATTTTGGTGGAAAGGACGAATCAAGACTCGTCGACAGTATAATTGTCCCAGACCGCACACAGTGGGAAAGACTTATTGCCGTCATCAACAAACGTGTCGGCTGCGAAGAGTATACTGGTGTACCAACCATGAAGCCACAACACCGACAATTATGCCTTGCTCAATGCGGCTTTGGAAGACCTGTAGCAGAACTTAAAGAGATTCTTGCGCGTCTAGAAGAAAGGGGAGAATATACAAAAGCAGCGGCACGTGCACTATTTGAGGGAGAGCCTGGACACGCGGTCGATATCCTCCGACGTGGAGGCAAGGAGCTAGTTTTTGTTGCTGTAGCACTCGACGTCACTACCAAGAGTTCTTCCAACGTCGATCTCTCTAACTGGGACAAGACACTTCAGGATCAACCCCATATGTCTGGGGATCCCTATCTACGAGCTATCTTTGGCTATGTCACAACTCGGGATTGGGAAGTCATCGCAAATGAGACATCTCTTCCATTGAGGTACCGTGCGGGAGTGGCTTTAAGATACCTTAGTGACCTCCAACTTACAGAGTGGCTTGACAAGGAAATGGAAGAAGCTATTGAACATGGAGATATCGAAGGTATTGTGCTTGCCGGAATCACCAACTATATGGTCGATATCCTAGCAAAATACGTCGCAAAGTTCTTTGATTACCAAACCGCTATCCTAATTATGTCGTTCTGCTACCCTCGTTATCTCGCCGATATTCGCTGCGATGCTTGGCGTCGAGAGTATCAAGCTTATTTGAACCGCCATCAGCAGTTCATCTTACGTGTCCAATTTGACCAAGGTACAGCAAAGAAATCTCGCCAACGAGACGGTGTCCCAGTCATCAAACCCCCCAACCGCCAAGTCACTATTCGCTGCCTCTATTGTGATACCCGTTCCGCAAACGACCGTCATAATGCAACTGGCGGCGCTCCCGTACCTCCCAATTCATCCGCGGGTCCTTCCTCTACCACCGATGAGCGCAATCCTCTAATGTCTAGCGGTATCAATGCCGGCCTCAGCTGTCCTCGCTGCGGCTCGCATCTACCTCGCTGTGCAATCTGTCTTGAGATTTGCGGTGCTCCTAGATCAGATCGGCCCGAACGCTCGGATGATCCAATGTTGAAGAGAATGGGCAATCAATTGACTTTCTGTATGAAATGCAAACATGCTGCTCATATGGATCATGCGGTTGCTTGGTTTAATAGACACGTGGAGTGTCCGGTCGCGGAGTGCAAGTGCAGATGTAACTTCAGGCCAAATGTCGATATCGCTTGAGTTTAGGACGGAAGAAAGGCAAAGGGACCAATTTTTTAGTGGCGTTATGAAATTTATGGATGCATATGGGTGAAAATACCCCATTCTAGTATGAAACTAGAAGATTAGTTATGAGAATAAGATACCGAGATCAGTGTTAGTTACTATTGATGCATAGAATAACATTTATGAAATGTGAGGTTCCACAGATCATGTGCGTGTTTTTTTTTTTTTTTTTTTTTTTTTTTTTGACTGGATCCGAACAAGACTCTCAAGCTTAAGAGGGTACAATTTCAACAATCAATAGATGTGATGTATGCATCAACTGAACTCAATTTAGACCCGCAAATGAGCTGTTAAAATAATATCTAACCAAAAAGAATTCTATTCGGGCAAGAAGTCTACAAGAATATGAAAGACATGGGGCCCCGCATCGGTTCCTCATCTAATCCAATCTCATGTCAAAGAGCCTCTATCCCATAATTCACCCGACATTCCTAATCGAACCCAAGGTTACATTAGATTGCATCTTATCCAGCCAGATCTCTTACCTACCTAGTACCATACATACTAATTTTTAATCGACTTTGGGCGTGATCTTCAATGCGTGACTCTGGCTCCGCCGTGGAGCCTCTTATTGCATGAAAATGGATACTTCCATGCTATCGGTATCGTATCTGGCGAAATAGCCACGTTATTACAATTCACATGAGCTCTCTTGAGAGACGAGCTGAACATGACTGTAATTGAGGGAAACATAAACATTTTCATTTCCTCGAGGTTATTTCCTCCAGGTTTTGCGAATTGAAAGGGGCCCTGTCGATCAATTGGATACCGCATCACTTCCAAGGTTACTTCCAAGGAATCACAGCATTGGCGCGCGTATCATCACATCTGTCCTGAATGCCGACTAATTTACCAATTGGAAGAAAGCCCGAGTCGTTACCCGCCCCGCTCAACCAAACTTCAGTAACGTTTCAGATGTCAACAAACGAGATTTAGAGATTGCGAAAGGATCAATTCATTTCAAACTTTTCTTATCAACCGACCGTTTTTCTTTCTTTTTTGGGGGTGGTGATGATGATGTGACTCGGCGGCGTATCTTTAGCGTTCGAATCCTTGAGGGTCATTTGGTTCCCGCCTCGGAAGACTGCCGAATTATGACTGGTATGACAACTCCGGATAACCCGAATTGATTACAAAGTCTTGATAAAGTAGCAAGGCTGAGGTAGATATAAAATGGATACTCCGCCATCGGATAATCCAACGATTGGATATTGATTGGGTGCAGATGGAAGATGAAGGGGGTATGCAAATATTGGGGGCTGGGGACTTGGTTTTATTGTACTGGTGGTGTACATATAGATGGAATTATGGAAAAGGATAGAAGTTTAAGTTAGGAATTTTGGAAGAGGTGAAGGAGAGGTGAAGAAGGGATGAAGAAGAGGTGAAGAAGAGGTGAAGAAGAGGTGAAGAAGATGTGAAGAGGTAAAGAGGTGAAGAGGTAAAGAGGTGAAGAGGTAAAGAGGTGAAAGTGAAAGTATAATCCAATAAGGAAAGGACGCACTCGAGCTAGCCATCTGAATAGATGACAGGAGAGCTACCTACATACATAATAACCTACATAATTATCAATAGTCTCCCCCTTCAGCTTTTCACAAGCTATTCCCATTATCACATAATCTCCACTTAGGCCGAAGCGTAATAATTACGAAAACCTTACATTTGCTTTACATATCTACATTGCCGCCGGACGGACACCGCTGTCGGTACTTGGCCCAAAAAACGTGCTGTTTATTAGATATACGCAGGTCAAGCAAGCATGAGAAGCTTCTAGAAACAGGCAATGCAATGTACTTACAGCAATCCTATACTATACTGTGCATACCTATCCACGTCCCAACAGGCAAAATGTAATTGGGGGGGAAATGTAAACAAATGCAGCTAAAATGCAAGTAAAATGTAACGCAAAACGGTTCGTTTTCTTGGAGCTCTCAGAGAATTGAGATGGCTGAGCAAATGCAACCGCCTAGAAGAGAAAGGGAATGGATGGATGGATGGATGGATGTATGGATGGATGTATAGATGGATGTATGGATGGATGTATAGATGGATGTATGGATGGATGTATGGATGTATAGATGGATGTAAGATGGATGTATGGATGGATGTATAGATGGATGTATGGATGGATGTATGGATGTATAGATGGATGTATGGATGGATGTATAGATGGATGTATAGATGGATGGATATTCGGGCACAACAGCACAGCAGAGTTTACTTTTATTCCGTATACGTATATACTCAATACAGTAAATAGTCTGTTTGTCTATTTGTCTGTCTGTCTTGTCTGTATGCACGATTAGTAAATTAGCAAGTAGATGAGTAGGTACCTACCTATCCTATCATCATCCATATCTACCAGGTACCTAGTAGAGGGAAAAGCAGCACGGACGAACAGATTGGAAAACTTCAAGGGGGCCACGACAAATCTATTGGAAGTTGATGCCCTGCCCCAAAAATAAAAACGGATCTGGATATCGTCAAAAGAAAGAAGGAACCTTGGAATGCCTAGATGAAGTGAATGAAGGAAGGAAGGAAGGGAGGAGAGAAAGGAAGGAGGAAATAGGATAATTACAACAGAAAATACTTGCAGGTGATAAACAACTTTTTGATTTGATCATCTACTACCTAGGCAGTATTTGATTTGATTTGATATGATATGATATGATATGATATGATTGGATTGGATTGGATTGGATTGGATATCCATGGATGATATAATTTGGTTTGATTTGATTTGATTCAATTTAGGATAGATAGATATATTATTATGATTACCTAGATATATTATACAAAACCAATCAATTATATGTACCCGTGGACTTAAAAATACATATATATACCTATCTAATAAGTATATTACTTCCAAGGTTATTATCTCTCTCTCTCTCTCTCCAGGGCTTCCTATCAAATTCAATTCTATTTTATGCGATATCCAAAAGGGTTGAAATTGTATTTATCTCTATCCTATTCCATTATATCCCATCACATCCCATCATATCCCATCATATCCCATCATATCCCATCATATCCCATCACATCCCATCACATCCCCATCCATCTTTTATTTCCAATATCAATCAACTTCTTCATCTTAGAATACACCTTGTCTGTTGCCCTCGTCTTAACATCTCTCTATCTCTGGCTCACTCATTACCTAGTTTTTACTTACACACACACACACACACACATACATACATACATACACATACAAACAAACACATACAATCTCTCTCATATACCTTCACTCCCTCTTACTTCACTCCCTCTTACTTCACTCTCTCTTACTTCACTCTCTCTTCATATAGCTCTTTTCCCAGCAAGCAACCATACTATTTTGTATCGATTTCGAATAGAAATTGTTTGTTCGAAATCAATAAGATATATTGAAAGAAGGACCAAATACGAAAGAGAGTAGGCAAGGCTGTCTATGTAATCAGAAGAAAAGATAAGAAAGAGAAAGAGACCAAACGAGAGAAAGAGAAAGAGATCGAACGAGAGCAAGAGAGAAGAGAGATCAATAAAAATCGCAAAAAAGAGCAATTCAAGACAAAAATACCAAAAGCAGGGAAAAAGTAAATAAACTCTTCTTGTTTTCCTTAAGTAATTCAATTCCCCCCTCTTTCTTCCTCTACTCAGCTATTTATTATATTTATTATATTCCTTATTGGTTTATATTGGATAGTACCTCATTTTCTCTTATTTTTCTCTACATCTTAAATCTTACATCTTACATCTTCTCTTCATCTTACTTCTCTACTTTATTTCGAGTTCATATCATCGTATCGAGTTTTGTTATGGTGTCGCAAGAAGTTGGTCGCTCCTATTAAAATATATTTCTAAGAGGTTCCATCAGATTCTAGTTGAAGAAAAAAACTTATATTCACCACCACAACAGGGCTATTGTCACTATAAGCCATTTAAAAGCACTGTTATAATTGCAGTGTGTCCAACCACAACCGCTCGCCAGTCCGGCTACACGCACCAACGGTCATCCCAGTGGGAATTATTATCTATTCTCAATGTCCTTTAACCTCTTCTCAAAACAACCAAGAAAACCGAAGAAAACGTCAGAAAACGAGGAGGGGCTGCAAACCGATTCGCCTCGGTCAAAATCTCCACTAAAGAAATCTTACTCCAGGTCTAGCAAAAATAGAGAAGAAGAAAATATTAAATCTGAAGAAAAGCAACAATCAGGGTCAACAAAGTCTAGCCGCATTCGCCCAAAATCGGGTGCTTATCCGTCGCGAAATTCTTTCGATCCCAACACTACTCATCCTTTAAATCTTCCCCCAGAACAATTGCGCCGATTGTCAACTCAAGTCAGGATGTCGGAACCTATGGACATTGATGTTGAGGCTACTTCGAGCACTCGCAATCCTTCCCCACCACCTGCAACATCTTCACAATCAAACGCTCAACCAAACGCTTCCAAACCTGCAGAGCCTGTTCTCAAGTCGGCTTCAAAGTCGGCTCCTAGGCCTGGCCCGCAACCAAGTGCCACCAACGGACAAAATGCACCAGTCGATGGAGATGGACCACCGCCTCCCCCACCAGCTCATAAATCAAACCCAACGAGTCCTCAAGCTGTGGCGCCACCAACTCCAGAAGAAGCAGAAGCATTCAAAGATTCTGGAAACAGATACTACAAGGCTAAGCAGTACAAGAAGGCCATTGAAGAATACACCAAGGGTTCGTGCCTTCGAAGGACTTTAACAAGTGACAACCGCTGATTTTTATACTATTTGTAGCCGTCGAAGCGATGCCATCATCATCCACATATATCAACAACCGTGCTGCTGCTTACATGGCTGCTGGCCAATATTACCAGGCTTTAGAAGACTCTAAGCGAGCTGATCAACTGGATCCTAACAACCACAAGGTCCTTCTTCGATTGGCTCGAATCTACATCAGCATGGGACTACCACAAGAGGCCATGGATACCTTTGGCCGCATTCAGCCACCTCCATCGGCGAAGGATATGGCACCAGCCAAGGCCATGTTGCAACACCTTGCTTCCGCCGCAGACGCACTTAGAAACGGTACTGGATCAATGGCGATACACTCCATCGAGCAGGCAGAGAGATTACTTGGCATGGGTGTTCCCAAGCCACGCAAATGGCAGTTGATGCGCGGTGAGGCTTATTTGAAGATGGGTAACGTCAATGCTTTGGGAGATGCACAAAACGTCGCCATGTCTCTACTGCGCAGCAATAGCCAGGATCCTGAGGCGCTTGTCTTGAGGGGCAGAGCTTTGTACTCTCAGGGTGAAAACGAAAAGGCTATCCAGCATTTTAGACAAGCTTTGACCTGCGATCCTGATTATAGAGACGCAGTCAAGTATTTGAGATTGGTAAGGAAGGTTGATCAGCTCAAAACCGAAGGAAATGCAGAGTTCAAGGCTGGACGATACCCAGAGGCCATTGTAAAGTACAGTGAAGCACTCAAACTCGACCCTACAAACAGAGGCACAAACTCCAAGCTACTTCAGAACCGTGCTTTGTGCAAATCTCGCCTCAAGGATTATGCGGCTGCCATTGAGGATTGCGACCAAGCTCTTCAACTTGACCCTTCATACACCAAAGCCAAGAAGACAAAGGCCACCGCTCTTGGCGAGTCTGGCCAGTGGGAAGATGCTGTGCGTGAACTCAAGCAGTTACAAGAACAAGAACCACAAGATGCGGGTATTGCCAAGGAGGTGCGACGAGCTGAGTTGGAATTGAAGAAGAGCAAGAGAAAGGACTACTACAAGATTCTTGGCGTGGAGAAGGATGCCGACGATAACCAGATCAAGAAGGCCTACAGAAAAGCTGCAATCATCCATCATCCAGATAAGAATAGGGATGATCCACATGCCGAGGAGCGATTCAAGGACATTGGAGAAGCTTACGAAACCTTGAGCGATTCCCAGTAAGTTTGTTCCATTCTTGTCACTGCCTGCCCAATCTAACACACAACAGGAAACGTGCACGATACGACAGTGGCGTAGATCTGGAAGATCCAATGGATGGCTTCGGAGGTGGCATGGGGGGCGGAGGAGGGATGAATATTGATCCAGGTGAGTCTACATCCCCGGCATGTCCATGCTATATCGCTAATACTCTCAATAGAAATCCTCATGCAGATGTTCGGAGCCCAGATGGGTGGTGGCCGTGGAGGTGGGGGTGGCTTCCACAGTTTTGGTGGAGGCATGCCTCACGGAGGCCGCACTCAAGGGGCTCCTCAAGGTTTCCCAGGTGGATTCTCATTTCAGTGACCAGACGAAGACCAGAAAGAGGATATTCAACAGGCTCAATCCACCTCTCACGACAGTTCAAGGAGTTCGCGTCAGAGTTTTTAATTTCACAAAAGCTCCTTATGATACCGATAGGACCTGGTGGCTACGTAAAGCGTGGATGGGTTTCCTATTGGCGGGCGTTCTATTTCCTCTTGATCTCTTGGCCCTTCTAGCTCTTTTAACGGCCGGAGTGTACATTTGCATCAGAATTACCATGTACGCGCGTCGTAAACCGGACGTCTCATAGAATTTGGGGGATTAGATCTCATTGCAGGCGTTTGTGTTGTTGTGGCTCTCATTTTTGTTCCTAGCTTCGAAGCATGATGAAAGGATAGCCACATACATACTGGCCAGATTTTGAAACAGTATCAAAAAATTGAAGAAGGTAATATGGTCTACGAGGAATTGATGTACACGTCTGATGGTGTTTATCATGGATGACATAGGGTTTCTTTTATTACCTCACCTTGAGTAGACTATTAATGAACATAGTTTGAATCGATTCTCTTGGTATTCAGCGTGAATGAATTTGAGTTTTATATCGATCGTGATCAGCGCTCCAAACATTGCTTGACACTTACCAAAAGCAGTCTTGAAGAGTAGCAACTGAATGAAGGCCAAATCCGGATAAAATAGGGGCCGAATCTCACGTGTCACTCACTTTCCACCAAGCGAAAGGCTGAAATTCAACCTTGCCCATTCAGATTTGTGTGGTGGGGCAGAATAATTCCCAAGAACGGCTCTCATTACGGAGTAGAACTTTTCCAACATCATATCATATTGCAAAAACTGGCAACGAAATTACTTCCAGAACTCACGATACAAACCCCAAGAACCAGATCAGACTCACCATATTAAGTTTATCGTGTATCAAGTCTGCTCTATTGCCAGCTTTTCCCTCGTCCCCAACCATCCAACAAATAAATCTAAATCTAATAAATATTATGACTCGATAGCGCAATCCCGAAGAATGCTACACATGTACATGCGATTTACTTTACAATAATTGTGGATCATTTTAACTTGATATTCCCTTCTGTCTGCTGTAACCTCAAGCTTCAGTTCTTGAGAATACAGCAGTTATGGACGCCCAGGTATGTTTGGATACACCGCTTCCCGGAAGTTTTGCGCTGGCAGGGGTATTGCTCGAGAATGGAAGGTCTGATACGGATGATAAAAGTACGGTGCTAATCTGCCATTCATTCTATAGATTGAGAAAGCCATCGAAATCGCATGGGACCCTCGATCCGACCAAACTCTGAAAGGGCAAGCGGTCGAGTATCTCACTCAAGTACGAGGCGACACCTCGAGTCTACAAGCATGCCTTAACCTATTTACCAGAGCCCCTAAAGCCGCCGAAGTCGTACGATTGGTGTCGTTGGATATAGTCAATAATGCAATTCAGACTCAACATATAGACGATCAGAGCTTGCGTGGTCTCAAGGAACAACTACATGACTATGTGAGGAGAACATACGCCTCTGGAAATGAAGTGGACCCGCCAGCTTTGCAGAATAAGCTCACGCAAACCTTGACATTCCTGTTTTCAACTTTATACAAGGAGGGATGGGAAAGTTTCATACGGGATTTCTTGAGCTTCACGGGCCATCAAAGCGGATCTGTGGATAACCTTCCTGGTGTTGTCTTGTATCTGCGACTTTTGAGTTCTATCCATGACGAGATTGCCGATTTGATGATTGTCAGAGCAGGTGGGGAGACGAAACGAAATGTTGAGTTGAAGGATCTTGTGCGTGCGCGGGATGTTCAAACTGTGGCAGGTTCTTTCAAGCAAATCCTCACATACTGGCAAAGCAACAATGATTCTATTGTTGAAATGACGTTGAAAGTTATTGGGAAATGGGTTTCTTGGATCGACATTTCTTTAATCGTGAACCAGGAAATCTTGAACTTGTTATTCCCCCTAGTTGGACGAAACCCAAATGGTGGTGAGGATAAAGTCAAGGATGCTGCCATAGACTGCTTCACCGAGATTGTGGCCAAAAAGATGAAACCTTCTGACAAAATAGGAATGATTCTCTTCTTAAACCTCGGAGAAGTTGTCTCGCAACTTATTGCCAGTCCTGCTCTACGCGACTTGCGGAACACCTCTAGCTATGATACCGATCTTGCAGAAGCAGTTGCAAAACTAGTCAACAATGTCGTCTCCGATCTGGTCAAAATCCTCGAAGATGGTAAAGTTGAAGCAGAAGTGCGAGTACAAGCAGAGCAATTATTGCAAACATTCCTTCCGCTCCTACTTCGATTCTTCTCAGATGAGTATGATGAGATATGTGCAACGGTTATACCATCTCTTACGGAGCTCAACACATTTTTACGTAAAGCACAACCTCTGCCACCTGCATATTCAGCCATGTTGACCCCTATTCTCAATGCCATAATTCAAAAGATGAGATATGACGACACATCTTCATATGCCGATGAAGATGAATTAACAGATGAAGCGGAATTTCAGGAGCTTCGAAAACGATTACAGGTGCTTCAAAAGACAGTCGCTGCGATTGATGAAGCCCTATATGTTGAAGTTTTGAGTAATGTGATTGGAAGTACATTCCAGAGACTTGATCAGCAAAGTGGCCAGATGGACTGGCGTGATTTGGACCTTGCACTACACGAGATGTACCTTTTTGGAGAACTCACACTCGTTAATGGCGGTCTCTATGCTAAGAGCCAGCCATCTAGTATAGCAGCCGAACGTTTGATCGTCATGATGTCCAAAATGGTTGAATCTGGTAAGCTTATCCAAGACCTCTTAACAAGAAAACCAACTAATGCTATACAGGTATTGCCTCTTTCAATCACCCTGCCATTTCACTTCAGTATATGGAAATCTGCGTCCGATACTGTTCATTCTTCGAGAATCAAACCCAGTATATTCCTCGGGTTCTCGAGCATTTCGTTAGCTTCGTGCATCATAGTCATTCCCGAGTCAGGCTACGTTCGTGGTATCTATTTCACCGATTCGTAAGACACTTGAGAGGTCAAGTTGGTAACGTTGCGGAGACTATTATCCAATCGATTGGTGATCTCCTTCCATTGAAGGCAGAAGTTCCAAAGGAGAATGATGACGATATGTCATCAGAAGACGGTGCCCACGATGCGGCGGATGTTGCATTCAATGCCCAACTTAACCTTTATGAGGCAGTCGGTTGTATATCATCCACAGCTTCAACCCCAATCGAGAAGCAGGCTATTTACGCAAGAACGATCATGGATCCTCTATTCTCGGATATTGAGCAACATTTAGAACAAGCCAAGTCAGGTACCGCGCAGGCTATTTTACAAATCCATCATATTATTTTTGCTCTTGGATCGTTAGCCCATGGGTTCTCCGATTGGTCTCCTGGGGAGGGAAAAAGGGCTGGACAAGCACCCGTTAAGGAAATAACTATTGAATTTAGCCGTGCTGCCGAGGCGATTTTATTTGCACTTGAGGCACTCAAAGCTTCTTTTGATATTCGTGCTGCAGCAAGATCCTCATTCTCTAGACTTATGGGAGTCATGGGAGTTGCAATGCTACCTTTACTTCCAAGGTGGATTGATGGCTTGCTATCTCAAAGTTCTTCCAAAGAGGAAATAGGCATGTTCTTGCGATTATTAGATCAAGTGGTGTTTGGATTTAAGAAAGACATCCATGATGTCTTGAACTCCCTACTTACACCACTTTTCCAAAGAGTTTTCGCTAGTTTAAGCGAGCCGGTTACGGGAACTGATGATGGAATTCAACTCGCCGAACTCCGAAAAGAATATTTGTCATTCGTCACGGTTATCTTGAACAATGATCTAGGTTCAGTACTCGTCAGTGAACAGAATCAAGCTTTCTTCGACCCCCTTATTCAATCTGTCACAACATTGGCGAAAACCGTCACAAATGAGACTGGCAATCTCGCAGCCAGCAAAATCGCTTTTTCCGTAATGTCAAAGATGGCAGAGCTCTGGGGTGGCCCAACAATCGCTACTCCGGGACAACCCATCTCTTCTGTACCACCTCAACCCACATTTCCGGGTTTTGATACCTTTCTTATTGAACGCTTCCACCCAGTTTGTTGGGAGGTCCTCCGCGAACCATCATTTAGACCAATGGTTGATGCTCAATCTAAGGGCGTGTTGAATGAATTGGCAGGGTTAGAACAAGTGATTTATATGAAGACAGGAAATATGTTTGTGGAGCATCTGCAGGGAAGTTTCTTTCCAAGCATGGGAGTGGATGGAAGTGGATTTATTAAGAGTATGGTGGAGAGTCCGGAGAGAAAGGGATTGGCGGTATTTTTACAGGAGTGGTTAAAAGGGAGGTGATGGGAGCAACAAGAGCAAAGGATGAACCCGATGAGATGATGAGGTCAATTGATATGAAGGCCGAAGAGCAGTTTGTGGCATTATTGATGGCTGGACAGAAACGTGGAGAGGAATCATTGTTGCATATTCGAATGGCGTTGGAATGGATGATGGATCACTATATCATTGTGGGCTGGTGATTGAAACGAAATTTAAACTATACCACAAATGGTTCTGCAGGCATTTAGGATGGGAGGATAAATTCATGATCCGTTCAACTGATCTTCAGGTTGAAATGACGCATTGGAAGAGTTTGTGGCTTGATGTAACGTTGTTGCTCTGATTCATATTTGGTGGACCCGGCTGTGAAAAAGTGCTGGCCCTTGGGAGATACAATGAGCAACATTTAGAAGAAAAGAAAAATCATTTATGTTCGTATGTAGGCATGTTCAATGCAAGGTTTTGGGGAACGGGATGAGGGTGATGTGGTGCAGATTTGTATGTTTTGACAGGATGCATAGAGTGAGACGAAATATGGGCGGTGGTGGATTAAGGGAGATGGGAAATAAGCAAACGTTTGCGTGTGTGTACGTTGAAGTTGCAATCTGAATGGATTAAATTAGATGAATTAGATGAATTACTTGCGCTAGCTCATCCACCGACTGGTTTCCCTTTTTTTATCCTCTCTCACAAATATGCATGTATATGTCTTCTGGTCTGGCCTTTTTCTGAATATTGAACTGTTCGATTCTGTTCGGATATATCAGGCTGGTTGGTTGGTTGGTTGGTTGGAGTAGCATGGAATTTGCCTTGAATTCGGATTTATGGATATCTGTTTATTTATGTTTTCCAAATTCCTACTGGCTGGCATATGGCTGAAATTTAATGGTTTGGTAAGGGAGGGGGCATGTTGAGAGTTGAGAGTTGAGAGTCGAGAGTTGAGAGTTGAGAGTCGAGAGTTGAGAGTCGAGATTCGGTGGCTTGGATGGGGTGGATGTGAATTGTGTGTGATGGCTGGGAAATAGGGGGCAGGAAGGTAGAGATGGAGATGTGATCATTATGATAGAGATGCGATGGTCTATCCGACTGGGTACTTGGCTGTGGGAAGCGTGGTGCGGTGTGGCGTGAGTACATAGCTAGCTACATTCAAGAACACCATAGTAAAAGTTACCTACGATTCGAATTCGCCATCTATATCTCCCCTCCATATGCATCCATCGTCCCCCTTAATAAGTTCCAACACTCTGTCCTTTCATTCTCATCTACCTTCATCCTTCATCTATGATCTCTCCGTCGCGGTATATAATGGCTTTCTCGAGCTCAGCTCAACTCAGCTCAGCTTAGCTTAGCTCATATATTTATTTATTTATTTATTTATTTATTTATTTATATATACAGTTTAACGTCTCCGTGTAGAATGGCTAGTTCTGACCTCCCGAAGGGTATTAGCGACGGGCCCGCGACGGAGGCCAGGCCTCCCCGCGCGCCTCCCGTGTATAGCCTGTTGCTATACTTGATGGTACTCCTAGCGCCCTGTCCTTCAGCCCCTACACTCAGGCAGTGCCGTTTCCCTCTATTCCTGCGGTCCTTCTCCCTCCGTTTGGAGAAGCGCTCCCGCTCGCTTAGCTCATATACGTGGGGCGTTCTGTTGGTAGGGGAGGCTGTGGGAATTAGGGGGGTTGTCGGAGGTCGCGTGTGTGGGCTGGAGGCTTCTGCGTGTGTTTATTGCGTGCTGTGGGGTTTTGGGTTTGGTTTTAGCTATGGAGGGTTGGGGGTGGGGTGGGATGCGATTGTACTTTGGGGCGTGGAAATGGGATGGGACTTGAGAATGGGTGGGGGAGTGCGGGGTCAGAGGTCGAGCATTTATTTGTTCGTTTGTTAGGTAAAGGCCTAATTAAGAGGTGTGATAGGTTCAAGGTTCCTTGGATTATGAGAAGTGAAGGGTGGTTGGCGATAGGGTGAGTTGATCGGGGGAGATATACGCGATGACTGTGAATTGTGTGCAAATGCTATACTTGTCTTAGTTTTGATTGAAAGTCCTTTTTCCTTTAAGGGGTAATTGTACGGTTCTTGACTCTCATCGATATTTGGCTGCGCTTGTTAGAAAATGTGCTGGGAGGCGATGGCGATCGTTTAGATATGGGGAACTGATACTTGGAGTTGAGGATAATGTGAAGTGATACTGGACTCTTGAGCTCCAAAATCAAACGATAGTCTATGGTATCTTTGCCGACTTGGATAAAGAGCGCGATCCCTGGATTTCCCAACGGGAGCAGCGAGATTTCTCGGTATGGGATTTTCCGCGAGGTGGGAAATACCATCACGTATCTTTGTACTTTCATCTCATCTCATCTCATCTCGTGGGGGTTCTGTCGAATTAGTAGTCACGTCTCTTGTCTGCTCTAAACCGAGTATGTACCTTCTTACCTTGAGTTTGGTACATTCTCCATTTAATTACCGAATTCTGCAGCCTCTGCTCCATGCACTGCTGTTCTCACCCTGCGGATTGCTATTATACCGGTACCCACCTTTTCGCTAAATGCTGGGAAATAGGTTGTGGAAGTCATGGAACTATGCTCGTTGGATGGATCAATAGAGAGAGAGGCATTGTTGGTTCTGCAACTGTTTCTGAGCGTAGATGGAATTGAAATTCTTGTTTCTTCTTTCAAACTAAAAATGGAATGCTCGGAGGATGAAGAGGGGGCTTGAAATGGTTCTCTTGCAGATTGAAAGACAGATCGTGTATCCGCACGCAACCATAATCTCTCTGGCGTCAAGGGGTGGCGGATAAGAGATCTCTTCTAGCCACGGTCTGATCTTGAGATACCATTTCTGTGGGGGTGCCATGTTATGATTGGAGAGATGATATTATCGTTGTGTTTGATACCGAGGAATTTAGTCCTGTTCCCATGGAGTTGTTTATACAAAGCCGTGGGGAATTCACCATTTGCTGATAGATTGGTTATTGGAAATGGGAGGGTAAGTGCAAGTTTTCTCTTGAAACTCAAATCGCATGTGCAAGATGATGAGAAATCCCTGATTGGACTTTTGTGTGTGGCCTCGTGTTGAGGAAGCTAATTCTTTGGTTTTGGGTCACGGTCGTATCCTCGTGTCACATATTTGTATTGCTGATAAAAATTTTTAGCGTGCCAGTAAGGGGACCATTGTTCGTAAGCACGGAGCCATTTTCAGAGATTGATGCCTTGTACAGCAAGATCGATCTGCCACTTATAATTAGGAAAAATCCCATTTCTCAAAGTAACTTTTGAGCACCAGAAGATTCTATGCTTGATTCGTGATATTGTCATTTCTTGCTTTGCAGCCGCTGATATCCAATTTGCCGAAGATGAAGATCTATTTTCACACGATCTAGACTCTCGTAAAGTTACCAAGTTACCGTAGTCACGATTCGATTCTGATGTCCAATATTGCGAACTCTCTCGACTCATCCAATATATATCCAGCCGAAACGAAATATTTAAACCCGGTCATCAGCCAACAAGCCATAGTATTCAATGATATTTCAAGTTCGACAAAGCCCCAAGTCACCGCAGCGTAGCGTAACCCCCCATCGATCCCGAATCTTGAACATGAGAAACCTTATCCGAAAATATACCCGTAATCATGATCTACAGTACCAGCACGCTCCAAATGCAATCTGTCTGCTCCCTCACCAACACTTTCCATTATTTACGTCGCGATAACTGGATTAACCGAAAGATTCAAAACCGCTATTCTATTCACCATCTTGAAACACAGAAATATGTCTCTCATGCCGGTATATACTATCTCAACCGTGACACCAACGCGCACGAACGCCTAACAATGACCAAAAAGGACTGTTTCCTCGCCCGTCATGGAGTACCTCCTCAAACTCCACTTCACATACATCGATATTGTGGCCCCAAATCTGGGATTCATTATCGAAGATTATGATCCCTTTGTTTGGATATCGACGTCCTCTTTGCTTCTTTCGTGTGAGATACCATATCTTAAACACATGGAAAACACATGCAAAACAACGCAAAGGTAAGATTTGTCGAGTAAGGGAGCGTGAGAGTCTATCTTGATTTACTTTACTTTTCTTAATTTACTTCCTTTCTTCCGTTTTAGCCAGGTTGAATTCCAGTTCTTTGATTAGATGAATTCTGCGATTACAGAAGCCCTGGAGGTGCCACACTTTCTCCTCTCTGTTCGTTGAGCGGTGGTATATATCTTCTCCGTCTGGATATGATACTTGCATGTGTACATATATTTATGGCGTTCTACAACCATATTCCAATTCTATACCGCCCGCCCACGCACCCCCCTTTCCCATTAGTCAAACCACTCGCTTAACCTAGCCTAGCCTAGCTTAGTTTAGCTAAACTAAACCAAACTCTCCTCAACCACCCTCACATCCATACCATGCACAACTGACACAGTCGTCCCATCCTCCCAACGAGTCCCTATAACCATCCTCCGTATCCATACCAACCAAAAGACAATTCAATTCAATCCACCCCCCAACCCCTTGGACCAATTGCAAAAAAAAAAGGATACTTGTATCTGATTCTCCAGCATCCAAGTCTCTAGGTCCCATACCCTCCTACAGCGGACCTTGCATCTATCGATCGGGTACCAATATATCGACCGGTTATATTTAGAGATCTTCCATCTTGCCATTTATGGGTTTCTGACTGCTTCTGCCTCTGCTACTTCTGATAATGACAACACCACGGTAATTATAAAACTCCCCAACCTCATCAATCCTACCTACCCTATTCCATATGCATCACAATAATTACCGCGGGTACTGCACGCACGAGCATTTAGGAGGTGAGAAACGCGGAAGGGGAGGAGATTAGAGAACGAGCGATAGATTCGCGAGTACTGTTGAGAAATAGACAGATGAGAGAGAGAGGTGAAGAGATATAATTCCAGTATGTAGCATGCGCGGCGGATGATGGGTGCGATGGATGGATGTTATTTGAAGCTAGCACTGAAGAGTCAGTGTCGGGAAATGGATCATGTGACTTTTGGGCTGCTGCTATACGGATAATACGTCTAACCGTATTAGGCGTACTAGCACCTCGAGGACGTCTATAAAGTCGTCCTCCATTCCATAGATTACATAGAGAATAACAACGATGATTATTACAAGAAGAGATTTAAATACTTACACTTTAACTGACCAAGTTAATACCAACAGTCAGATACTTGTAATAGGTGATGGGAAGAGAGTGGATGATTGGGGTGAAAAGGGTGTTGAGGGAGATGGAGTTTGGTTTGTTGGATCTCAAGGAGTTGCAATTTTTATGTGGATTGGTGTTTAGAATTTAGGGAGAGGCTTGGCGTTAATATAGTATAGTATAAAGAGCCTGGTAGCCTCCTAATCCAAAAGCTACCTCGAGTACCTCAGGTCCCAATTTCACACCAACGTCCCAGATACCCCATAAATGAATACCCGAACAAGAGCCATCAAATCAGAAATCCCGTCTCACTCTCAATATTAAAGGAAACACCATCCCATATATCTAAATCAAAAAACATACAATTCTACTTTGCTCCCAATGATGAGTTAGCTTTTATCCCAAAGATCTAGATGAGAAGATGAGAATGAAAATGAAAGAAGTTTGGATGAAACGGAGGGCAGTTTTTCTTATAGAGTAAAAGCTGTTCTATCTCATAGATTTTCATCATCTTCAGTCCTCGAAGCACTAATTAGGATTCTCTGAATATCTGGATAATATTGACGTTATAAAACCTTGGGATTATGACAGACGTGAGTATCATCTGACCTTTAATCTCCCCCCTCCTATTGCGACCTTCTATTTCAATGCTTAGAAGAACTCTTGCTTGGTTCAAGCAATCCAAACTCAACACCTAGCCACATGACAACATAAGTCGAACTTGAACTTATTCTTTTTCCGGCGGTTCATTTTCATTGCCTCCATTGCGAGCATCACTCGAAATCTCCATCTCTACCTATGTTTGTATGTATACAGAACAAAAATAAAGCATCAATTATAATTGAATCCATAACTTTCCTCCCAATCTGGCCTTTTTCGATTACCATGACCGACCAACCAATAATCCTCACACACAGAAACGCCTAAAAAAATCACCACCATTCCTAGCCCCAACCCCAAGCCAAGCCTGCCCGTTCTACCTCGTACATATATATATCCATAATGAAACATCACGCGTCACCGTCATCATTGACATCTTCTCCTTTTCCGTCCGGTCCAGATCCTCCAGCAACATTTGCAACAAACTCCTGATATTTGAATACATCCTGCCTTCTAACTCCACTCATTGCTCCTGTATGTTTTGATAACGCCTTTCGTGATGTAAATCCACCCAAAATTCTGTCGACTTCCCGATCTGTTAAAGGTTTCACCCCTGGATCGGGAGCCGTGTGTATTAACGCATCTCGTAATTCTGCGTAGTCCGCTTGTCCACTATCATCCTCGTCGAAGGCAGAAAATGCATCTAGCAGTTCTGGGGTTGGAGAAAGTGTAGATAAAAGGATAGCTAGCGAATTGAGAAATGTTGGGAGTGTGACCGTTTGTGGAGTTGGTGGTGGAAAGTAACTAGCCAATTCTGAAGCATTAGAAGAGAGACCTAGAGAGTATTAATGATTTCATATCTTTTTCGGGTTTAGAAGTGCGAAAATACCCAATTGAGTTAACATATCAGCTACATCTTCTCTACCAACTTGCCCATCACTATCCCTATCCAGGATCTGAAATGCTTCTCTCATTTCTCTGACTTGCGCCTGTGATAATTTCGAAAGTGCATTATCATCACTACCATAGCTTGCACTCCTTAAGGGGCCACCAAAGCCTGGACTTGTTTTTGCGCCCTTTGTAGGGGAGAGTTCTGGCTCTCGAAAGGCAGGAGGAATACCTCTAGGGGTCCATCTACTTGGAGTCGTCTCAATGGTTGAATTTGAGGTACCAGCATTACCAAGTCTACTTGGCGTCAACATATTTTTGGCAGACGAAGGTGTTAAAATTGGAGTTGATTGTCTGAGAGGAGAGGGTGAAGCTGGAATAGGAGATTGTGATTGAGATTCGGGTCTTCGAAAGGGTGAAGCTCGAGGCGACCCGAAGGAAAGCGGTGATGGTTTATATGAGGCAGACATTGACTACCAGGAACCAATATGCGTTAGTCTTGCATATTTTTTTTCTGGAACCCAATTCATCCATCATATGAAAAGAGTTGGAAGGTACGACTTGGTGAAAAGTGGACCGGTGACAATTACTTACCATGGTTTGTTGCGGAGATCAATATTCCCCAGAAATCAAGTACAAAGAGAGAATGTTCTTATTTATGTTTACTTGCAATGAATTTTAATGAGAGTATAGTTTGAATAGGTAATCCTCGATGGACAGGTTCAACCAAGTATGAGGAGGGAATTATTCATAAAAAATAAGACAAATGATGGATGGAAGATTGTTTGATTAAAACCATCAATTGGGAGAATGTTTTTGTGTGAAGATAGTGTAGAAGTAAAGAAATATGACTGTGATTGAGATGAAGATGTAGATGTAGGTGGAGATGGAGATGGAGATGGAGATGGAGATGGAGAGGAAGATGAAGCTAAAGATGGTGAGAGGCTGAATGTTTTGGTTTGGTTGCTGGTGTAAACAAGTCCAATTGGAGGTTGGAATGATTTTGACCTGTGGGTAATAAAGGGATAAGGTTGGTTGATCGGCGAATTTATTATTAGATGTTAGATAATACCGATTCATTAGCGCGAGGCTGTACAAGTATGTAGAAACAGATGACTAATCTAGCCGGGGAGTTTTTATGTAGAGAGTAGGATAACTAGGTTAGATCTTCAGATGTAGAAGTACTAGGGCGATATTCAGGTAGCCATGTTATAATTATTGGTATAATAATAAGGAAATATATCGATTTACTGAAGATAATTCGGTGATTTTGTTTATTTAAATGATAGACTTCAAGCCAACCATTCAAGCATATTAAATACCTAGATAGGTTAAAGTACCTAGGCACCTAGTCTTATGTACAGGTTTAGCTTTATGTAGGATGTATGTAGGATATATGTAGGGTATATGTAGCCTCATCAATAGCCTCGCATTATATTAATACCTCTACCTACTGATCAAAGTCTTCGCAATCACCGAAACATTACATCTCATCACCTGCGGCATCCTAGTCGACTTTAAAAGATTGAACCCCCCCATTTTTGGCATTTTACCCCTGAGGAAGAGGCATAAAAACATAAAAAATAATGAACATACAGATACCTAATAGATACATGATTAGGTAGCCCTGGAGGTATCTAGGATATTTACATATTTAATACATACTACTATATATAATGAACCTACTTATTACAAAGCATCTAACATCTTGAGACCTTGAATGAAAAATGCCTAGGTGCCAGATAAGAAACAATACAAGATATACGGTATTATCTTGTTAGGTAAATCTTCTTAACTCTTAAGTGGGTACTACTTAGGTACCTATAGCTACCTACCTAGGTAGTAAGTGCATTCGCTTCTTATTACTTATCTATAATACAATATAAATATTGATATCTACAATTTACCTATTTATTATTTATTATTTATTATTTATCATCTGCTATCCATGGATATACATGATCTATATACCAACCTAGTATAAGTCGGGTACATATTGATACCTGGGCGTAATATAATACAAATCCTTTCGTCTTATTGTAAGCTTCTCCGTTTCTTACTGTTTCGCTTGAATCCCATTTATGATTATAGTACTTACCTAGGTACTTCAATTCGATCTTTTCATAATCTATCTGATCCTTCAATTATTATCATCACCGCCATCGTTCATTTATTTATATTTCTTACTTTTCAATAAAGAGTAATAATCTCTCTCTATCGCTCTATCGCTCTCTCCCTTCCTCCCTTCCTCCCTTCCTCCCTTCCTCCTTCCTTCCTCCCTTCCTCCCTTCCTCCCTTCCTCCCTTCCTCCCTTCCTCCCTTCCTCCCTTCCTCCCTTCCTCCCTTCCTCCCTTCCCTCCCTCCCTCCTCCTCCCTCCTCTCTCTCCGTCTCTCTCTCTTCTTCTTCCTACCCTATCTTTCCATAAATCCACAGCGGCGATACCGATACATTATATACCCTTCAAGTTCAAAAATTCCTCTGTACTGTTAGTTGATCTGCGCACGGATTGGATTAAGGCCTCATCTTTCACTAAAGTCTCACAAGTGGGACTGTACTACTACCTAGGTATTGTTACTAGCTTAAACCTAGTAATGATATCTTGGACTCCTGGAGAACTCTAGTATGGCATCGGCTCTTTTCGTATGCGCCTTCAATTCGCAAAGTCAATTCTACCAACATGTCGCAACCACTTCGTCCCACAACGCGGGGTACAATAGGAAGTTCAACGACGAGTTCAAACGGAAGTTTTCAAAGAAGAACATCCTTATCTTCATTTCCATCCTCACGTTCTCCTTCAGTCATGTCACAACGTCGGCCTTCACGGAGTCCGAACCCCCACCAATAGATACCGATCGCAGGTCTGATCCAAGTACCTCCAATTCGAAAACTCCTACGAGTGGTGTATCATCACAACATTCATCATTATCTGCTCCAAACAAATATCATCCAGGCGCACATCCTGCGAGAAAATTAAAGTCACAATATCCACGAGGAGATAGCGAGAATCATGTCGAATATATACTGGTGGCATCATTTGATATTGACAAGGGACCAATTATGGAACATCAATACCCGGTCGCGATAACAGGAGATGAACATATGTTGGCAGAATTGATGTTACCAGATCAAGCCCATGTTCGAAACCAAGATTGGACGATATTCTTCTTACATAAAGATACGAGTCAGGATGAACAAGAGGCAGAAGATAAGGCAGAAAGAAAGAGGTTACGAAAGGCGAAGAAAGAAGCCAAGGCGGCACTTTTCGAAAGTGGGAATGTCGACACTCTGGAAGATATGAACGATAATCAAGACGAGGAATCAGAAGATGACGAACCAGAAGGTGGCGAAGGCCCACCTTTAATATATGTATTGAATCTTGTCAACACCAAACAAGATAAAACTGCCAAGAGAGGAGCTGTGGTGAAAGCTATGGCTATATGTACTCGACATCCATTTCTTCACATATACAAGGTGTGTAATTTTAAGTATGGAACGGAATTGAATTATTACTAATACTTAGCAGCCACTTCTACTATTAGCTCTGGAAGAGTATTTTAAAACGCCTCAACCATCTACGCTGGCCGAGTTATATGAGGCAGTAAATACAATGGATCTATCATTAATGCCCAAATTAAGCATACTGGAACGACATCTTCTACAAGCCAGCGACAATAAAGATTTGTTTGTGGAAAAGTTCGAGCAAATGATTCAAATGCGCATGGCAGAGGACAAAGGTGAAGTACTGGACGACATGAGAGTCATGTCCGAAAGTCCAGAAAGGAGACCAGGTCTAGTGCGAAATGGTACAAAGGCACATGTCCAACAGCTCACACACTCAACCTATTCGGTACCTCGGGACACACATGAATTTGAGACCAAAGTCATGTACAATGGAATCCCGATACCTATCAAAGTTCCCGTTGCAGTATCTCCCGAGACTGTTGGGGATTTCTCCCTCGTAAAGCTGATACAAACATATAACGAGCCTCACGTCAAATCTCCTATCCCATTTGCGCTACATCCTCACCTCACAACAGGAGGGATTCATACTCATCCTATCATTGTATTGGTAAATGCGATGTTAACTCAAAAGCGTGTTATCTTCCTTGGCCATAATCGCCCATCGGGTGAAGTCGCTGAAGCTGTACTTGCAGCCTGCGCCCTGGCCTCAGGAGGGGTTCTACGTGGATTTACTCGGCATGCATTCCCATATACCGATCTGAGCAAGATAGATGACCTTTTAAAAGTGCCAGGTTTCATAGCAGGCGTGACAAATCCAACTTTCGAAAATCATCCAGAATGGTGGGACGTGCTATGTGATATACCGTCTGGCCGAATGAAGATCAGTAGTCGAATTGATCCAGTACCACTTACAGAAGGACTTGCGAACTTTCAGCAACAAAATCCCGCCTATGCAAGTGCCACAAATGTTGCAACATCTACTAGTCAAGCCGCAAGTGATCCAACGGGCGATGCTGCATTTATGAATGATGTGATACGCAGCATTGCAGCTCGACATGGTGAAGCTGTAATTCGTGCTAAGTGGCGAGACTGGGTGGTCAAGTTCACCAGAATTTCGGCTCAATTCGAAGAAACGGTTTATGGCGCGAGTGCTTTGTACATTGGGGTAGAAAAGGCAGAGCCTGGTAGTGAGAACGTCAGCGGCCATGGGTATGTTTGGCCCGATGAAAATTCAAAGTTACGTGAGCTCGCCAGTAATGTAAATCGAATCGAGGGTTGGAGAAATACTCGAAGCTACTATAGCTTCAAGCAGGTATGTCTTATGCTTGAGTTTTGGTTGCATAGAGTACTTACAATACTTAGGATCTTGCACAACTTTACAACTTTCGACCTCTCAAAGCCCTTGATCTTCATCATCTGCATGATCGTCTTCGTATGACAAAACTTACGACCAGTACAAGCCGTGATATATATGTCGCTATGGAGAAACATACACATTCTTATGATGAGATATGCCAACTCCTATCAGTAGCACCCGAGTCCCACGCAGGTCTTTTCTATATTGCTCTTGGACTTTTTCACAAAGACCGGGATATTCGAATCCGAGTTGTTGATTTGTTGGAGAGAATCAGCGAGCATGAGGCTGGACGGCATTGGTGGAAAGCTTTAAGTCGATTTGAGAAGTTGGCTTTCATCCGAATTAAGAGAGAAGCAGAAGCGGAGATGAGAGCCAAGTTAGGAGGTGCGGAGAGAGATGTTTCGGCTGACAGTGATGCGATGATTATGGCCAGAAGGGTTAGTTGATATTGAAGGAGAAAGATCTGATTGCATATTGGTGTTGGCTTCTTATGATTTTATGAGATCATGATCATCGCGATATTTGATGGAGTTTACTTGCGGTGCTTGGTGCAATGTTTGGGATGCATTGCTGGGCAGAGAAATGACAGAGCCAGGAAAGGACAAAAGGAATTTCAAGAGATAGATACCCCGTGAAGACAGAGAACCCCCCTGCAGAGGAAATGAATGATATTAATAATACCAACTGATCAATCTGATACGTCAACACATATTACATGTGGACATTAGGCTTGGCTAATGTCTTCTGTGAACCTAGATCTCTAGTGAGCCAATATGATAAAATATTTCTTTAGATCTACGGAACGACTCCCTACTGGATCCAACTTCCTATTCCAGCCCAACCCAACATCTTTCGACCCGGGAAAGGAAGCTCGACCCAAGATCTCAAAACCCAAGATTCCGATTAATTCCCGAATAAGGTGGGGTAGCATCAAGCTTCGAATGAGGGGCCGGATAAGCTACGAACGTCATGCCCACATTCACCATAAACAATCCTCTCTTCCCTTCTTCCGATCACTCTTATCATCATATATTCCCTTTACCTCCAACTACTCCTCACCCCAATCCTATACTAAATACAATCAATACCAAAATGACCTTCAAAACTACTGCAACAATCGCCTCTTTTGGCGGCAAGCTTTTAAAGCTCACCCATAATGCCAGCACTGTAGGCTGTGAAATGGCATTGAATCTCTATCTACCACCCAAAGCTTCTGCGGAAAAGAAGGTCCCGGTTATTTTTTATCTGGCGGGTCTTACGTGTACAGGGGATAATGGAGCAGAGAAGGGATTCTTCCAGAGTGCGGCGAGTGAGAAAGGAATTGCGGTTGTTTATCCGGATACGAGTCCGAGTAAGTTTTTCTCGCTGGAAGGGAAGAAAGGAAGAGGGAGGTCTTTGAGAGGGAGGGCCTGAGAGTGATAGATTGAGGAGGGAAAATATAGTGTTATACAATCTATTGATCAACTGGAAAGCTCACAAGCTAATCCGCCCGTCACCCACAGGAGGCCTCAATATAGCCGGCGAAAATGACTCTTGGGATTTTGGCACCGGTGCCGGTTTCTACATCGATGCTACTCTTTCTCCCTACTCTACCAATTACAAAATGTACAGCTATATCACCTCCGAGCTCCCCTCTTCTCTTTTTTCCTCATTCCCAGAACTTGATGAGTCGAGGAAGAGTATTATGGGTCATTCGATGGGTGGTCATGGTGCTCTTACTTTATTCTTGAAGAATCCAGGGTTTTATAAGAGCGTTAGTGCTTTTGCGCCGATTGCAAATCCGGTCAAGTGTCCGTGGGGAGAGAAAGCTTTTAAGGGGTATTTTGGGGAGGAGAAGAAAGAGGAGTGGGGAGGGCATGATGCTACGGAGTTGATTAAGGGATTCAAGGGTGAATTTCCCGCTTTGATTGATGTGGTGAGTTCGTCTTTTAAGGAGATGAGATGAATTGTTGATAATAGTGGAATTTCACAGGGAACGGGGGACAATTTCTATAAGCAGGGGCAATTGTTACCGGAGAATTTTGCAGCGGCAGCGAAGGAGTCAGGGAATGATAAGAACTTGACGTTGAGATATCAAGAGGTATATTTATGACTCCATTCCGTATCATGTGCTGGCCAACCTTGGAGAGGGGAGAAAGAGACTGATAGTTTTCACATAGGGATATGATCACTCATACTTTTTCATCTCGACATTTGGAAGAGATCATATCGAGCATGCCGCTAAATACTTATTCGCATAGTATGTTTTCGGCTTTTGTTCCCTACCTTATGCACGAGAGACAAGATACTGATTGTTATAGAAGCAGGAATGATCATGTAGATTGGCATAAGCTATAGAAAATATACGACTATGTTTCCTATGTAAAAAAAAGCTTAGGGCAGAAGGTCACATAACTCCGAGACGATTGAGGTAGCCTCTCCTATTCCCTTGATCATTACTCTAGGGTCTATATGTCCGTTACAGAAAAAAAAAGGGGAAACAATGAAGAGCTCTGAAGGAATTCCACTGACCCCATAAACTTTGCATGCCAAGCCGGAGCTTCCATTATATTTTGTTTTGGTCCCACTTTCAGTCCTGAAATGCATTTCAAGTACAAACAGTGGAAAGTAGTGTATGGATGCAGTGCTCGAACATAATGTAGAAGCTTGGAAAGCTAGAATGACGCGCTGAACGATCAGCTAGTGAGGAAACCAATACTTCAATGCTAAAGCTGGCTTCTCATAATTTTGAAAGGGGGCCGCGCAAGCGTATCGTATAAAACAACCCAGGTGATGCATCGAAGTACAAATGCTGACGAGATCAAATTTTTATGTATTTCTCGAAGTAAATCCTCTCCAATTACTTGTATGTGAACGCCTTTCGTACTCCAATCGCCCCATCCATGAGTCTTCGTAGGTATTACCACAAAATGCAAGAAAATGATCATCACCTCTCACTGCAGCAATTCCTCACAAGTCCAATCTTCATACCTATCAAAAATATCAGTAAAAGCCACAGCAAATCATTAAAATAAACCTACCATCCATCAGGCATATAACGTCTAACAATCAAAGGAATCTTTTTATCCCTCAACTCTTTAATCGCAATCTGTAATGGATCCGTCTCGCCCTCTTGATCAACCAAAATTGGCGCATTCATACTAATCTGCAACGCTCTCGTTCCCAAGATTCGAGCACGCTCATATTTGGTCATGTATGGTGTAGTGGTTCTTTGATCTTTGGGAATTTTCTTGTCTTTGGGTGCAATATTGCTTTTAGCTCGTGCAGCAGCATGCAGATCACCAGAAGTTACAACGCCGCGTTCGCCAGTGGTGAGTAGCTGATCGGGATTTTGGGTCGAGACAGCTACATCGTCTACTTCGCCGGTAGAAACATTGTTGAGGTCTTCGTTTCCTTCGGGATCATAGTCGGGCTCTTCAGGCTCTTCAGGGTCGTAGGCTGGGGAGAAACTGGGCGTGGTGGTTAGTTGGGATTGGGGGAAAAGGTTTGCGGATCGCCAGTTTTTTAATTTCTTCATGATAAAGTAAATGGAACTTACCCGCCATCATAATCTCCTTCGTCGTCAGACATTTTGATATGTGGTAATCAAGGTTATTAAGGGATTGTTAAGGGATCTCTTTGTTGCCTGGAAACTTTGTCGACGATGAAGAATATCAAAAATAAATTTGGCGCGGCTGATTTCTTTGCGCCTTTATCATTCTAACTTGAGCCCCATACTAATTAAGGTTTGGGTTTAGCGCGCTTCTCTGTCACTAGCGTGCCAAGATTTCGACCTTTGCGATAGCCACAATAATTTTGAAACATTTCTGATAAGATGATGGGATTTTGAGTTGAATATTTTTCGAGTCCAACTCAGCAATATACGGAGTCAGCAATGGCTACAAATACTAGAAAGAGAAAAGGGGATACTTCATTGGAGCTCCCTACGAAAAAATTATGCCTTGATGCCTCGAGTTCTCTGCTAGGTTAGTGAAAATAGCCCCTGGTCTAGACTCCATTTCGGGTTTTCAATAAATTGACGATTCAATAGTGGCAGACGCACTCGATGATGATAATGATAATGAATATTGTCCAGAGCAAGATGAACCCTCAGAAGATGATACTATGGAAGCAGCAGATACACCAAACACACCATTTTCTCCTGCACCCGGGAAAAAATTCCCATCCGAATATAAGACGATAAAATGTACTTATGAAGGATGCACAAAAACATTTAATCGACCTGCAAGGTTGGCAGCACATCTACGATCACATGCAAATGAACGGCCATTTATCTGCAGTTATGAGGGATGTGATAAGGCATACATTGAGGAAAAACATTTGAAGCAACATATCAAGGGATCTCATACTCATGAGCGAGAATATGCATGCGACTGGGAAGGGTGCAGTAAGAGTTTCCTAACAGCTACAAGGCTGAGACGGCACAAGGACGCTCATGAAGGTCATGAGAGATTCAGATGCACATCTTATCCTCCCTGTAACCAGACATTTCGAAAACATCAAACCCTTCAACGACATATTCGCTCTGATCATCTCGATTTGGCTCCATTTCCATGCACGTATATTGATCCGATTACAAACGAGCTTTGCAAAGCCGGGTTCGATGCTTCAGGTGGTCTTAAGAAGCATATGGAAAGGGCTCATGGTGCGGCGACATTTTTATGCGAAGAATGCACCGTGCCAGGAAAATTCCACCAAGACGGTACACCCGTACCTCTAGCTTTCACAACCAATGCGAAATTACAAGCACATATCAAAAAAGAACATGCAAATTGTATGTTTTGTGATCGGAAATGTTCTAGTCAACAGCTACTGCAAAAACATATCGAAACTCAACACTCGGGTAGTACACTGGAAGAACGCAAGAATATACCCTGTGAATATCCTGGTTGCCCAAAAACCTTTACCAAGAGAGCAAAACTTACAAGTTCATATACGTACCGTACATGATGGCCAACGTTTTATCTGTGGAACATTCGATGTCTCTCAAACAGCTGACCTTGTCTCTTGGGATGGAAGTGATGCATGTGGTAAGGATTTTGTTTCGAAAGTTAATCTCGAAGATCATATTCGAACGCTCCATCTCGGTTTACCCAGTCTTTTAAATGCAAAGGGTAGACGTAACAATACTTCACAATCAAAACGTTCTTCAAGAAGGGCCCCCGAGCAAACTGAGATTGAGGAATTAGCAGGTTTTGATTCTAGAAGAACTATTGATTGCGTGGTTCAAGGATGTCCTCATAAGTTTATGAGGGAGTATGATTTTCATATGCACATGAGGGTTAATCATCAAGATGTCAATTTCATGGATGGTCAGGATGGTATAAATATGGATATGGACCTGAACCTGAACCTCAACATAAATATGATGGGAGATTTTGATTTTACGACCACGAACTCCGGAGAATTACCAAGTTTAGGTTTCATAAAACGATGGTACGGGTATGGATATAAATCATCTGGATACTGGAATGAATATGATCGATCCAGCCTTACAGTTCAATCCTCAAGATTTATCAGCACCCGCACCAGGATCAGGGGCAACCTCGATAGCTCCTTCAATGAGTGGATGGGATAGCCCAGATGTGGGGAGCGGCAGTAGGAGCAGATATGGATCTTGATTGGGAAATTCAGCGACAGGTTTTAGAAGGGGGAGAATTTTGGATTGGAGGAGAGGAACAGCAGTGTCCAGAGGGAATTGAAGAGTGGCAGAGGGATCAGGTAGAGATGAGGAGATTAATTGATGGGGCAGCGCTGTGATTTTCTGGGCAATCCAGCGGTGAATCCTTGAACAACGATCAACGCTACCCAGGAAAGCTCCACCGCAATAAGATTTCACCCTTATGAAAAATCGATTTTTGGGAAGCAAGGGGATATAAACGAGGATTATAATAAATTATGAGGGAAAAGTGAGGAAAATTTTTAAAAAAAATAAGGTGGTAGAGATAGCAAGCGCTGCATATATCTCTAGATGATAGTTGGATTTTACATTCACATACTTCATTGTATTGCATCATACTGTACTATATTAAGCGAAAAAAAAAAAGGTTTGGAAGGATGACAGAGCTGGGCAGAGCAGAGTAGAGCAGAGCTAGAAAAGAAGTAAAAGGTAGTGGAAAGATACCCTTCTTATAATAGAGAATTCAATCATATCATATAAATTCATCCTCGTAATAAAAATTTCCACTCAGATATATCTACCGTCACCCTTACACATACCCATCCATACATATCCTCTTTGTCCATAAATAATATATCAAATCCTCCATCACCTCCTAAACCCCCTTTTCTAAAGTCACAAGATAATGGATTTTCCGTTTCCCTTTCCTTGTTCTGTTTTGAACCCTGTGTGTCATGCTATGCCATCTTATGTATTATATTACATAAATTCTTCAATCATTATCTATTCCGAATTACATACCCCCCCCTCTCTATATAAACCAAACACCCATCCCTCAACCCAGCCAGCACCCGCCCAGCCTCCCATGCGCTCCAAGTGTAAACTTTGAAGACGTCCAAAATTCATAGTAGTACTCCCAACGTTCAATTACTCACCTACCTGCTGAATAAGTACTGCAGGTGTACGTGGGGAAGATTTAATATCAACATCAATCCCAGTCTTCAATTATTTTAATCTCTTTATACTTCATTCAATTAAGACCCTCCCTCATCGACCAAATCATCCACCCCACAGCCCACACCCACTCCACACCCCACACCCCACACTCCACCCCTTTCTAACCGATGACCAAAATCAGATGACTGCCTCCCTAGCTACCTAACGTAATCAAGTCATTTCCCAAATGAACGTTGGGTATCCCATTCCATCCCATCCCATCATTCCATACATCGCGTACATTCCATCCATAATCTTATCCAACCGTACCTACCTACCTACCTACCTACCTACCTACCTACCTACCTACCTAATGATATAATCCATATCCATAAATCCAATTATCCATGCATCATCTGTTCATCTTTATTTTAACGCATCCCCATCCTCACATATCTGAAGAGAAAAGAAACACACACACACAGACACACAAGAAAAACAACCTGCACGCTTCCTCCAACCCCAGACTCGCGTCTACACTCTTACACCAACAAAAGAAACCAGCCCTCATAAATTATCACCTCATCTATACCCACAACCTCCCCCCAAAAAACTACCTCAATAAACTCAACCTAAGCAACCCATCCGCCGCCTTCCTCGATAATTCCGGACTTCTCCCCCTGTCACTCCTCTCCATCCTCCTCCCCAAATCCGGCTGCGCAAACATCATCGGCGGATGAAGAATGCCCAATTTCTGTCTCTTCAAAATAGGTTTCCTCTCCAAAGCATTTTCCCTCTCCCGTCCCCTCATCATTTTCCGTTTTCTTCTCTCGCGACTTCTCTTTCCATATTGATTTCCAAATTTCGATTTTTCTCATTGTCTTGAGAGGTAAGTGGATGTGTGCATGGCCGGCGCCCGAACCCGAGTTTGAAGCCAAAGACGTGCAGGAAAATAGCATAGTCTCTCCTAGATAGAGAGTCGCTTCTTGATGATGGAGAACTGGATGGATATCTACATCTTTATTTCTATCCTTTCTCTTTGTCTCCCATGAAAACACGGACACCTCTACTTGAAGGACTGGGGCGTTGTAGATTGATAACTGGGATTGATGCACTTCTCTGTCATTGGAGGTGGGAGCACCGGGAAGTGGGTGTCTATTGGCCCATACTATCGCACCATAAGAAGGATTCGTGCGAAGGCGTGTCAGAGGGAGTTTAGGCGATGTAGAGCGGACTTCTAGACGACGGAGAGAGGAAGATCGATTTGATTTGTTTTAACTTTGTAATTGGCGAGAGAGAGGCGAAGACGTAGCGCGTGGGATTTCTAAAGATATGGAATTAGCATTTAATTTGTCTAGAAAGGCAGGGGAAGACGAACTTGACGGATTTCTTCTCGAGATAGGGTTTTAGATTTTGATGTGCGGAAGCTTCTTGTGGAGACAGTAGTGGAAATAAGATGTGAATCGTCTGGTATGGCTGTTTCGCTTGCTTGGGGGCTGTTGGGGACGGTCGCAATACCCTCTGTATCCTCTATGAGGGAAGAAGATAAAGTCGCGGGAACCGAGGAGACGGGGGAGGACATGATCTGAGCCGTAGGCTGAGGTGCTGTAAGAGAGACCTACAGACACATGTCAGCAAATTGGATCATCAATGCCAACTATCAATACATACACTAGATCCATAGTCATATCCGGGAGCATCCTCTGGTACTCGCGAGCAAGTCTCTGTCCATCCCTCTTCACCTTGAATCGTATCATTATATGGTAAGTGATTGCCTGTTGACGGAGCATTGACCGATGATTGCTGAATTTCCATCTTTTGCTTCTTGCCAGATCCACGCCGAATATGGTTTTCTGAACCCTCAGGAGCATCACCGCTAGCAGATGAACTCCTCTTTCTACCAGCCAGTTGAGCCGATTCAGATGAAATGGCTGAGGTAGGAATTCCGACATCTTCAGATACTTTTTTCAAATCCTTTGGATAATATCTCCTCCACTTTTCCCTCAAGACTTCCAACTTGTAATTTTCTATCCTTCTCCTCATGACTCTCCTGCTGAACTTCGATTGTCGAATTTCCCACCACTTTTGGCAAGTTAGGACTATTCCTCAATGATCTATCACTCTCTGATACTTTAGGTATCTTGGCAATTGAGAGCGCATGATCAATATCAAAGGCGGATGCACTAATATTGATATTAATATCCCCTAAGACGCGACGCGTTCTTGAAGTATTTGGTGAAGCCATGGTGAAAGATGAGAGTAATAACTTTAAAAGCAAAGCAGGAAATCGAGTGAAGAATGAACTGTGAAAGTGTGTATATTGGAAAGCGCGTTCGTTGTTGTATAATAGTTTCCTGGCCGCGTGTGTTAACCCACCATTCATCATTGCGGCAACCTTAGCATACCTTCGAACCGGCTTACAGATAAACCTCCTTCAAATCCTCAAGAAGAATGAATACAAATAAAGCCAAACTTCCAATTGCACTTCCAAACTTATGACCAATGAAGTAAGATTCTTTCAATGATTCTTTCCTCACAAAGATGCCCAACCTTTTCAAAAGTTTCGCGTCCCATATGAAATAGTGGGATCTTCGACACGCTATTTATTATAATTCTGCCACCTCCCAGTAGACCGCCTTGGACAAAAAAGAGGGGCATAATAACCGAACTCTCAAGTGTGTGTGTGTGTGTGTGTGTGTTTTAAAACCTAGATCCTCGACATATCTGCGGTACAGTACAGTACTGGTACCTGATGATTAATCCATCCAGTCACGATTGAAGTCTCACAGGACGCCATGCAATTATAAGCCGATGGTAAAACCAGGGACCCCTTCAACATCTTGAGTACCGGTATATACCCTAGAGTTTAGAGAGTAGGTATCGACAAGACTAAATCGACAGCGGTCTGCTAAACTTAAAAACATCATCCGCACCCGTTGCAACTGCATGCATAATAATGTAAGTATGACTTGGAAGATCAAGCAGGGTCTGGTGTCTGGTGTCTGGCGGTTGCAGGGGAGTAAATGAGTAAGAAGACAACTTTCTTCTGTGGTAATATTTACTCGAAAACGTATTTGATGGGATGTCTGATGGCAAGATACTTCAATAATAATCTAATAATATGCATTCATGATCATTCTTCCAAACTTCAAGTTTATGTTATACAGCAGATACAAAGAATACTGCAATCAAAACATTACATACAATCCAATCAGATTTAAAACGAAATGTACCTATACTTCGCTTTTCACTGCCCTACCACCTATCCCAAATGTAAAGAAATAAAATTAAAAATCAGAACCATCCGGGCAACCCAAAAGTGTAATATATACTGTTCAAGAAAACCATCTCATCATGGTATGTAGTAGTAACCAAAAGCATATCCTCATGATCGGAAATCCTTCATCCTGTAAATAACGCCCTGCTAAATCCAAAAAGTACTAAGCGAATATCCTATCCTTCCCTCGTAATAGCCTTGTCCCAAGACGCCGCGCTTTTTTGTTGGTATATCATATCGACTTCCCAATATACCCCTGTATTTCCTTCCCATCATAGAAACGCCTTTGAAAATCCTTGATAAAAACCCTTATGCCCTACGACAAATCCATAGAATATTGTTCATCCATTTTGAATTGAAATGGCTGATCAAAATCTAGTTTGCCATCCAAATCATCCCATATCTGTAGAGGCTGGTTGAACTCTAAATCATCAAACATGGTCAAATCTCCTCCGAGGGTTGCGTCGTAGTTGCTCATCCTACTGTCCACAAGGGCTTCAGTATCGCTTACTCCAAAAGGAGCCCACGCGTCATCAATTATCTCCAAAGCAATGTCCAAATTTACTCCTTCAGAGATGTCACTAGTGGGCTCCGACACGCCATCCTTACTGGACTCTGGTGTATCGTTGGGTGTAATGGACCGATAAATATTCACATCCGAGATGGCCCACCAGCTCCACCCTCAAATTGTTGGAAAGTTCGGACAAGCTCATTGGGATCAATAGTAGCACTCGCCCAAGCATCTGAAATAACCTCTTGAGCTGGTTGACTTGATCCTTGTTTGTTAGCATCTTTTTGGGACTTGGAAGCATCCACAACAGAATCCGGTCGAACTTTAGCTTTGCCGTGGGTCGTGCTACCCTGTCTATTCATAGGCGTAGCAGCAGAGGCGGATGGGGTTGTGGTCTCAATCTTGGGTGTTCGGTCTTGGTTGGGGCCAGCAGCAGCCACTTGTATATAGCAGTAGATGATGTAGCTGCATCGACAGTCGTCGTGGCTGATTCATCTGGTTGGTCTTGAGCATCCAGGCCGAGGACTGGACGAAGATAATCCTCAACAAATTTCTGTGGATTCTGCAGTGGCATCTGATGCTCCAAGTAAGTGTGGCGAGTGAGATCCTCTTGCTTTTTCGAAACCGATGTTTTTGACGTTCGCATACCTCATCGTTACAAGGCCAAGTTGGTTTGGGCTCAATTTTGGGCTCAGGAATTTGCCGACGCGCAACCTCGGGAGAAGGGACTTTTGTGACTTTGGGTGACGATGTCGATCCTGGAGTTCCTTGGCCTTGAACTGGTGTTCCATTCTGCTTCTGCTTTCTTGCGCGCAGGAATATGAAGTTTATCTTGAGTGACAGCAGGTGGCTTGCCAATGTATCTAGGCTGGCCATGAGGAGATGAAGCTCCGAATGGAAAGGGTGGCTGAGTTGACGTAGGGGCTGCTGGTGGGTGAGAGCCGCGACTGTTTGATCTCTGGTGCATCTTGTTGAGCTGCTGTTGCTGTTGCTGTAAGTTGGCAGCATTCAGAGGCACTGCTTCCGAGGCTTGGCTAGTTGATGCAACAGATGGTTTGGCCGATGTACCTTGGGAATCTGACGATCCACCATTCTTCGTTAATAGTGGATTTTTCCCGGTGATATCGAAAATTATTCCCGTCAGGAATAATCTAGCTTGCTCTACATCAGCAGGTCTCATGAGAAAGTTTCTTTGAGCTCCTTCATTTCGGAGTCTTTGAATTGCTTCGCCAAGCGAGCACGCTGAGTCATGTTAGCGGTGTTCACCAAGCTCATCCTTGAATGGATTCGAAAACTTACTGTGCGGAAAAATTGTCTAGCTCGGGTATCATCACGAGTCTGAAGCCACCACTTAAATCCAGCCCGTGAAATATTTGTGAGGGGACCTGCAAGGGCTGTCAAGAGCCTCGCCGTAACTGTCCTCGTCTCTGCATCCATGGATATGTCAGGGAGAACACTTTCCGTAGCAGCTTTTCTCCTCTTCAGCCCCATTTCGTTGTACTTCTTCTGCAGCGTTTCCATCTCAGGGTTAGCTGGGCCGCCCTTGGGCCTGTTAAATGCTTGGCGTACCATAGCCTCATAGGCTTTTCGCTTCTCTGGGTCAAGTTTCGCTATTTGATCTGGTGTGAGCCGGGGTGGAACTCTCTGTTGTGTTGCTGGCGCTGGGCGCTGTTGCCCATTAGGATTAGATACCTCCACAACATCATCGCTATTGGCACGTTTCAAATTATTCTTAGGTGGTTGAGCAGGGGACGAGCTCTGTGCGACTGCTGGCTTGTTATTTGGTGGAGGGCGAGGGCGATTTACAGGTGTGGGCATAGATGGACCTGCTGGTTCTGGTGCCGCAGCTGCTGGCTTTTGCTGTGGTGTTTGACCAGGGGGCTGCTGAGGAGTAGCCACTTGGTTGGGGTTTGGTAATCCTGGTTGCGCATTTTGCGGTACCAGCTGGCCATTCATCTGCGTCATATTTGCCATTTGAGCTTGACGGAGAGCGTGAAAATTGGGCATTTTCCTGTGCACCAACATCGTTCGAAGTTGATCATCACTTGCGTTGACAAATTTACCACTGGGGTGGTTACGAAGATGTGAGATGTCCTGAGGAGTGATTGCTCGCATCGCTCCAGGACCCATGTTCGTTCCATTGGGCATTTGAATTGGATTCTGACCCATGGGGGCAACAGGAGCTGACATTCTCGGGGGTACCACGGGCATTGGATTCGGGCCTCCAACCGGAGCACCTGTGCCCATTGGGTTGAGCTGTTGTTGTGCGGCTTGCCTTTGTTTGTTAATCTGTATGAAGTGCGCTCTCTGCATGGCCTTCACAGCTTCGAGTACGTGCGGGGGCAAGTTGGGAGTCGAGCTAACCCATTGCTTCAATTGGCTCCACTTCTTAACTTCTGGAGGAACCCCTTGAATCACGCTTTGCTGAAGAAGGTAATTTGGAGGGATGTCCATATTATCCAATTGTTGAATTACTCTCGGATCTAAATATGCATTTCCAGGTCGCGACTGTATGGCATTCTGTGCCATCTGTTGTTGCAGGGATATTTGCTGTTGCTGCGTCAAGCCAGCCAACAGTGCTGGAGGAGGTCGTTGTCCAGGGTTACTCATCATCCATCTACCTATGGCATGTTGCTGCTGGGTAAATTGTGCAGACTGCGGTCCAGTTTGTCCTGGACGAAATTGGTTATTGTTTCCTTGCATCGGCATCTGTGGTCCTTGGGGCATTTGATTAGATTGCTGAGCTTGCCAGTTTTTAACATATTCATTCATCTTGTCTGGCGGTAAAGAGGCAAACTGCTGTCGTTGATCTGGGCCCATATCTCGTAGCATTGCAGGGTTAAATCCGTGCATAGTGTTAGCAAACATTTGCCTTTGGTTGTTTGGCGGGAAACGTGGGTCAAGTGGCTGGCCAAATTGTGGGTTGTGATTCATTACACCGACTTCAGGATGACCCATCTGCTGGGATGGTGTCCTCAAAGGAGCATTGAGCGTATTCATGGCTGGGCTCTGTTGCGACGGACCAGGTCCCATTCCACCAGGCTGTCCTTGTAGTCCCATCTGTGCCTTGGCAGCCGCGCTTTGCGCGAGCTTGAGCTTGAGCATGCTGCAACTGTTGCTGTTGTTGCTGTTGTTGCTGCTGCTGTTGCTGCTGTTGCTGTTGTTGCTGCTGCTGCTGCTGCATTCTTTGTGACTGTTGGGCGTTGAACAGTTGAGCTTGTTGAGCCTGTTGAGCCTGTGTTCTCCCCATTGGATTCGAGGCCGAGCGTTGTTCATTCATATTCATCGCTTGCCCCGGCATTGCAACATTAGGCTGAGGTGTGTTATTCCTCGGCGCACTGACCGGCACAACTATTTGACCTGCTTCCTGGGCCAACACTCCAGCTGCCTGCTGTTGACCGATAAGGTTTTCCATGTTACCCAAGAAGGCATTGAAATCTGGACCGCCACCCATGGTTGTCGGAGGTTGCGATTGACCATTCATAGGATTCGGGTTCATAGATCTCTGTTGCTGCATAATTGGAGCTGTTGCAGATCCATTCTGTGGATGCGGAGGAAGTGGGGGTTGCTGTCCTTGAGTGGTACCCTGTCCTTGCGCCATCTGAGCTTGACGCACACGCCATCTCATTAGAGCTTGTTGGCGATACCACAAATAGGCGATGTCTGCTGGAGTGCTTTCATGCTGCTGAAGCTGCCCCTGAGTCATTTTTGCCCGTAGATTCGCCCTTAAACTAGCCTTCTCATGCTCTGATGCTTCACTCAACGATTTCATTGCTTCGCGATGAATTTCTGCCGCGTCATTTCCCGTCGGTTGTAATTGCGGTTGACCATTCACAGGCCTGCCAGGTCCGTGCTGGATTTGATGTGACATGCCATTCGGTTGCAACTGTGCGTTCTGAGGTATGTTCTGCAAAAGACCATCGTTCGGCATGGCTTGTGACTGCTGAGGGGCCAGTGACGACGCTTGCATCGGGTGTTGAAGGTGCTGAAACCCTGGTTGGGGAGGTTGCTGTGGTAGATTTCTAGGCATTTGGCCTTGCATCCCATTTTGATTCATCATCATCATATGCTGCTGCTGAGCTTGTGCTTGTTGCTGAGCTTGCACTTGCGCTTGCGAGTTGACTTGTTGTTGCATGGTTTGTTGAGATTGCGCTCGAATAGTTTGTAACTCGCGTTGCTTCTCAACCAATTTATTTTTGTAGGAACCCTGAAATAGTTAGCTTCGAGCACTGGTGGTTCCCCTCAATATCATTCACTAAATACCTTATCGGGCGCGTTTAGAAAAGCCTTCAACTCGAACTCCAAGGCAACATCGAGCAATTTCGACAATCCTCCTGCTTGGGTTTGATTTTGAGCGACAAGCCGTAAAGCACCAAGACTAGAGACGAGTTAATGTCAGTTCTCAGTGATTTTGCCCTACAAATGAGAACCGAATATTTAATCATTACAACAACAACCACAAGGTTCAATATCATCAACGTTAAAAATGACTTACAGATTTAAAACGTTTCCCATACGTTCTTGAGCCTGCACTGCCGATTGCCAGCCTGATGGTGGCGGTCCTTGCGATTGAATTTTTGCAAATATCGCTTGATTTAATTGCTGACCCACTCCTCGAGACTGCATATGCATTTGTTGCTGCATCTGTTGCTGCTGCTGCTGCTGCTGCTGCTGCTGTTGGTGTTGTTGTTGTTGTTGTTGTTGTTGTTGTTGTTGTTGGTGGTGATGTTGTTGTTGTTGTTGCTGCTGTGGCATCATCGGGCCCGCACCACCCATTTGTGGAAAATTTGAGGCCATCTTAAAGTTCGGTGTGGCAAGGCCACTCTCCTACGCAGAGGAGGACCGACTTGAATGTTATTCAGGCGGTCAACCTAAGATTGATCGATGTAATAAGTATGGCACGTATTTACCCAGGTACGTGGATGATACGCGGTACTAGTTGAGGAAGATTGCAGAATTGAATCTTTTTGCTTTTGCACCAGGCGGGGGAAGGTTGAAATTCCTATGGATTGCTGACAACAGGCGGCGAGCCGTAAAATGGCTGCAGGCTACCTCAGTTACATTCGAATAGAGCTAGGCCTTGTGTTCCATGAAATGTTCCTATTGGAAATAATGTCTTCGTTTGCGATGCACTCTGAAGTGTACGAGAATCGAAGAATTATGACCGGGATATGAATTGACGAAAAGGTTGAAGAAGGAACGATGAAGAACTTTCTTGACGTCGAAGGATGAGGCTCTAAAGAAAGGGATATGTGTGTGTGTGTATGTGTGTGTGTTGAGTGAAGGTAAGAGCGAGTCAGTAGATGAGTGAGGAGAATTAATTTGATCGAGGTTGACTGTCTTCGGGTCCCCTAGAAAGCCAGCACATTCGGTGAATCAAATGAATAATGGATGGTTGATTGATTGATTGATTCGATTTGATCTGATCTGATCTGATTCGATTGTTCTACAGGTTGATTTGAATCAATACCTAATAGTAGTAGTAGGAGGAGGAGAGGAGTGGTGGTGGTAGTAGTAGTACCTGGGATGCGATAATCGATATTGTGTGGAAACTTCTTTTCCCTTTCCTATCTCTCGTCTCTTCTTTCCAAAAATAGACCCAAGGTTCATGTATATGGGAATGAGAATGAGAATGAGAATGAAAAAGAAGATGAAGATGAATATAATATAAAAATGAAGATGAAGATGAATATGAATATGAAAGATTAGATGGAGTTATTATGATTCTCAGCAATTCACATGAGAAATTTCGGATCATTAATAAGGGAAGAGGTTGAGATGTCTTTGAGTTAAGTAAAGTAAGTGTATGAAGGTGTATGAAGGTGCAAGTAATAAGTGTATGATGATTGTGTGGGCAAAAGTAAAATGCAACTGAAATGGCAAGGGCAAAAGAAGGTAATACCAAGTCGGACTAGAGATGATTTACCTACTACGCTAGATTCAAGATCGCAGGGTTATAGTTTATTAGTCCCTTTTTAATATGCTTGGATGCTTGTTTAGGTGATTTAAGTGATTTAGCTTATTTAGGTTATTTGAGGTGTGAATAATATAAGTGGATACGATTCTTTGAACAACCAACCGTCCGATTCCAAGGGAAGAAAGAGGAGAGGTAGGAGAGGTGAGAGGGGTGAGAGAGGTGAGAGGCGAGAGAGGTGAGAGCGGCGAGGAGAGGAGAGGAGAGTAGGAAAAAGGAGGGGAGAGGACAGGAGAGGAGAGTGTATATGGATGTTTATGATTCCATATAAAATCAATGAAATATATAAAATCAATGAAATTATATAATATATATAGTTATATATAGTTATATATTAGTTATATTATATACACATATATTGTATTGTATTGTATTAATGAAAGAGAATAAGAGTTTAGATGAGGATATTGAGATATTACCTAGGTACCCTATACGTACATACAAGTATATAGGAAGGGATATCTAACATAATCAAATTATAAAGAAAAAAAAAAAAGCAAGTAAATAATCAAACAACCGTTTACTCCTCACCTACCCAGGTCCTAGAAGATATCTCCAGCTAGGTAAATATGTACCGGTCGGTTGTTGTTGATATCCTTTCAACCTCATAAGTGGAGAATAGATTCATCTATCATTGGATTATGAATTGGTGTAAAGGTGTTAATCCTTTGTAGTTTGTACAGCTTTATTTACTAGGTATATACATAAGATTTGAGTTGTGATGAGATTTGTTTAACAAGGTAGGTATTCTAACTTTAGAAAGTTTCCTTTTTATTGAAGTTGAAAGAATGCTTTGTGTTGTTATTATTATTATTCATTATCATCATTATCGTCATTATCGTCATTATCGTCATTATCGTCATTATCATCATCCTACAATTCAGTTCATTTGGTAAGAAGAGAGATGAGTTTCCCATTAAGCGCTGATTGATATATGGATATTGAGTAGGTAGATACATCCATCCATACATATCATACATACCACGCATGCATCCATACATATCGTACATGCATCATACATATCATACATATCATACATATCATACATATCATACATATCATACATATCATACATATCATACATATCATACATATCATACATATCATACATATCATACATATCATACATATCATACATATATCATACATATCATACATATCATACATCATACATATCACACACACACATATCATACTACACATACACACACACACATATCATACTACACATACATGCATACATACATACCCATACTGCAAGAAGAGAATCAAGTGAATCCTACAGAATGAAACAAGTACGTAGGTACCCTTATAAAAGATGAACGAACAAAAGATGATCAAGTATGAATACTTTCCACCTATCTATACCTACATAAAGAAAAACACAATCGATTGTCTCTCATCGTACTGTGCAGTATCTCCTAAATATCAACCCTTCCTCTAAATGATGCGCACCTATACTATACATGGATTGGGAAATACCAAGACGATCACTGACATTAGTCTTGGTCTTGGTATATGAAAATGTCAGGACTTGGGTATTGTATCGAAACTATTTGCTAGTAGTACCCATCTTGGAATCGGTACCACCTTCTCTGATTAAGAGCAAAGTTGAATATCCGGTATCGATAGCTGGAATAATACCGGTATTTAGATTGTAGAAGGGAAGAAGGGAAGACAGAAAGAGGCAAAGGAAGAAAGAGAGGAAGAAAGAAAAAAAAGAAAGAAAGGAAGGAAGAAAAAGGGATTTGTAATGATCAATAAATAGACAAATGTATAAACTTTTCTCTTCCTCTCTTTCTTTCTTTCTTTCTTTCTTCACCTCTTCACTACCTCCCCATCTCCCCTTCTCCCCTTCTCCCCTTCTCCCCATCTCTCCATCTCTCCATCTCTCCATCTCTCCATCTCTCCATCTTTCCATCTCTCCATCTCTCCATCTTTTTCCATCTCTCCATCTTTCCATCTCTCCATCTCTTCAATCCAAAGTCTCTTCTATATTATTGCACATAGCCTCGCTCTGTCCTCTCAATATTCATATCTACCATGTAATAATATCTACGAGATAAAACTGGATGAAACTTTTCTCACCATTCCTCACCCTTCCTTTGCATCTTCAATCGTTCAAAGCAACCAATCATTACCTATCAATTAAATTAAACTTCATCTGTTGAAGCAACACCGAACAAAGACTCTCAGCCCTAGTTGAACACATCGAATCCCAATGTGGCAAGAATTTACGAGATAACTTTCTCGAGCCTGGTACTTGATGAATGGGATTGTACTGTATCCCCAGAGGAGAAGTCATGGGGTCCTTCGATTGGACACATGGAAATTGAGGCTGTCTGACTCTGACCTTGGATCTAATGATGATCGGTGACTGGTTAGAGTGGTAAGTGAGTAAGTACCTACTAGGCAGGTAATCAAGTATTAATAAGTATACTTTTGGTGGGAGGGGAATGATGACCTAGTCTGTCTTTCTCTTTTGAGGATTTGGGGTCTCGAATGAAGCAAATGCCATTGATTGATTGACTTGATTGACTCGACGGACCACCTACCAAGTATATACTAGAAAGAGGTCGATATCATACAAATTGGGAAGGCTTGGAAGAACTGGAAGGATGATTTCCTGGTTGCTGCATTGATTTGAGGGGTAACGTTAAGTGATGTATATGAAGCATATAAAAGAATTCATTCATCAATCCATCCATCCATCCCATCTATAGAACTTGCGATGGAACTTGGGATAGAACTTGGGATAGAACTTACGATAGATAGAACTTACGATAGAACTTACGACAGAACTACTAGGTACATACATACAGACTACAATAAGGTTGTAGCAAAATTAACTTTCAACTTTTTCTATCCTGAATAAACAAAACATATGGAGTACATACATACATCATTCATCATGCCATGCATCCATCATACATACATACATACATACATATATATACATACATATATATATATATATATATTTATATAATATACCTACCCAATACAACACCATTCCATCTACAGTATTCCTCAGCTGATGCATCTTCCCATCGAGATATGCAATCCTCCAACCTATCCCATATTCCTACCTAGCTCGTCGTAAATGTATACTCAAGCAGATTGAAAAGCATTGACATGGACTGAGCTAGGGGGGGGGTACGAGGAAGTTCAAAGTTGTGGTGATCGTCACACTACCCCAGTAAGGTAATCAATTGTACAACCCATACATCCGAATCCGATTCATCTCATCCAATCAATCCATGTCACGACTTCCCACTGAATTTGCCCAGCAGTCAAGTCAGTCCTAGATGGATGGATGGATGGATGAATGAATGAATGCTACCTACCGACCTAGGTGCCTAGGTACGGTAGATGGATAAAGAGGTAAGTAGAGAATAGTATTTCCAAAGAAAGAAAAATAATTACACAACGTTGTTTTCTTTCTTTTTCTTTTTCTTTTTTTTTTTTTTTTTTTTTTTTTTCTTTTTCTTCTGTTATTATTATTATTATTATTATTATTATTATTATTATTATTATTATTTATTATTATTATTATTATTATTATTATTATTATTATTATTATTATTATTATTATTATTATTATTATTTATTATTATTATTATTATTATTATTATTATTATTATTATTACTATTACTATTACTATTATCTCCTTCTATTTCACCTTCTTTCCTCTCTTTCTTTTGTTTGCTTTCTCCGTATTATGCGTAAGGTTTGATTATGGATGGCGGCTTCAATTCCCTTTCCATTCGATCAATCATGTTTGAATATTATATTGATGATATATATATATATATACTATACTACATATCCAGCCTGATTCTCATTTTCATTCATCTATTTCCCTTTTGATTCCAAGGCATCACAAAATACAATAATAACAAAAACAACAACAATAACAACAACAATAACAACAACAATAACAACAACAACAACAACAACAACCCAATCCTTCCTTTGAAAAGTCCCATTGCCCTTCACCAACATGGAACAATGCTTAGACCAAATGTCGAGATGGCTGCATTTATGGCGCTTCCCGAGGTCTTTATTAGTGTAGCAATCAATGCCGGGAGATATTAAGTTTGGGAGGGTATCTGCCATCGAATGAGGATCTTGAATTTTTGAATGTCTGCAGGAACAGGGGAAAATGTCACTAGGTGGGTGGTCTTCGTCTGTCCTCTTCCCCGTCCCTGTCCCCGTTCCGTTTGAATACGGTGGGTGGGTGTGTACTCTGTAGAGGCATGTATTCTGTAGATAGGTAGAGGGAAGTAGGTACTAGGTGGGTATGGTATGGTATGATATGGTATGGTATTGTGTATTGTAGGAATGGAGTAATGTAGCGGTAGGAGTAGAGTATAGATGGTAATAATGACAGTATTATTAGTAATAGATGGAGTAAAGTAGTTGATTTGACTTGCGTGACTTGCTTGACTTATTACTGACTTGACTGACTTATTACTGACTTGACTTGCTTGACTTATTACTTGACTTGACTGACTTATTACTGACTTGACTTGCTTGACTTATTACTGACTTGACTGACTTATTACTGACTTGACTGACTTATTACTGACTGACTTATATTTACTAACTGAGTTACAGACTTGACTTGACTTGACTTCTTCATTCATTCAAAAATCCCCACTGCAGTACTTATACAAATGACTATAAAAACGATCTTATATTATTATAATTCCCAAATACTTCAAATGATGGATTGATTCGCCATAAATCATCAAACTTTGGTCTTTTTCAATCGCGAATGAACACGAATCCATCCTATACCTACAAACTACAGACGACAGACGACAGACGACAGACGACAGACTACGGGCTACTAATCACAAAGGAACACAACAGAAAAGCAGATCTGATGTGTAACTGGGGAATGAATGCTCAAGTAAAAAGAAAGCCGCTATTCAAGGATCCCAAGTAAGGATCAACCTTGTTGAATGTCTCCGATTTTTTTTAATTGACCACGAGGTTCGTTCTTCCTCCATTTTTCTTGTTGCCTCCCTCGCCTGGGGAAATTCCTTCAACGATAATACGATAATACAGTAGTTAGTGGTAGTAGTGGTGGTAGTAGTAGTAGTACAGAGGAAACTTGATAGTATGTGCACCCCGATATATAAGGCATCAATGTGATGGTAACTGTGGCTGATCAACAACCACCCAGCCACCACCTTACTCGATGGAGAAAGTAGCTAAGGTAAGCTTCCAAGGCTGCAAGGCTCCAAGGTTATCTTTTCAACTTCTTGATTGGTAGATACTAGGTAGTCCGTCTATCCATAGATATACATATACACACATATATACACACACATGTACATACAGAGTACATATAAGGCTGATAACATAATGAGTGTGAACATATAACTTATATATACATATTATACACATAAATTATACATAACTTATACATAACTCATTTACAACTTACTCATAACTTATTCATAACTTACGCATAACTCATTTACAATTCATTTACAATTCACTCACAATTTACTCACAACTCACTCACAATTCATTCACTCACTCATACAAACTCGCAAGTAAGTTGTACTTTATAATACCTCGGACAATAATTAATCCAACTGGGTTCCACCTTTCCAAAGGTTCAAGGTTACATAAGATAATAACCTATCTATTTGATCTCTTGCAGATAAACCCAAAGATTTGTTATTCTAGCTATCTAATGTTGAAAACACCCTCAATAACAACTTCCTTTTCAATAACTTCTTTCTCTTCAATACATAAATCAAAACTTTCTACAATCCTTTGTAGATTTTTACATATCATTATCCGCTTACAAAATGTCAAGCCAAAATCTATCAACTGCTGAAGCAAAAGCACACGATTTTCTCGATTTTCTCAATGCTTCACCTGGTCGTAAGTAGTTGAAGCGATCATGATCATTTCATCCTTATCTCTGCAGTTGTACCTAACATCTATTTAGCCTACCATGCAGTACACTCTGCCATTCAACGACTTTCCAAGGCAGGATTCACAGAGATTAAAGAACGAGATAACTGGTCGACCAGTCTTCAACCTGGAGGAAAGTACTATCTCACCCGAAAATGCTTCTTCAATCGTCGCTTTTGCCATAGGCAAGAAATGGAAGGCTGGTAATCCAATTGCTATGATTGGTGCTCATACCGATTCACCTACCTTACGTATCAAACCGGTATCCAAAAAACAAGCTTCTGGATTTATACAAGTGGGGGTGGAGACATATGGGGGGGGTATCTGGACTTCGTGGTTCGACAGAGATTTGAGTATAGCTGGCAGAGTCATGGTTAAAGATGGAGATGATAATTTCGTGCAAAAGCTTGTCAAGATCGACCGACCAATCCTCCGCATCCCCACTTTGGCCATACATCTGAATCGTGCGACAAGCTTCGATCCGAATAAAGAGACCGAATTATTCCCCATTGCCGGTCTTGTGGCTGCCGAGTTGAATCGTACAGGTGTCAGTGAGAATGGGTCGAATTCGATTGAGGAGAAGGACTCGGATGAATATCGACCATTGCAAGCGATGACCACTCGACACCATCCATATATTGTGGAACTTATTGCAAAGAATGCTGGAGTTGGTATTGATGATGTCGTTGACTTTGAAATGATCTTATACGATACACAAAAAGCTTGTTTGGGTGGTTTGAACAATGAATTTATCTATTCAGGCAGGTTGGACAATTTAGGTATGACGTACTGTAGTGTCGAGGGACTTATTGAATCTGTAAAGGATTCTGCTGCTTTAGATGATGAATCATCAATCAGGTTGATTACCTGTTTCGACCACGAAGAAATTGGCAGTACATCTGCTCATGGAGCTGCTTCTAATCTCCTCCCCGCCGTCCTCAGACGTTTATCTGTCATCCCGGCCTCCACTACAGCTCCCGGCTCAGTATCTTCTTATGACATGGTACACCGCGAATCCGATGTTGAGATCGCAACAGCCTACGAACAAACCCTCGCATCATCTTTCCTCATTTCCGCAGACATGGCTCATTCCATTCATCCCAACTACTCCCAAAAGTATGAACAAGACCACCGTCCCGAGATGAACAAAGGAACAGTTATCAAGATTAACGCCAATCAACGATATGCCACCAACTCTCCAGGTATTGTCTTGTTACAAGAAGTAGCTCGCAAAGCCAAACCAAGCGCAGATTCACAGGGTGGAAAGAATGGTGTACCACTTCAACTATTTGTTGTTAGAAATGATAGTAGTTGTGGAAGTACAATTGGACCAATGTTGAGTGCAGCATTAGGAACGAGGACATTGGATCTGGGTAATCCAATGTTGAGTATGCATAGCATCAGAGAGTGTGGAGGGGCTTTTGACGTAGAGCATGGAATTAGATTGTTTGAAAGTTTCTTTAATCATTTTTCCGGATTGGAGGGAAAGATCTTGGTTGATTAGATGGTTTGATAGAATTGAAATGATTGTGGTTGAGTGATGATTGAGTGATGATTGAGTGATGGTTGCGTGATGGTTGAGTGATGGCTGAGATATAAGGGAGTTCTCGGAAGGGGGTTATCGGGAAGAGATTCTCGGCTGTGCGTTTTATGGGATAAGGGGTTGATATTGATATTATCAGCATGTATGAATGAATTATGTGAAATGAGGTGAAATGGAATAAAATAAGTTGATAAGAAATATAAGATACTTATTAGAACTAAGAATTAAGAACTAAGAACTAAGAATCAAGAATATTGATTTAACCCCTTTAATAATCTATTCCTATTTTGTTTTGTTTTATTCTATTCATATTCTATTGCATAATACAATATCGTCTTTCATCTTTCATCTTTCATCTTTCATCTTCATCTTTCATCTTTCATCTTTTATCTTCTACCTTCTACCTTCTACCTTCTACCTTCTACCTTCTACCAGTATTATTCTATATATACAACATATCACACATTATAACACCATACACAACACACCATACACCACACACCCAAACAAAAGCAAAACAAATATTAAATTCAAACTCCAACAACTCATTTTATGATATAAAATATAAAACGTAAAATGTAAAATATACTCCCTTCCACCTCTCACCCACCCAACCAACTCAACAATTGCAACTTCTAAACAACCTGCCTACCCACCTGCACATTATACTCATTCTATCCCATTCTATCCCTTCCCTTCCCTTCCCTTCCCTTCCCCTTCATCCCATCTCAGTTTCAATCACCATCACCTCCACTATACATACATACATACATACATACCTATCTATCTACCCACTTACCCACCACCCACCTACCTACCTACCTATATATTATAACTTCCCATCATAAGCAACTATCATTGCAGAGTCCATATACTACATCTATATATATCTATTTATCTAGACAGTATATATATATATACTCATGATATATACAGATATATCCTTTCTTTCCAAGGTACTTAAGCCGAAAAAAAAGTGTAGTGCATGATTTCTCTAGCTGTTTCTGTAATCTAACAACATCATTCAATATCATTCAATATCACTTGGGATTATATCATATCATACAAAGCAAAAATGAATACATTAAATAAGGTGGGGTATCAGAACAGAAAGACTAGACTATTGACAACAAGATGCCCTCCACTCCATGATTACATCGCATTCAGACCATTATATATATATTGTTCTGTTCACTCCATGTTAAGCAACTCATCCATCATCAATCATCCATCATTCATCATTCATCATATTCTCATCATCAAACTTGTGCACCCCATTTACATTCATTCTTCCATTCCGTCAAAAGTAGCATCCTCTATTCACAAGCACCTTTTCAATGTCATATAACCTCTCTTCTCCCATTTTTCTCCAAGCAATCATCCATCCCATGACAAAAAATTAATACATGAACTTGAAAACTTCCCATCTACCAGTAAATGCAAGAGAAAGCTAAACACATAGTGCAATCGTGAACCGAAAAATGCTACTAGCACAATGCTTTTGCAAATACTTGATGAGAAATCAAAAATCAAGTATAGCAGAATATAAGAGGCAAGACCGCACAATGCAACGAATGAACATCATTGTACATGGATACATAATGTGCAAATTTTTATTAGAACCGGTTTCTCTCTAAGTCTCCAAGATATCTTTCTCCTCCTCACTTGGAAGTAAAGGAGTCTCTTTTGTGGCATAATTCTCGTTCTTCTCCCAAGCAGCTCCTGGTCCATGGTAAGAAGGTTCCTCAATAGCTCCACCTGATCCTGGATTGACGGGTTCGGATCCATAAGGAAGTGGTCTCGATGGCATATCGCGAGTTGGCAGGTCCAATTTACTGGCTAGAACATCCGATTGACGCCTAGCAAGCATATCAAGTTGAGCTGCTGGGTCCTGTCCGGGTGTCAGTGAGAATCTCGCAAGGTCATCCAATAGTCTATTGATAAAATCCAAAAGCTTTTTAAGATCGTAAAACAGGGTGCTGGAACCAAGTGGCAGTCTCTTGGGATGCTCAAAGAGACTTCTGAAGGTATCAAAAGTTCCGTTAAATTCGTCAAAGAGGCTTACCCAATCTTGCTGTGCTGGAACTCCTTCTGCAGGAGGTAATGCACCTTCTCCATCTTTCTCTTCACCCCAGAAACTAGGTTGGCTTCTGATTGGTGCGGGCGTCACGGGCAAACTAGGCCGTTCAAGCTCTGTTGGAAAGTCTGTGAGCTTCATACTACGCCTACGTTCTCCCGGGTTGGAAATCTGTGATATACCTGAGCCGTATCCTTGTACAACTTGGATGTTGCCTTTGCGACTCTTGGTCATGTTTCCAATATATCTCTCAATTTCAGGAACTTCATCCCACGCATTTGCTCTCGCATACGTTTGCCATGGATCCGCCGAGGCGGAGTGGTTGGAGTTGTCGGGGGTAGGTGGCATGCTTCTTTCATCCTCAGTAGTTGCGACTACCGAACCGGCGACGGGGGTTTCTGGTACTTCTGGTGCTTCTGGTACTACTGTGTCATCATAATCATCTTCAGGGAATACTCTTGAGGGTTTTGGTGGGTTAGCCTCCCATGGAAATATAGGTGGAGGTCTTTGATATTTTGGAGTTTTTTGGTACTTCGTAGTACATATTGTTGGGAGGATCGGGGTAACGGTTTGGGGCTTGGAATGGAGTAGCATCGTTGGACATCTCATAATGGGCTCTGGGGAAATTCGAGGCTTCTGGTCCAGAATCTTGCGGCGGTGGTGCTCTATCAAATGTTAGATGGTCCTTGTTTCTTTCAATAATCAAACTCACTTGCTGGCATCCCATGGTGAATATGAGACTGCCCGGTTCCGAGATTTGGTCCAATTTTGCCTGTACTGGGGGATCATAAGCTTTTGTCAAAGGATCTTCTGTGATTTCATGGATTGTTTCCTCTGCTGTGGTAGTAGTGTCATGAATGGCAGTAACATGTTGAAATTTCTCACACTGGGCTCCTTGGGATTGGTCCTCCTGGGTCTTGGGTTGGAATTCTCCAAAAACGAGGTATTGTACAATGAGGGGTGCTCCACCATTGTTGTTTCCGCTACCCGACTGGAGAATATTAGCTTCCTTGGTGGGTTCCTCCATGGCCAACGGGATCGAGCTTACAGTCTGCTTGTAATGTTTTATCATAAACTGCCCACCATCTTCCGGTCATTTGGTGGTAAGGAGTGGCTCCAACGCTGGCTTGTCTTCCAACTTTCCAAGGCTTATCCGTTCCGATGAAGTGTGCGGCACTAATGCTAGATTGGAAATGGTGAAATGCTGGTAGATACTGGTAATGAGCAGAGGGAGTGACGTTGTAAGTAAAGCTCAAACGGTTAAAAGTATTCTTGAAATGCATGTTGAGTAAACCTTGATCTGCCCCATCAAAAGAAATTCCTCTGTGTGCCATTGCTTCCAAAGCATAGTAATCACCCAAATTTGGATTTAGAACCATGAGACCTGTGTTGAAGATATCTGGCCATCCGATATCTGGCGCGGCAGAAAATGCGTCTGGGAGAGCGAATAATTCATCCGGTGCACGAAGAGCAACCATATCTGCATCCATATAAACTATTCTTCGGAATTGTGTCTGTTTCCATAGTGTAATTTTGGTAAAGGTAGAAGTGAAGGTCTGGCCGACCCATAAGGTCAAGGTTGGCTGGTGACTGATTGACAACACGATCGACAGGAATGACATAGTCAAAGTTTCTCTAGAAATATGAATTAGAATGATTGGGGAACATGTTGAAAAGAGAACACTAACCTCAAGTTCAGCCAAACTCTCAGAGGTCACAGAATCAGTAGTGACAAGCACTGCGATCTTCTTGGTCGTTCCAGCATCTCTTAAAGAATGCGCCAATACCAGAGCAACCTAAAAAGAATGTTTAGTTTATGAATCCCGATAAGCTTATTGTTATAGAATATACCTGGAAGGTAGGTATCGGTCAAAAGAAGCTATCACCACATTGTCAGTTCATCCCATATCTATCGGATTCAGTAGAACTTCACTCACCGTTGCATAAACATCTTCACCTGGAGAGGCCATCTTGGAGTATAAAACGGCTTTCTTATTGTGTAAAGAAAAGGAGTCTCAAATCCGTACTTTAACAAACTACAAAACTTCTAACAAATTTATAGAAGTAATGCAATATGAAAAAGAGTTGTGGAGGGGAGGAGATTGTGGAAAGTTGTTAAGTGGTAAGAAGTTCAAGAAATAAGAAGGGAAGGCAAGCTATCGAGGTTAGTGGAGTTATGACGGTGCAAACTAGTAAATAGTAAGTGGTACAACCGGCATTCGGTTAAAAAAAGATGGACAAGGACAAAATGCTGGGGGAGAGGACAGTGGTGGGAAATGCATTTGCAGGGAATTTGCTGGCGGTAAACAAAAAAGAATATGATAAAAGAGTTGATGATGGATGAAAGGATGGATGTATGGATGTATGTATGGATGGATGGATGGATGGATGTATAGGATGTATGGATGTATGGATGTATGTATGGACGTATGGATGTATGCACTAAGTAGGCATGTATAGATTTGATTGATTATAAAAAGACTTATGATATACCTAGTAGGTAAGATGATGAAGTTTTCCATTGTATACTCATTAGTTATTTTATAGATTTAGATATTAATAAGTATAAAGATTTCCAAGGTTACCTAAATATAAAACATAAAACATAAAATATAAACGATTTAGATAGAAATTTTCAAAATACATTGAGATATGTGATGTAATGATAAATATAATCATAATCATAATCATAATCATAATAATTGATTTTCTAGTCATACCCCTCTTTCACCCCTCTCAACTCCTCTATCATCTCATTCAAGAATTCAAAGGTGGAGGAGGGAAAACTTGATAGATGATATAAGAAGAGTATCATTTACCTACTAACACGTACGGACTAGATATTCAAAGATAAGATCAAAAATCAAAACAAGACAACATTACAATCATGACATTCATACGTTTCTGTTACCATTAGCATATATATATGTATACGACTAATGATTTATACGAATACTAGTAACATTGATAAACGCATAACAATAATAACCATTCATGATCCATTACGAACACCAAACTGCCACGTACACAATCTCATACATCCAATACCTAGATGGATATCTTCTTTATCCAACTAGAGGGGTAGTCGGGGTAGTCTGAGTAGTCTAGGGAGTCGTCTAAGGAGTCTAAGGAGTCTAAGGAGTCTAGTCTAGGGAGTCTAGGGAGTCTAGGTAGTCTAGGTAGTCTAGGTAGTCTAGGTAGTCTAGGTAGTCTAGGTAGTCTAGGTAGTCTAGGTAGTCTAGGTAGTCTAGGTAGTAAATAAGTATCCAGCTATTCAATTCTATACGGATATTCCATATTTCAAAGACTATCTAGACTATCTAGACTATCTAGACAAAGTAGATAGTTCCAATGTTACCATTGAAGTATGAATGTGTTGGAGATGAACTAAGAAGGATCCACAAAAGATGAGTTGAAATAATGGGGATGAATGGGGGTGGATGATGAATGGAGGTAATGGATATGAATGTGGATGAATGGGGATGAATGGAGGCAATGAAGGTGACGAAAATGAATAAGAAGAAGCAATACCTGAATAGAGTAGATACGAACTCAATAGATACAAAGTCAATAGATATAAAGTCAATACTTCGTAGATATTATTCCATCACACGCATTTATATCCTTGTCTCTCTATGGCCACTTTCTCACTCATTTATTTACCTTACTCACAACTCTCCACTCTTCACTCTCTTCCTTACTCACCACTCACCACTCACCATTCTCCATTCTCCATTCTCCATTCTCCATTCCATCTCCACTCTCCACTCTCCACTCTCCACTCTCCACTCTCCACTCCCTCTCCTTTGATCCTCTTTTTTGTCTTCCTCTTCTTCTTCTTCTCCACGTCCACTTTTGAATTTCCCATCAATGCTTTTCCCTTTCCACCCCACTTCCACTATTATGATATCCATCTATCAACTTATCAACTTATCAACTTATCAACTTATCAATCCATATTTATATTTATATTTATATTTATATTTATATTTATATTTATATTTATATTTATATTTATATTTATATTTATATTTATATTTTATTTATATTTATATTTATACTTATATTTATAACTTATACTTATACTTATACTTATACTTATACTTATACTTATATTCATATTCATATTCATATTCATATTTATATTTATATTTATATTTATATCCATATCCATATCCATATCCATATCCATATCCATATCCATATCCATATCCATATTCATATCCATATCCATGAATTGCTTTGTTTATCAATTTTCCTCTTTTCACATGATACCATAGGTAATACTATATCTAGATAATATCATAGAAACTACAACATAACCATCTATACTTATGATCAATCAAATCTAAATCAATCAATCAGTCTTTTAATAAACACTCAACCAATACAAACTCACCAAATTTTAATATCTTTATTTAAACAACAAGCAATACAACAAATAAACATCCATCTAACTTACAAAGAACATCAATATCAACATCAACATCAACATCAACATCAACTTCAACTTCAACTTCAACTTCAACATCACCATCACCATCACCATCACCATCACCACCATCACCATCACCATCACCATCACCATCACCATCACCATCACCATCACCATCACCATCACCATCACCATCAATCAAAACCAATAAGAAACATCGCCTTAAAAAATCAACCCAACCTCAAAATTCTTCCCCCATCAACCTCGTTCATGCATTCATCTATGCATGCATACATTGATCCATACACGATACATCTGCATGTCTCAAGCCTCCAAACGCCTTATCTGCACATTAAACAAACCGTCACTTAACTACAAACAAGCAAACAAACAAACAAACAACAAAGTAGCTAATCTCCCCCTTCACCATTTTCGACCCAAGGTTCTGCCCGAAATCAGGATTGACTTTCTTTCTTCCTTTCTTCTAGATTAGCAATGCGATATAATACCATACAAATACCATATAGAACAATGATCTACGCCCAAACCGCTCTATAGCAGGTATACATTGCATGTTGCATTGCTTTATAGATAATTGCACTACATCGCATGACACACAACATAATACACATTAACACATACATACACACATACCCACCTAGATATCATAACCAAACCCCCTTCTTCCCATCTCATCTTTCGAATTCCTACCCTTCCCTTTCTCTCGTTCCTCGACAATGAACAAACCCCCATGCAATAAATCCTAAATTCTAAATCCCAATATCTATATCTACATCTATATCTACATCTATCATCCAAGCTGCCCAACCCATTTCAATGCGAAAGTAGGTAAATCAACAAAGATACATACATATACATATACATATACTCCACTATAAAAATGAAAACGCATACACATAACGCTAAAGTCTGGATTGATTGGATTAGAGTAGTTTTTACTACCTATGTATTATCATAATTTATTTATCCATACATACATACATACATACATACATACATACATACATACATACATACATACATACAGTCAAAAGAGATTTAATTTAGTTTCTTACTTTAAAATTTGTGGTTGGTTGGCTGGCTGGTTGGTTATTGGTTTTTGAATGATACTTTGGTTTAATAGATGATGAAAAAGATGGAGAAGGGTTTGTTGTTAGTTGGTTGATTAGTTAGTTAGTTACTTAGCAGATAGGTGAACAGATACCTCGTTTATATTGTTATCTACTTTAGGTATCTGCCTATTATACAGAGTATAGTTAGTATTGGTTAATATTTGTGATGAACGAACGAACGAACGAACGAACGGGAGGGGTTTGTGGATTAGTTAGGTTGGGCTGGGCTGGGTTTGGGTTGGGTTGGGTTGGGTTGAGGGTTTTGGGTTTTGGGTTTTGGGTTTTGGGTTAGATGTAGATGGATGGATGGATGGGTGGATGGATGAAGGGATGGATAGTATATATATAATCGATAACATTCTGTCTACCTACCCATCGACTAGCTCGCTAGGTATAGAATACAAATAAAGAAATATAAAAACAAACAAGTATACATAAATACTTACCTACCTACCTACCTATCTGTCGGGAAATGGATCATGTGACTTCTGAGTAGCTGTACAAATAATACGACTAACCGTAGTAGGCGTACTAGCACCTCGAGGACGTCTATAAGGTCATCCTCCATTCCATAGATTACATAGAGAATAACAACAATGATTATAACAACAAGAGATCTAAGAACTTACACTTTAACTGATCAAGTTAATACCAACACTATCTATAATAAAAGATGCAAAGTATTAATGGCATGGTATACCTATAGCTACCTACCGAACTATAATACCCTCTTTGATTTTTGAAGAAAGAAAGAGACAGATATATATATCCGAGAATTCCAACTCCAACTTTGACCCCCTGCATGGCACTCACAGGGCTTCGCAGATCCTCTCAATATAGAGAGAGGTAAAGAATGGGTGTTTGAATGGTAATGAATGGATGGATGGGTGGATGGGAAGAGTTGTTAGTTATGGATATAGATAGATTAGGTGGTGTAGCTAAAATGGGTTTTGTTCATATTTGTAGATGGATGGATGGGATGGGATGAATACCTAGAATCTAAGAATCTTAAAGTTATGATATCGGACATTAATGGTTTGGATTATTTCATTGCTGCTGTTTTTTTATTTATAGTTGTGGCTGGGTATTATATATATATACTATACTCAGGACCTCTCTACCTACCTGCCTATCTTCATCTCCATCTCCATCTTCCACAACCCAAGGTCCATCTCAACACCCCGTCCTGTCCTGTCCTGTTATCCTGTTATCCTATTACCCTATTATCATCCATTCCCCTTCCTTACTTTTCAATCACAATCCTCAGATCAGATCACAACACACCAGAAAGATACAATGCTCACAATCAGCTCCACCTTGGATTCGAATTCGGATTTGGATTCCGCTCCACCTCCTCCTGTGCTTTAGCGATGCCCACCTCATCTTACAATACAGTAGGTATCGACCCTTATTTTCCTCTCTCTTCGAATTCGCTATCTGGTCTGGTGTGATCTGGTGTGTTGGGTTGGATTGGGTAATCTGAGGCTAGGTACTTACTCTTCCGTTATACTATAATGTTTGAGTATATGCGGATGATATATAGGTAATCGACAGAAGGGATTGGGATTGGGATTGGAATTATCGAATACCGAATAATGGATAGAAACGCAACAACAGCCATCCTTTGATTTTATTTCACGCTTCGCTTCCCTTCGCTTCCCTTTTTTGTTTGTTTCCGAAGTGCGGTTTTATTAATATTCTTGATAATGATAATAATAACATTCAACTCACCAAATTCGAATTCCCTATAATTATCTCATAGAACTCGATACCTACCTAGTATATACACTACAATAACACAACCCCCTTGTAATTAGCTCATTACATATCATCCATCCATCCATCCATCTATTCATCCATTCATTCATTCATCCATTATTTATTTATTTTCTCTTCAGTAGAAAACCCCCAATGTAATTACCCTCCCTTTCATACATATCCACTCAAATAATACCACAAACAGAATAAAAGATATCTCCAACTTTAACTTCCATTGGAATAATACCTTGAATCACCTAACTATACCTATGCAGCTAACTATGAGTATATTATACACCACACGCGTTCGGAGCCTAGGGAGCTGCGCTGGGGAGTTTAAACACTATCACTTTATTGGGTGGTGATCGATTCGGGTTCAGATTTTGGTGGTATCTGTGATGATGATTAGTTGATTGTGGTTTGTTTGTTTGATGTATAAAAGTATGGAATGTTGATGCATTTATCTGTTTGCCTATCCGTGTAAACTTATCTTATAAATCTAGTAAAAAAAAAGAAAGACAGAGAAAAAATCATATCCATCAAGATACTTACCAGCATAAAGATTATAATCAATAATATGATATGATATGATTCAGATAATCAGACGCTCTTTTTTCCTTTTCTATATGTATGTATTCTCCTTATTGCTGTAAGGGATGTGGGTGTTTGTTATTGTTGATTTATCAATATGCTAAGATGGAATATGGAGATAGAAATAGAATGAGTGGATTAATTGGGGATGTGTAAATAGGTTTATGAATAAGTGTGCATGTTGATGCAAAATATTTATTGGTGGTATAGGGTTTTAGAGGGTTTAGGTTTTGGGGATTGAGTTTTGGGATATAGGGAGACGAAGGGGCAGGGAATGCTGTTATTTTGAGGCGGGATTCTTGTGGGAGGGAAGGGGAGGCGTTGGGTGAAAGGAAGAAAAAGGGGGGAGGGACTGATCAAAAGGCGAAAGTTGAAAATTCGCTTAGATTGTGAAATTAAAGCCTTACACTTTGGTTGTTGGGCTGTGAGTGTGTTGTGAATATGTAGGCACGGAGGAGTTGTAGGTTGGGAGATGGGGAGATGGGAAAAGGAGAAGAAGAGAAGGAAAAAAAAAGAGAAAAAGAGAAGAAGAGTGGCTCACGATACATGACAGCGAGGTAAAGATTCAAATCTAATAGAGAAAGAGAAGAGATATTTCTAATAATCACTAATCTTATCAAGCTATGTTTCCTAAGTTGTACTTTCCTACTTCTTTGAAATATGAATTTTTCGGAACCATATCTCTAGTTCTGATTCAGTTATGCGTAAACACTTCATTTTCTCTTATTACAATTGAACTTCTGATAACTTGATCATTGATTCTTTGATAATGAAGATATTGATTCGTCGGGAAATAAAATTGATATATATACTGTACATAAAAAACCTCAAATTTAATTCGTTGATCATGAATATGATATGATACTGCAACACTTAACTTCGTAAAGGACAGTATATGAATGGATATATAACTACCAATTTAACAAACCAACCATCCACCCACCCATTTTCAAATGCTTCCCTCAAACCACACTTCAACCCCTAAACTGCTCTAAACTCCCCCTCAATCTCTACAATCTTCTCAACAGCCCTCTTATATCCCTCCTCTCCCTCTAACCTCTCCACATACTCAAAAAGCTCCGGATATGATTCCTTTGTCAACCCAGCACGCTGTTTCGCAGCCACGAGCGGGAACGACACGACATGAGGATATCTGCGCCCGTGAGGTGTTCACCACAGAGATATTTTCCACCACCGGGCGAGGTTTGAAGTTGTGCGTTGAGAAATGCGAAGTGAGTGGCGAAGTTTGGGGTGAGGAATGTGTCGTGGACTTTGGAGGTTATAAGGCCGGTTACGGGGCGGATGAAGAAGGGGAGATTAGGCGAGTTAATAACTTGGTTTGTTAGTGGGGATTTAGATATTGGAGAGGTAACGTTGTAATTACATACTGGACATGATGAGTGCAATGACAAGTAATGGCATAAAAGAGACCCTTCGGCATAATGCATGTAATAGCGGAAACGAGACCATTCGTCGGTTTCGCCGCCAACTGTGTTTTCTTGTCCTGGTTTCCAGCGGGCGGGAAGGAGAGTGCTGGTGCTAGCATTGGTGAAGTGATCAAGAAGATATCTTTAAGGAGGTGGTTAGCGAGGTTTTGATGGTTATGATAACAGATGGGTTTCTTTTGTGGATTTGGGAATTTTCGAGATATCTTATCTCGTGTCATCCTTTTAGATGATCTCAATATCCAAGTACTACTCGAACACAATATCTTCCACTTCTATCCTCCGCCACATACTCCTCCCCCCTTTCCTCCCATCCCATATTACCTCCAAACCCAATCCAAAAACAAAATAAACTCAGCAAAACAACTTACTCAGCAATAAACGCACTCTCAGCCAAAACCACAGGTTCCGTCGCTCCAGAAGGAAGAATAGTAAGAACAGGTGATTTTCCTAACGCGTGAACTTTTTTTAATTCAGGAGGTGCATGTTTGGAGGGAAGTCGGTGGACGATTTCTAGCTCGTATTCTAGTTTTAGTTCCTCGAGAAGCCAGAGGATTCTTTGAGAGCGGGATTGATTGAGCCTGTAAAGGAGGAGAGGGATTAGTTGGGAAATGTTTGGAGATGGATGGGCGAATGGGTGAATGGGGATAAGGTAAGGCTGATGGAGATATGGAGGATGAATGTGAATGAGGGGGTGGATAGATGGATAGATGAAGGTGGAGAATGTGAGGTTATCTACCAGTAAAGTTTGATCTTTGGTTGGTCTGATGAAGGAGTTATGGAAGCCATGACGTCGACTACAATAGTATATTATGTAGTATTTTGCAATCGAAGTCAATCTAGGATCGATATAACGAGATAAACTATGAGAAGATGTTCAAAATACAAAGACACAAAGAAAAAGATTTCAAACTTCCTCAATCCATTCAATCATCGAAACTAAATATCCCATAACCAAGTTAACTAGCTCACCCAGCCCACCTCGGCACAATCGATAACCGGTAAGAAAACTGGAGATAACAAATTCATTTGGGATTTTCCTGCATCAGATGCAAATCTCACTTTGTATCACTTCGGACCGGCAAAACTTCTCTCCGATACATCTTAGCTCAACATCGCGAACCTCAATTTAGAGCTTGATATTACCAAAAGGTCGAGAAAGTTAACAGCACAAGTGCTTTATACTCACAAACTTCATTCATCATGGCGGGACATAATCACTGTTTGTATATCACGATTATGTATAGATTGAATGGTAAACTGACGAGAAATAGCACTCGCGATGGACCCCGCGTTGGTCAAATACAATAGTACGTTTTGTCTTACAACTATGACATACCCTTCGCATCGCATACCATACTCGGAATGGCAGAGACAGAAGGGGAAGTAATTGGAGAGACTAATCTGAGATAGATATGTTCACAAATCGTCACAAGTACTTTCGATGGACGGGCCGAACTGCTGCTATTACATTTGTTTTTGGAGCCGTGATTCCGGGTATCTTTGGTTATATGGCTTATACAACTGATGTATCAATTTAGGACGGATGAATTTAAAGTATAGTGATTAAGAGCTAATATGAAATAGGGAAAATGGGATATGAGAGGAAAGCGTAGGGGGGATGTTATTGCGGAACGTTAAAGAGGAGAAATGTGAATGGAGGGTGGAGGAATTAGACCGAGACGAATGGGTAGAAGTTGTACATATGCCGGGAAGAGATATCATGAGAGCCGTTTTGGGACAATCAAAGTCTATGGAATTGAGTTTGCGATATCATCAAGGTCCAAGGCATGTCTGTTTAATCTTGGTTTTGATGTTTTTGGGGTTTTTTGCTACCGATATAACTTTTATAGGACTGACCTAATACCTTTCTAAAATACGAATCAACAATTATTCACCTATTCAAATCACTGCGGTAAATTTGAGATGAGATTGAACAAAGCAAAATATTCGCGCTCCAGTATATGACTGAAAATTGGGTAAAATATCATATTTAGTGTTCCAAGGAAATAACGTCGTCATTCATTATAGCGTGATAATTGGTATCATTGATCTCACTCCTCAATATCGACCTCTTCCACCTCCACCTCCATACCCACGACCTCTTCCCCCAGATGGGCCATCCGGTATTCTCTCTCCTCTTCTCCATTCTCCACTAGGTACACCACCTGCTCCAAGGCCCGGACCTATTCCCTGACCAAATCCTCCTCTTGAACTTCCTCTCCCTCTATATCCACCCCCAAATCCATTCTCTCTTGGCCCCATACCTCTTCCTCCAAATCCTCCCTTCGATGGACCACTAGGTGGTGGCGCAACTCCCCCATCTGCCATGGGTGGTAATATGGCACACGAAACATAATCTCCTATAACAAATCTCGCATCCTGTAACGTCTTCTCCGGTTCTCCCATTAATTCCCCAGCCATAATTCCTCCAGAAACAATCGCACTTTCTTCCTCATCTGGCAGAATTCCAGGTCCACCATCCCCAATTACCACACTACCCAAATCTTTAGTCGTGTATCTTCCAGGCCCACTAGCAGAAGGTCGTGTATCAGGAAATATAAGACGGAATGAAAGACGGGTGCCTATCGCCGGATCGGGGAGAAGATCTGGCAGTGCTGTCGCTAGTAAATGTGACAATTCGCGTAGTGTACATGATTGCCATGTAGATATGTTAACGTGAAGAGGCAATTCCCCATGTGGACTAAATTCCTCAAGTCTACATTCACAAGTTAACAAAAATTACGATTTCGAGGAGAAGGCTGAGGTTTGTTTATTTACCTGTGAAATGAACCACTTTTGTAGAAAAGCTTAAGATGGAATGGAACGGTTGTGTTGCGATCGATTTTTGTTAGAGTTGTCATCGCCATTTTTTTATATTATTCACTACGATGATTATGGCTCATGAGAGAGAGGTGTGAAGGTTGCGGGATGAACCTGGAGGTGAAGAAGTTCTCGAGGTAGAATCTAGGCCTCGTCAAAAAATGTTCAGCCTTGGGCTTTGTGCTCTTTCTGTAATCTGACGACAACATCATCTTCCAATTAAGGAACAATTCGACACGTCAAATAATTTATTCATCAAATTGAGGGAAGACAAAGAGACAAATTGTAGGCACAGGTTAATCATAAATCGCCAATTCAATTATCATCAATTAATCTTATCCGGCACAAACATCCAAACTGCCATCATGGATTTCGCATCTCTTATGGCCAAAGAGATATCTAAGAAGAGCGAATCCTCGACCGATACATCGAAGAAATATATGAAACGTTCCGAAATAGAAGCAGAACGTCAAGCCAAATATCTTGCTGAGCAACGAGCCATCGAAGCGGAGCGCGAAGCCAAATTAGCACAAAAGCGCAAACGTGAGGATGAAGAAGCAGAAGCCAATAAAGCACGCGAAGAGAAGCGTAGAAGATTAGCTGAAGAGTTGAAGAAGCAGAGGGAGGAAAGAGAAGCAGAGGAAGAAAGAAAGAGGAGGAAGAGATTAGGATTACCGGAATTGGTTAAGGAGGAGAGTGTGGAGGTTGAGGAGGATGATATTCCGGATGAGGAGTTGGTGGAGAAGTTACGGGAGATGGGGCATCCTGCCAAATTGTTTGCGGAGAGTCATAAACAGAGATTGAGGAGGTATAAGAAATTGGGGGTTGTGATGACCACGGGTCCTATTCCTACGACATTGGTGTTGGTCGAGGAGAAGGATATGAAGGTTGAAACGGTACCAAAGGATGAGGAGGGGAGAAAATATCTCTTTCGACAGTTGGCAAGTTATTTTACGATGGTGCTTGGGGAGTGGGAGCAAGCTTTGGAAAAGGAAAAGAGAGATACTTTTGCTAGTAAGGCGGCTTACAACGCTATGGTTCAGAGTAAGCAGAATATGACTCCGGTAAGTCTTACTTCGCATATACATCCTAGTTTCATGAATTAACACAGTGTAGCTATTTCGCAAGTTCGAAAAGGGAGATCTAGATGAAGGAATTCTTGAACCTATTGTCGAAATTGTCAAAGCAGCTCAGGAAAAACGTTACGTGGATGCAAATGATGGGTATCTACGTCTCAGTATTGGTAAAGCTGCTTGGCCAATTGGTGTTACCATGGTGGGTATTCACGAGCGTAGTGCACGCGAAAAATTGCACGAGAGTGATAAAGGACATGTGATGGGTGATGAAATTACGAGAAAGTTTTTACAGAGTATTAAGAGGTGTCTTAGTTTTGCTCAGGTTAGATGGCCGCCAGAGGATATTAGACAGTTGATGGGTTGAGTGATTGCTGATCTTTATTGTGGTCTATTTTTTGCTGTGTTTTTGCTTAAAACCCCTAGGGTTTATGCGTGTCGACAGCGATATTAACACTTCCCTCAAAAATGAGGAGAAAGGAAGAAACCTAAAACAAAAAGCCGCGAACTATTGGAATTGGGATAAGGGAAAATTTCAACAGCATATTGCAAATAGTTTCGTCTAGGAAATATGAGATACCTATACCAATGAAAACATCAAAGTTGGTGTTATATCAAATTTTCTTCACATAATTTGCATTTAAAACACAGCATTATACGGAGGCTCTTCATCATCACCCCCTCATATTCTTCTGCCCCTTTACCCTCTAGAGGTTAAGAGATGTGAAGAAGTTAACAGGAAACTTTAAGGCGCTAGCTTCTAGCTTAGGATTTTCCCTCTTCTTCCCCTAGACTGCGAATTTGGGAAAGCAATCATTAGTACCTATTATACACGCTAAGACATCTTGTCTTGAAATTTCAATATCTAGCTGTGGATTTCGTATACTTAGCCAGTTCGTCTTAAAAGATCCTTTTATAACACTTAGCCCCATTTCCTTCCCTTCTCCTCCCCTCCCCACTCTCTCCTTGCTCTTGATCATTTTGATTATAACATTTGTAGTTATTGGGGGCAGTTGCACAAAAAATAAGTCTGCAAGCAACCACTGTCTACAAATCAGGGGGCTACTCTGGTATTTGGGAGACATTGCATGCCTTTATACCAAATAGTCCGATTTTGTTATCACCATGAAGATGGCAAGACTCGTAATATTGATTATGATGGAATGCAAGCCGTTTCGATAGGTCCACGGGCAGTTCTCGAGGCCATTTTGAGGAACGGAGAGACCTGAGGGGATCTCGGTCCTGTTTTTATTATAGACGAAAAGTTTATTAGATAGGATGTGTTACTTGGAATCCCTTAAGATCCCAAATCATCAGTATCCCAAACTCGGGCTCGGTATGGGTATAGTATCGTTTTGGGCTTAGGAATTTTAGATTCGACTTTAATGACATTGGAGATTAGGTGAGCAGGCGCAAAGTTCTGGTAGGATGTTTGAGTATCGGTGACATGGTGTTGGGTATCTTTTGGGGCTCAATATCATGTTATTTCATAGTTTCTACGGGAGGAATGGCTGGTGCCAACACATGAATGCTCAATCCTTTCAAATTAGATGTTAAAAAAAACCTTGCCACAGATCATCTTCCTTTTCAATATGTGAAAGCGACTCCTTTGATAGCATCATTTTACCTAGGCCTGGTTGAGTAATTTTGACGCACTTATGTGGGATCCTGTAACGAGCTAAAAATCTGGTGTTCTTTAGTAAGCTATTTAGTTAGCTGTCACCTTGAAAAGTTGTAGATAGAGTATGGTTAATATTAGTTTTAGGACCTACCTACCAACCTTTGGGCAAATCTAAAGTCATGATGAAAACCTGATAAGAAATCATTGATTTACATCAGATGTGAATGATAAAAACATGGCTTAACTTGAACTCGAATAACAGGTTTATTTGATTTATGTTTCCCGTTAATTAGTATAGTATCAGAGGAACAGATCTTAACCAATGTAATGTAAACTCGAGGGCTTCGGGTGATAGTGTTTGGAACTTAAGTCACCGAGTTCGAAATAGACATTGTAGATACGCAGCATTTGAAAACTTCTGATCAATGTTCTTTTTGTCATGCGTTAGATGAATTATTGGAAGCACTTGTCTTGGTTATTTTACATTGTGATATAACCGACAAGGTCTAGAGGGTTAGCTTTTAGACCTTTTCAAATTTTTATTGCATATCTGCAAGGTAGCTGTATTGAGCTGTATTAATCATAAGCGATTTGTCTGTTTATTTGTATATTGAGAGACAATAAGTGTGTGAACGAAGTGAATAACTTCAATTCAATTACCACTGTAATATAGCAACTGTAATAAAGCCCTAAGCGAATGCGAAAGAGACTAGCTCTTTTAGTAAGCCTTTATAAGGCTTACTACTTTCAATACGTAGCTAGCTCTTTAGATAGAATACAATTAGACATACAGGACCTACGATATTCGTGGGTGCTACGTCTTTCCGTATCCTTCTCGTACCAACAATAAGTGAATGTGATTATTAACAAGAGCTAGACCTGTTTGGAACGATTGGCTGTGCCCAGCCAGGTGCTTGTGGATATGTAAAAAGAGGTCTAGAGTTATTCGAGACTATTCGGATGAAATTCGCCAATAAGAGTCGTGAGTCACGAAAAGCTCATTTGCAGATGTAGCAAAAAGTATTGGGAGGTTATTATCAGCTGGGGGAGTGTCCAGCTAAGACTAAATTCATTTATAGATGTTGAAAAACAAGTGAAAAGGTTTAAAGTGTCCTTGTTTTGGGTAACAAACTTCTAATTATTCATTGTGCGCAAAAACCTTTGAGTTTGTAATCCCGTTCACTTAATGTTATAGGAACTGGCTGTTTTTATAAATCTGCAAGTAGATAGATTCTGGCTTATTTTTGGAATCCAACTGCCTGAACAACTCACCGAGTTATGGAGTAGACCTTTTAGTAGATGTGTCACACGGCCGAATATTGAATCCAAAAAATAGTCGCCATCTGCTTATATTGTAATTTATGACCTGGTTTCGTCTCTACAGAAGACTGATGCTATTTCAACCAATCAGAGATTGAACAGTTGATTGTTAGTTATTTGAAGAGCAAGCCTTTGAAAAGAGACCAATACGAACCAGGAGCATTGCACTAACTTACCTTCTAACTTGGCTGGCCTGGAATCTTAATCATCTTGATTGGTTGATTTTATTAACGTCCGTTTTCAGTCCACGACTATATAGGACGGCTAGGCCCTTGGGCCTAGCAGGTAACTTTTAAATTTACAAAATTCGAGATGGTCTAATTAGGGAAGTGAAAACAAATATTGGGGACCAGTGCCCGCTTATTATACGCGTAGTATATAATAAGAAATCTTAATCATCTTGGCCATTCTACTTTTGAACATTCACTTAAAATTCTATATATGCCACGAACAGAATGCTGTGAAACAGATCTGTTGCATATCGCATCGTTGGGTCACGATTTAGAAGCAAAGACTATATGATGTATGTCAGAAGGCATCAAAACAGCCATGCTATTGTTGTTTTGACCATGCACCTCTTATTACTAGACTGCCTGACTGCCAAGTGCCTTTAGATATCCTAGGAAATCTTAACCGCAAGATCAACACCACTATGGGGCAAAATCTTCTATTCCTTCCTTCAACTCCGCAATCCAAATTTATATTCTTTATCGAAAGAACTTTCTTGCCGACAGGCAAGCAACAAAAAGCTTAGCAAATATGACCCGGAAAATTCCATTCGCTGGTAGTAGGCAAAACAAATTCCATATCTACTTTTCGAGGTAGAGACAAAGACTTTCTTTGTACTTTACAGACCAAATAAGGCCAAAAATGTTTCAGATATCAGATGTGCAACAAACTCAAAATCTGACCCTGTGCTTTATTTAGATATAGAGGAGTGTGAACGGTTTTAGAAATAGTGACTCGGAGGTTTTTCTAAATATTAGCGAAGATCCCATGATCTTCGGCATTAATACGTTCAAACATGCCAGCTGAAAGAAGGGGAAGCGAAATTTCTTTGTCAAAGATCCTGTGACTCCACAGCAAAGTAATTTTTGATTGGTACATTGATAATTCTTAAACAAAGAATTGAGAGACTGATTCTTTTTGTTGCATGCCTGGAATTGAGAGAAAATTCATGGACATGGAGATACTTTGTGTGAAGGAGCGAAAAAAGAAGATTCTTGTGAACCAGTGATTTTTTCTTATATTGCCTTTTGATTGGTCGATTGAATTTGCTTTCAATGTTTGGTTGCATGTCTGAGAGAGGTTGCATGTCTGAGAGAGGTTGCATGTCTGAGAGAGGTTGCATGTCTGAGAGAGGTTGCATGTCTGAGAGAGGTTGCATGTCTGAGAGAGGTTGCATGTCTGAGAGAGGTTGCATGTCTGAGAGAGGTTGCATGTCTGAGAGAGGTTGCATGTCTAGAGAGTTGCATGTCTGAGAGAGGTTGCAAATCTGAGAGAGGTTGCAAATCTGAGATTGAGCTGGACGTACTACTAATATGCCATTTAGATCATTCGCTCTACCGTACGCCAACTGTTCGCCTAGAAATTGAAGACTCAACAGTTGAACGAAAAACTTTGGAAAGAAATTTTTGCTACATGGGTATTTTCATGTACGTAGGTACCTCCTTGTAAGAAACTTATCTTTTGATCACCCGTAGAGACTCTTTCGAGTATGTGTGTATGCGCCTTGTGATTATAAATTGGCGAACAACTGTTGGAACACTATCTTAACATATGATACCTTTGATCAAAGTAGAAGGAAAACCGACCACGCTAGATTGTAGTTCTGCTTCATGGCTCCAGTTCTCAGCTTAAAACTTTAGCCCTATATCAGTGCTCTTTAATTCTGAAGTCGAATAACTATAGAGATTTTTCCAAGGAGGTATTTATATATCTCGGAGAGAATATCGCTCGGTTATCTCCGGGATTAGCTCGGCTAAATTAGAAGATCAAAGTCTGTTATAGAATATATATTTATAAACTGTAATATAGCATATAATAATCAGGCACTTTGGCGGAGTGGTTAACGCGATGCCCTGCTACTCGAAAGAGCAGAGGATAGGCATTTCCTTCGGGAGCGTGTGTTCGAATCACACAGGTGTCGTTATACTTTTACAACTTTGTTGGCTGGATAGATAGGGTTTTTTTCAAATTGCTGGTCTTTTCTGTTTTGTTTTTGAAAGGGGACCTGCTTAGGGGTAATTATTTTTTGTGGTGCTCTTTCCTGGGTGGATAATTGATTATGTAAGATTTGATTCGATCCATGGGGTATACCGTAGAACCTATCAAATATTTCGATATCTACGTTGATTGCAAGTAATACTTGAATACTTTGTTTACTGTAATTTTCAGACTACAAATTTACTGTAGACATTATGTACCTTCATTCCTACCTATATTAAATCATTCATGGTACACTAGACAATAAGCTCCCGTCGTTAATTCATTTGCAATACATACTTGTCACTCGCGTGCCATGGTAGTAGGGTAGGTTGCTTTTTGCGAGTTCTCCTTAAGGAGACTAGATATCACTACTGTGCTAAGCAGAACTGGACAATGGGCTTGCAATATACAGAGGATAGTACAATTTTATGACACTTAATTAGTGTATCGTTGCAACGATCCCCTGATAGTTACATAGAAATCTGGTGTAGTGCATGACCTTCTTTCATAGTACCTCAACTTTCCCCAGAAGAAAGGACCGGGAGGCCCCGCGGGAATTTGGTTGTACGCAGATGTTGCCGCCATGGTTCCTTCCACCCTATTGAAAACAGGAGTGCTGTGCAACAAAGTCGAGAAGCTGTTGGTCTCTTGGTTAATAACGTGGACTGCTTTTTACTATATCAAAGAATATAGTAGCCCTTTCCCAAGCTTGACATTTAACAAAATATCAGGGAGGGTCCAGGTAAAACCAACTGTCAAGCCAGCAAGCGACTATTAGAATAGACGAGGAATGGAAAAGAGGTAGTGCCTATACGAAATTGAACAGTAATGAGAACCCTGGAAAGCAGAATACGTGATTCATAGCCATCTGGCTTATAAGAACATCGGCCTGGGTATTATTTTTATCGGATAGAAACTAGATGAATGAGATGTTTAAGAAGGATAGACGATGCTATAAGATGACAAAATGACTATCAAAAACCTACACCACATTTTGTTCAACCTTGACCTTGTATGTAAGAGTGAAGATTTGGGTAGTTTGATTCTTTCCACTAGAAAAGTCTCGCGGTATTTAGAAACCAGCTTGATGAGACATGAAAATATTGATATATCTGAGTAAGCAAATCAACTTTTCTGTATTCATAGACTGTCCCTAGTCTAAAGTGATTCAAAAACGATGTGGACTATACCTGAGTATTATTGTGACCAGCCTTCCTAGCCTGAGCCCACGTCAAAATGGGCAGGGAAAGGATTTAGCCTTAACTTTGAATCTATCTCTCAATCACACTAAAAATAGTCTCGAATAAACCTATAGAGTTAGCAAAGTCGTCTGCTTCTTTCCTTTCCCCCTCCCTTCGATTATTCTTCTGGTTCTTAAGATTCAACAAATACTGTTGTACTCTATGTGCCTTTTAACATGTTGTTGTGGCACAGATATCATGAGTGACGCACTAATGTATGAATGCCCTATTATTAAGGCTAATATACTACTAGCGTCAGTCAGGCCAAATCTATCCACGTATCTGTGAACTTTCGATATCAGAACCAACAATCTGACTTTCATCAACCACTCCCTTTGAGAACACTTCGACACTAAATCCGACAATACAAGTTAATATCATACAATATGTGGCTCCTCGATTGGTGTATGTAACACTCTGGAAATTATTTGAGAGGGTAGGTTCGCAATATGACAGCTTGCTGATATCTAGTTTCTCTGAACAGTTTGGGATACTCTTGCATCCTTGGGGCTTTTGAACAAGCATGCAAAACTTCTTTTCCTTGGTCTCGACAATGCTGGGAAAACAACACTGTTACACATGTTGAAGGTGCGTTGAAGAAGTTAGCTTTGAAGGATGTTAGATCCAAGGCGAAAAATAAACTTCCTCCCTGCAATCTCCAGATAGAACACAATCGCTGATACAAGTTTTCTTTTAGAATGACCGAGTTGCCATCCTTCAACCTACCCTTCATCCTAGTAAGCAGCATTATAGTCTGCACATTGCGCAAACCATACGTAGTCATTTACTGACCATGCGACAGCATCCGAGAATTAGCTATTGGCAATGTCAAATTCACAACTTTCGATTTGGGTGGACATCAACAAGGTACTTCAACTTGAAATACTGGAATAGTGAATTCATGGCTAATGCGCATGTAGCTCGTCGTCTCTGGAAGGATTATTTCCCAGAAGTCTCCGGTATTGTTTTCTTAGTTGATTCCAAAGATCACGAACGTTTCATCGAATCTAAGGCCGAACTCGATGCTCTCTTGTCAATGGAGGACCTCTCTAAAGTACCTTTCCTTATCCTCGGAAACAAGATCGATCATCCAGATGCCATCAGTGAGGACCAATTGAGACACGAATTAGGTTATTAGCTATGAGGATCAATAGACCGATAGACTGAAGTGTGTAGTATGAGAACAGGTGAATGATATGGTGTTACGGAATGATGGTTTATCTATCTGGTCGAATGAGGTATAGATATAGTGTTTTGGAGATTCATTTGATGTGAATTAGAATGGTCTCAGTGATTTCAGGCTATTACAACCATCATATGATATAGTCTATGATTGAACGGGTACTAGGTAAGATGCATAGTAAATAACCTTTAAGCCTTGTATTCTTTTAACTCTTCTGCGAAATAATAAGCACTTGAAGTTTTATAGCAATGTGACCGGAGACGATAAGTACATGCATGTTTTAACGTGAAACTAGCATATCTACGTCATAACTACCTAGGTACTTAAGTTAGTATATATTCTCGGATACGAAGTCCCTCAATATAACTCATCCACCCCACAGTTTCTCATATTAGCTATTCTTGTTCATATATTTAACATTCAAAGCCCCATACTTAATGCACATATAATGCAGGAGGATAACCAGAGTTTCTGTCCTCTCCTGAACAACCAATAATACAAGATATGGCGGATTTGTGTCATAAAACAGATGGTCCCTCGTCTCTTTCAGAGGAAGGCTACGATGAATCTCTCCTTCCAGATTTCCACCGCGAGTTCATTTCTGAAGAACATCTTCAAGCATTCTCCAATGCCTTAAGCGCACCAGATCCAAGCCCTACTTCTGACGATTTATCAACACACTCACAAGCGCAAAGTCCAAGAGAACCATCTACACCACGCCGCAGTAGTATAGATATACGAAGAAATAGCAAGGTGGCACTTGGAGGAAAGTGGATCGAATATACCCGGAGATAGAGGGAGCTTGTTCATCACCGCACAAAATGATTGGGCTCCGGTTCATCCTACAAGTTAGGTGGAAGGGGGAAGAGGAAAAGGAGAGAAGAGGAAGGTGGGCAAAAAACCGAGGAGGAGTAAAGATGAGACGAGAGAAGGACACCTATACTGGATTTTAAAATGGCCATTGCTGTTGGTTGTTTTCATGTGGATTGGGGGATTGGGGTTGACATATTTGATTACGAGATTGTATATTTGGACATATGAACATTTTATTGCGGTAAGTGGTTCTCTGTCTCGAGTACTTGCGTGTAGGTATAGAAACGCTGCAGAATTTATGTTGTGCCAGATCCAAAAATCTGTGGCATCTCATCTCGAACTTTAAGAGGTTCTCTTTTACAAGATCGTCTGCTAATTCTGTGGGTTCACAGTGGAGGGGAAAACGAAATCGACTGCGAGAACAATTACACAGTACCACGAACTATGGCGACTGGGTCAAAGAAGCAAAGGAACTAGATACATTTTTAGGAAATGACAATTGGAAGGTGGAAGATGAATACGCATACTATGATTCCCAGACAGTACGAAGGGTTCTAGAACAGATTCGAAGATGCAGACGGAAAATTGAACAAGAGAGAGCAGGAAATTCATCTAATGAGAATGCTACAACAAAGGCGAAGGCTGTTGAAGATTTGATAGCGTTAATCGAGGCATGCGTAAAGAACAATTTTGTCGGAGTAGAAAATTCGAGATTATATTCCCAGACATATTATGGGACGAAGGATTTGGTACAAGAGTTCATTGATGAAGGTAAGGTGAGGTCTTTGCCTTTATTAGGACGTTATACTGACAAAATATTCAGTCGAAAAGGGAGTTTCTATCCTTGTGACATCAAATGAACTCCAAGGAGAAGAGAAGCGTACACTTTTCAAACGAATGCATACAAATTATGGTCGAACAGCACTATGTCTATCTGGTGGCGCATCTTTTGCATATTATCACTTCGGAGTCGTCAAAGCATTGCTGGATGCCAATCTTTTACCAGAAGTGATTACAGGCACTTCAGGGGGTGCTTTAGTGGCAGCTTTGGTTGCCACAAGAACAAATGATGAACTGAAATCGTTACTTGTACCAGCCCTAGCTGGTTCGAATTGATGCCTGCTCAGAGCCATTCACCACTTGGATACCTAGATTGTGGAAATCCGGAGCTAGATTTGATTCAGTGGAATGGGCTCGAAAATGTAGTTGGTTCACACGAGGAAGTATGACCTTTCGTGAAGCATACGAAAAGAACTGGTCGAATTCTCAATGTCTCATGCGTTCCTGCTGATCCACACAGTCCTACCATCCTGACAAATTATCTCACAAGTCCCGACTGTGTTATCTGGTCAGCGGTTTTAGCTTCAGCAGCTGTTCCTGGTATCTTGAATCCTGTTGTACTCATGATGAAACAACGAGATGGTACTATCGCACCATATTCATTCGGTCATAAATGGAAGGATGGCAGTTTACGAACCGATATTCCATTGAAAAGCACTCAATTTGCACTTTAATGTCAACTTTAGCATTGTTTCTCAAGTTAACCCTCATATTAACCTCTTTTTTCTTCTCTTCGCGAGGTTCTGTTGGACAACCAGTCACTCACAGACGCGGTAGAGGTTGGAGAGGTGGATTTCTCGGGAGCGCCACTGAACAATATCTCAAACTAGATCTTAAAAAATGGCTGAAGGTGGTGCGTCACCTTGAATTACTACCCCCGTCCTTTGGGTCAAGATTGGAGTGAAATTTGGCTTCAGCAATTTTCGGGAACTGTCACTATCTGGCCACGATCTGTAATCTCAGATTTTTGGCACATCCTTAGTGATCCAAATCCTAAACAACTAAGTAGGATGCTTCACGTTGGACAACAAAGTGCATTTCCAACATTGATGTTTATTGCCAATCTCGATTGAATGTTGAAAGAAAAATTGAGTCAGGAAGGAGAATAACTAGGCAAGGATTTAGAAGAGGTAGTATCGAGAGTATTTTAAGCGTAGAAGACATGAGAAGTTTATTTGTGGGAAGTACCACGGGTAGTGAGGCGGAAGGGGAAACCGCCACACAAACAGATGATGAATTGACAGATGGCGTGGTCACTTCAGAAGATGAATCTGACGAACTTAGGTTGAAGATGAGTGAGAAGGAACCTTTAATCAATAGAAACAAGGAATAGTAATATGGTATTTTTTGGGCGAGTTTATATCAAATTTAAAGATATAGATTATCATCGACATTTGTTTTTACTTTGAAGCATGAGATAGGGAATGGGCATAGTTAGGATAACAGAAACACATACTTGAATTCATTTTTCATCTCTTTAAACTCCAGATTAGTACCTGGAATGTATGATTGACTGTATCCGAGGTGAATTTCGCAAACACTATCATTTTCTGCTTTTTCAATTCTGATTGTATCATTCTAAGTTTTCCAGAATAAGAAGTACTGTGCCTTCTTACATTCGCGACATGAGTGGGATAATATATGATAAATGCAAGCGGGAAATGTTCTGCCTCACCATAAAAGATCAAATAAATATCTCAATATAAGAAACCAAATTCTCAATGTTGAAAACAATTCCATACTCAAGAGTGCTCGTAGACAAAGTTGAATACCTCATTTACTAGTTTGGAGATCAGTGATATTATACTAGAGCACAGATGTAGGATGTGGAGTACGTATACAGTAGGTTCCGCGGACTTTCAGTCACTGATCACTGCCTTGATTGCAGAGCTTGATCTGTTCTAGACTTGTGAATATGGATGGTACTTTGATCGGATCGGCTATGAGGATTGTGGTTATATGATGAAGTAAGTATTGGTATAAGAATTAGGACGATGTGGTGGTTATGGTGATGGCTATGTTGGCGTTTACGGTATCAATTACGCTTCTGAAGCTAGGAAAAACGCTGAGCAGCTGAATGGATCAATAGATGTTCTTTCATTCGATGTATTCTGCGTTAAGTAGTTGGGGCTACGTGACTTCACTGGCCAAAAAATTGATTATAAAGTTATTTCCTTGGAATATATAATTAGGATGTCCAGCTGAAAGTAGGAAATGGCTTTATATATCTGGTCTAGAGTCGGTATGGTATGGTAATATTATGGAAGGACTTGCTCTTGATATTCATGTGACATACGAGGAGTTTGGATGTTGTTTGTTCTATGTACGTGTTTAGCGTGCATATATATTTATTGTTACTTATCTTTGCTGTGAGGTACCTTGATATAATTAGCAGCCGGCATGTCTGCACCCGTAGCTCTTGTCGTCCAGCTAGCACATTTCTTTCACCATGGATGGTCTTGCAAAGTTAGGGTTTCCAAATTCTATTAGCAATTTAGAATCAGAAGTATTGGAATTGAGATCGGAGATGAGGCTTTTGATAGTGGTACTTGGCAGTCTTAGCTCGATAGAGTTAGGACGAGATATCAGATGTACTCGGAGAACTCTCAGCTGCTATGTGCTATGAATATACGTCGAGAAATCTGTATTAGATGTACGCATAATTTTGAGAGAGTGGATGATATGCCGGGTAATTTGGATAAGGGATTAGATTGCTAGTCTAGGGGGAAATACAATCTTTGAATAAACAAGCGAAGAAAAGAGGTTACGGGCTATGGGGGGAATTGGAGAGAACATAACAAGAGTGATTCTATATCGAGTTGGATGGATCAGTGGGAATCTAAGTTGGAATTTCCTTTGGTAATTGGGGTGACAGGCGAGATGCCGATTTGGTGTAGATAGCGAGCACAGGAGATTTATTCAATTCTGAATAGACTGCTTAGTATGAGCTATGAGTCCTCTTTTTATGTGAATCATGGACCTGGTCTAAAATATTTAGACTATCCGAGGAGCTATAGCTCGGCTGATTACAGGAGAGCTTAGTTATCTGTTATGGATTCGCTTAAGCCGCAGGAAATCGGTGGATCTACCCGATGTCTTCAACAGCACTTGCCCTTTTCTCTGGATTAATATTACAATATCGTTATATATATATTTTTTTGTTTTATCCACAATATCATCTAGTAATGCGGTGTGACTTTCATTCCGACCATAATCTTGTGCAGGAAAGGACATTGAACTGGGTGTGAAGTTGGATTTCGTTTTGGCTATCAAAAGCGATGCGGGATAACACATTTGATGGGAATTTGTGAAGCTGATCTTCATATGCGTTGTATTGCATGATAAGATTGAGAAGAACAAGATGAGATGAAATTAATTTTTATATCTGTTGAATTCTAATAAGATCTACTAATTCACGTAAGTGTAGAGCGTAATGTGGAACGCAATATGGAACATGCGTAACGAGTGACGTAATCCACAACGATGTAGAACTTTTAGCAATACAAAATTCTTTTGCTTATATTCAATTAAGTTTACTTTTCGGCGATTACTATAGATCGTAAGATTCGGTTTAAACTGATCTTACAAATACAATGGAAACTACTAGAATGCTATCAAGGTGTATAAATATGAGGATATTCTTCACAGAAAACCTCAAGTGAATCAAGTGAGAAAAAGTGAATCAAACAGAAATCCTAGAATAGGTATATAGTTCGACAATTCATTCTTCATTTTCACTCCGTTATTCGATCATTCCTACCAACAACATAACTAAGTCTTCCAATACTATATTATCATATTTGTGCTTAACTTATATCATAATATAAATCCTGTGCCCTCCCACAATTACCAAGAACAAAGCATTGACAACTCATGTTCAATATACTGGCTTCGAATGAATGCGAGTGTCAAAAACGGCAACAAATGGGCATTCCATTATGACCAGATCATTTATCACTATGGCTATTTCACTCCAGGTTACAATCTTCCAAGCTATCACGGAGCTGTCATCTGTTCTGATGTCATCACAGACTACGATTATAAACCTTTATCTTTCTTCCTATCTATTGATTATAGATAACTGAAAAGGAAAACTACTCAAATTTCAATCTTGACATCAGGCGCGCTTCTCCCCCATATTTCTGACACATCAAAGAATTAATGTCGCATACTCCTTATATGTGACTAGGAAGTAAAACAAATATATGGAGTATTGTTCAAAATATGGGCGGAAGTGGGATTGGAGGTATATAGTCATGATATGTAGACAGTGTTTCCATTAGTTTTTCCCGTATTCGGTATACAGACCAATATAGTGGTATGTATGACTTTTTTTTTTTTGAAAATATATCTGTATATAATATTGAATTCTATATCACTGAAACTATTTTGTATCATGATAACACTAAATACTATTAGAGATATACTGAAATACTAGAATTTGATTTAGAATGCTTATTCTATATCCTAATTAAGTATAAAATGCTTATTCCAAATCTTAATTAAGTTCAGGAATAGCATTCCACATTCTAATTAGGTAATTATAGAATGCTTATTCCAAATTCTAAAATGGCATTTCAAATAGAAACTTAGTATTCCAAGGGTTTAATACATTTCTAATAATATTAATTTTTTTTTTTCTATACTTACTGAAATATAAATAAATTTATGTTATACGTATGGAAGTGGTAACTAAGAATCCAATATCAGCCACCATTTTATTGGCGTATACTAATGGCAACACTGCATGTAGATAGGGCTTAGTCGATATGTTAATTTTCTGTTGGTGAATACGTGATGACTTCACTGTTGAGTATGAAGATTTTGAAAAAACTTATTGTACTAATGGTTTTTTGGCGCTTTGGAGTTGGTAAGTTTTGGTTATAGAAGATTCTGATGTTAATGAATTTTTATATACGAGGTGGTTTCTTTATTGTGGCCTGAGGGTGAAGAAGAGTGGAGGAGGGGGACTTGAGTATATTATAACAGCAGAGGCGCATTGACTCTGGGTTTTCTCAGGTACATGTCTTGGCTTGGACGGTGCAAGATTGGGTTGGGTTGATTTAAGATGGAAAAGGAGTGATATTCAAAGGACTCATTATTGATCATAATAGCGAAAGGGTATTATTAATGAAAGAATGAGTTGAAATGACTCTACTTAATAGGAGGATATATTTATCTCTCACTTTTGCATACAATCCAAATATCCAAATATCCAACACAAAAATCACAATAGAATCCTGTTGCTATCATCACATTCGCTAAACCCCTTTTCAGAAATAAACCTAGCAACCCCTTGAACGATCGACTTTCGAATCTAACTCCCGCCCTTTACTCAAAGTTCACACCCACCACTTCACCACTTCACCAAAATCCCAAGATCCTAAGATCCCTTCGAAGCCCCCGACAACACCACACAGCAAAAAAGGTCAACAGTTCCATAATTTTGCTATCCTCGCAAACAATTACCCAAAGTCATCGATTTGAGTACCACAACAAAGAAGCAATCTATAGAACGGTTATGAGTCGAAGAATATTACCGAGACAAAGCCACACTTGATGGAATGAAAGGAATCCAGCCTCCACATACTGGTATACAATATACTGCAATACTTCAAAACTTACGATTAATCACCCAAAAACACAATCGTCAATAACTCAAAAGCCTCGCCTCTCTAGATTCAAAGTCTCCAAGCCAAACTCTTCCCTCTCACCCAGAGATCAAATAACCAAGTTCCACCATCTACCGCAACTGAAACCGAGATTTTGAAATCTCAAACCCATCTTTGAGAGTAGAAAACGCCGATTTGGTAATGCATGTATTCGAAGCCTTTGATTTACTTTGTAGTGCCGGTAATAGAATTGGGGAATATCGAGTAGATGAATTTTTATCGTTTATTGCGGATTTTAGTATGTTAGTATATTAGTATACTGATAAAGGGCCAAACAAATAACTAAATAGAGAGAAGCCAGATGAGAAGTCAGATGAAAAGCAAGAGAAGAGATGAGAAGGGAAGAGAAGGGAACTCAATATCCAGAATCTTCAAAGTGTTAGATTAAGGTTAGCTGGGGAAATTTTCGAGGGGATATGTAATATCATCATTTTCAAGGGGAGGAGGGAGGGAAAGGGGAAGGGATAGATATAGATATAAATAGATATAAATGAAACAACGAACCAAGGAAAAGGGATTCAGAAAAGTTGGACAGAAAAGAAACAAAAGGCTCACCTTCCTTCATCCACCACCAATCCTCTCCCCCTCAATACTAATCCTACCGCACTCTTAGCGAAACCGAGTATCATAGTATGTATCCTCGGAATCCTCGCAGAGCTATCTACCTATCGAGCTATTGGCTGTCACAAAGCCTAATTCTCAGAGCATCAAGCGATCGAATGTGAATTGCCTTGGGAGTTATAAGTTCAATGTAAGCGTAAAAGGAAAAACAAACGTAAACGTAAACGCAAAAACTCTACCAACAAAGAAACCCCTAACTGATTAGTTACCTAGTATACAATTGATTAAGAAAACAATTACTCAGGTACGCAGGGCAATGATCGAATATTTCTACTATACTCACTTCATACATTGCTCCCCTCCCGCTCCCTCTCCCCCTCTCTCCTACAAATGAAAATAAAAATGAGATCAAATTACCATAGCCATCACCTCAACCATCAAGCCAAGCCAGATTCTTATGACCATTCTCCATCCATCCATAATACATATACCACATACCCCATATAAGCACAGATAATTAGATAGGTATAATATACATACATCGACTACCTGCCTAATAAACACATAACCTAAGATACTACCACCACCTACCAAATCGATTAATCCTCCCCTACCATCCACTACCATCAAACCAGCTATAAATTAACCAGCCACCTCATGATCAGCCAACCAAACAACATTCAAAAGATCCCAATAAGAATCAAAAAACACAAAAACAAAAACAACCCCCAGATCCAATCCCACCAATCACAAAAAGAACAATTTCCAAACCCATTAATCGACTCATCAACACAACTTTGCAGAAAGGAATTCGTTCATTGGGACACAGACTCTGACTGCTTGATAATCTTAGCTTAGCTTGGGTTGATGTTGATGTTGGTGTTGGTGTTGATGTTGATGTTGATGTTGATGTTGATGTTGATACTGGTATTATTACTGAGGTTATTTATTACATTTTGGATTTTGATCAACAGTTGATTTGGTTTGATTTGAGATTATTCGATTCGATTTCATGGAATTGTTTAGGTCCGTCATCCATCTAATTCTCGATATTCGATATTCGATATCCCATCCAATATAACATACTATTCAATCCACATTCACATCCATATCCATACTCAACCAGATCATCAATAATTCAATATAAACCAACACACGAACGCCCAACCCCATAATACACACTTACATACATATATCCCTCCCTCCTCCCTCCCCTCTCCAATAACCTATACACAACATCTTCAGATTCCCCTTACTCTACTCTACGCTACTTTACCCTATTCCACCCCATTCCACTTCATTCAAATCTTCCCCTCTCTCCCTTCCCTTTCTCTCCCATCCATATCCATACCCGCATCCCCAACATCCACCTATCAATCCATCTCTATCACCTAACCTTCTAACCCCTACATCACACATTATACCCAATAACACACCACACACCACACACCACACACACCACACCCCCAAAAGAAACCCCCTTTAGAAAAAGAAAAAGAAAAAAAAAACAAAAACAAAAGAAAAGCAACACTCTAAAAATGTTCCCTTTCCACAAAAACTAATAAATACATCACAACAAATCAAAATCAAAATCAAATCACCCAAACCAAAACAAAGAAATCAGGATATAGAAACTAAAAACTACCTAGTAGACACCGAACCCATGCATCATTCCATCACCCATCACCCATCACCCAGCACCTACTCCGTATTCCGTATGGGTATCGATGTCAAGAAGAAAATTACGCCAGACCACCACCACCCACCCATCCATCCTATAATGAAGAAGAAGAAGAAGAAGAAGAAGAAGAAGAAAAGCCAAGCCAAGCCAAGCCAAGCCAAGTCAAGTCAAGTCAAGATTTAACCAACGCCCATTCACTCAACCAATAAATACTCAACAGAGAGCAACAAGACATATATATAAAATATCACGTAATAATCTTTAATCAAGAATGGCTTCCATCCACAGAGACGAAACAAAAAGGTAATATATGATAAATGTTTTAATGAATTTATTTCCTATTTACAAATAAAGTGTGGGTAAAAATAATCGGGACTTTCGCATCCTGTAATATCATCCTTGAAATAGATAATATAACAAAGTTGAAACCGCTTCGTCGTCTTGATTTCGATCGACCGATAACGGGTTCCGATAGGCTTTCTTCAAATTCTCTCAACTCTTTTGGAAGGTGATGTATTGAATTAACATAACACACTCTTCTACCAGAGAGAGGAAAGAGAAAGCCTGACAGTTCAAGAATAGAAAATTGTTCAAGTTTTGTTTCTGCAGATTGATTTATGCAGAAAGTATATATGGATCATTAGTGCCGGTTTTTCCAGCCATGAGTAATCCTAATTCGCGCATACGTTCTGCACCTTTACCAGGTTGTGGTCTACGTTCTGGTTGAGGTTTGCGTGCACGATTGGCGCAATGCTTTTGATAGAATTTCTCCTTTCTCCTTTGACGCTTTTGCTCAAGACCTTTGACGATATCGATGGCTCCTCTTAATGGTCCATCCCCATCATCCTTGGCTGCAATTTCATTTGCTGCTGCAATACGATTTGCAGTATATTGACGACAGAAAGCATTTGGAGTTCGAGGAAGAGATTTAGTATGAGTTAAACCTGGTCTAGATCCTAAAGGTGCAAACTTGATTGGTTTGCTTTCACTAGCTGAAGGTGAACCAGGAGGAGAATAAACCGTACGTGTTGGTGGGGGAGAGTGTACACGTTGTGGAGAATCATTTCCAAATACCTTTCGAGGTGGTGGTGATTGAAGACGCTTCTTAGGTGGTGGAGGTGATCGCAGACGTTGCTTAGGAGGCGGAGACCGAAGACGTTGTTTGGGTGGCGGTGGAGAATGCAATCTTCTTGGCGAATGACCAGGGGATCTGCGTGATCTAGCACGACGACGTTCTGAATCAGAATCTTCGAATTTTCCTTGCATCCAAACGTGTTCGTCACTCTCAATCGTCTTTGCAACATCATCAGCTTCATCTTCATCACCCTCAGGATCAGATGTGGGGAAAGATGGATCGATATCTTGAGGCGTAGCGATATGTTTGGCGTGTTTCCTAGCCGTCATACAAGAAACGTAAGCATCTTCGAGAGGGCGGTCCTCGTCGAGCGTTCCACAAACAAAATCAGTACTATCAGGAAGATCGGGAGTTCCTGGACGAATTTTGATGCTACGAGGTCTTCTCGACCTTCGCTTGCCTCTCGACATCTCTCTGATGGGAGCGGCGTCGTTCAGGGATTCGATAGATGATGCCGAGGCCGTTCTATTGGCAGATGCACGATACGTGCCAGCCTCAGCATTTGGGATTGGGATGGTAGCATTGCCCAACCTGCCAGGAGTCCAGAAAGCAAAATCACCCTCGGTATCATCCTCATCATCAGAATCTGCGAAACCAGCTTCGTTATCCGTCTCGTTCCCATCCGTCTCATCGTCATCGGAGTACACCCTATCCGTCTCATCATCCTCATAATCATCTTGTTCCTCATCGGAGACATCTTCGTTGTCCGAATCATGTCCATCTTCGAATTCATCTTCATCATCTTCCTCCAATGCCTCTTCTTCGGCTTCAGATCCGAGTCTTCGAATTCGAATTTCCTTGGCGAGGGTATCATTGATGGTAATCTTGGCCTTTGGGACCTCTTCGTCTATGCGAATCCAATCATCCTCTTCTACACCTTCGCTACAAAACTCGTGAAATCGAGCGGCTTCGGATTGCAAATCTTTCTCTCCCGCAATGACATACCTTGGTTTACATCTGATGGCAACAGGACTTTGAGATGCACGCCTGATAGTTCCGGTGGATTCGCGATGAGGGCGAACCGATGATGTAGGCGTCGGTCTAGGTTTTCTCGTAGTAGAGGGTGATCGACGCGCCTTGAGGCGCGCCTTCGTGCGGGTGGTGTATCTGGGAGAGCGAGCCTTGAAGGGGTAGCCCTTTCGGTAGGTTCTTCCGCTTCCGCTGGCTTTTCGGTAGGCTTGGAAGGACACGCAAATTTAATGGTACATTTACGCTTTGGCATTTCGTCAACCGGAGCTGAGGATTCGAGGCGTTTCGCGACGGCAACTGCTACTTTAGGAGCAGGGTCCTTTTGTGCACCACAAGCGAAACTAATACAACGTTTCTTGGGAGTAGCTTCAATAGGTATGGTGGGTGCTGCTTTCGGTGAGACATTAAGGGTTTCCGTGTGAACGGCAATGATTGGATCGGCCGCTTCATGATGTGCGACGGGAGTCGGTGGGGGGTATGCTGATTTTCGACTCATCGAGTAAAATGATGGATTGGGGAATGGTGGGCTAGGTGTATTTGTGCGGGCAGGGCTAGTGAAACCTCCATCACTAGTAAGTTCTGCGGTCGATGCAAGACTTGCTGTACTCATCAAGGATCGTCGGCGCATCAAGTCGGTAGATATATGTACATCTGCGTTTTGTGCTTCGATTTCCGGACTCTTTAAAGCTCTGGTGAGAAGGGATTCCGTGCGATCGTTTTGAGGACGAATAGCAGCTTTTGTAAATTCATTTGGTAGTAGTTCAGGAGGTTCATCGACATCTGCAGGTATTTATTTCTTCATCGCCCGCCGCCGATATGTTGGAGGTAGATGTGGCTTGTGGACGCCATGTGAAGACGTCTTGCCCCTCCATTGTATGATTCCGATCGTGATTGAGATTCATATTGAGATTGTAATTAGGTAGGTAATATAAGAGGGTAGGGTTGACGGTTGTTATATAGTCGATTGGCCCAAGGGCGTTGAGTGAAAATCCGCGTGTGGTTTCCGAAAAGGTTACGAAAAGACCCCGAACTGGAAGAAAAAAAAAAGAAAGGTCTTGCTTGAATTGTAATTGAAGATTTGAAATAGAATAAAGTGAAACAATCAAGTAATCTTCAAAAGCCTCGATGGATTGGTAATTTTGGAAAAAGGGTTAAAAAGGAGTCAATATAAAATATCCAGACGATTAAATGCCTTTTTTCTTCTTCAACAAGTGTAAAAGACAAAGGTCGAGGAGGACCGTTGAATCAAAGCGTCCCTAAGGACCGTATTGCTATAATTGTATAAAAAAACATGTTGTGAAAGAAAAAAGGTATCCAGGTTACTGCGAAGAAAGCAATAAAAGGAAAGGAAAAAGTGGTGTCTTCCTCAATCGAAGGGTTACTGTTGGTAGAAGGGGGGAAAGTGTTGTGGTAGGAGGAGAAGGAGGAAGAGGTCGTGATGGTGGTGGTGCGTGAGGTAGGTTAGGTGAGTGTGAGTGTGAGTGTGAGTGTGAGTGTGAGTGTGAGTGTGAGTGTGAGTGTGAGTGTGAGTGATGAATGTAATATAAAAGTCGGATTACCAGTGAAATATGGATTCGCTCAAGGTCTTTCTTTTCTCGAATACGTACGAAGCGAAAAGGTAAGGGTAGGTAGGTGGGTAGGTGTGTATGTACGTAGTAAAATAGAGATATTGTAGATTATGTGTGTGCTTGTGATTGTGAATGTGTATATGATTGTATATGTGATTGTATATGTGATTGTATGAATGTGTATATGATTGTATATGTGATTGTATATGTGATTGTGATACAAATGTGTATATGAATGTGTATATCAACTTGTATAGAAATGTGGTGTTGATCTTGGGGTGGTTTAAAAATGTGATTGAATGGCGGTGGATTTTATTCAAATGACGTTGGAGTAAGGGCTGAGTGATTGATTGAGCGATTGAGTGATGGTTTGCTTGCCCAGGTGGTCTTTTGAATCTTTTCCAGGGATGTTCTTGTAATAAAACCACACAAATTGAATAAAGTCTTGTTAACAATGTTTTATTATACTCAAAGGAGTAATAAATAAGCAAGTCAGAGAATCAAGATGAAAAATAAAAAAGTAGTACATATAGCCTTTTCTTGTGCCACTATCCGATCTTGATTTGATTTGAAAGAAGCGGCGAGGCGGGGAGATCAAGAAACAAGAAATGAGAAACAGGAAATGAGAAACAAGAAATAAGGAAAATCCAGATAAAGATTTCTGATTTCTTTGAAGAGTGGTCTCTTGCGAAAAGCCTTTGGGGAGGTTGATGTGGGAAGAGAGGAGGAGGAGGAGTTGTTGTCTTTGGCTGATAATATGCAAATGGATGAAAGAGGTTGAAAGGGAATGATGAGTAGGTGGATTGAAAGTGATGAATGGATAGGGAGAGTGGATGGAAGAGTGGATGAGAGAGAGTGGATGGAAGAGTGGATGGAAGAGTGGATGGAAGAGTGGATGGATGGATGGATGGATGGATGGATGGATGGATGGATGAAATGATGGATGAATGATGGGTAATAGATGATGATAAGTAATGAATGATGGATAATGGATAATGGATAATGGATAATGGATAATGGATAATGGATCATGAATAAATGAATTCATGAATTCATGAATAAATGAATAAATGAATAAATGAATAAAGAATTGATTGATAGAGTTGGAGTTGAAGTGGAGTTGGATTTTGTGGTTCAAGAAGAGGTGGATGGATAACAATGATACTGTAATAGTACAGAGTAATCATAAGAGTAATAAAAATAATAAGAATAATAAGAATATCTAGGTAATCATAAGAATATCTAGGTAATCATAAGAATATCTAGGTAATCATAAGAATATCTAGGTAATCATAAGAATATCTAGGTAATCATAAGAATCATAACAAAACGAGTATCCAATGATTTGTACGAGGCATGACTATTTGATATTGAAGTAAGATGAGTATCGTGATGAGTATGATAAAGTTACCTACCTACTAATGAATGATATATAGATAATAGATACTAGGTAAGAGGTAATTAAGGATAACGAATAGATGATAATAAATTAGAATTTTCAGAATTATTAGTTTTTAGTCTTATTGTCATTCTTATTTTCATTCTTATCTTCATTCTTCTAATAGAGAAAAAAGATAGCTAAACACTAGAATTGTAATAGATTGGGTTATAACGATGATTTCTAGGTTGCGATTATAGTTATCTATCTGCATTTAGATATAAGGATAATTATAGTTGAATCGATTTATTTAATAGAGGTATTTTTAAATGTATTAATGGCTTGGCTGATTTACTTTATTCTATATTCATTCTTGGAAGCTATATATAGCTTTTCTTCTTTCTTTAGTAAGTTTAAATATTAGATATAGTATTTGTATTTAGAGTAAATTTGCTCTCTATATATTATAATTACTATTGCGATTACTTTTATTACTCTAGGGCTATTGTTGTTGTTGTTGTTGTTATTATTATTATTATTATTATTATTATTATTATTATTATTATTATTATTATTATTATTATTATTATTATTATTATTATTTATTATTATTATTATTATTATTATTATTATTATTATTATTATTATTATTATTATTATTATTATTTTATTATTATTATTATTATTATTATTCATCATTATTATCATCATTATTATCATTACCTAGGTACTATTCTAACTATCCTAAGGTTCTGATTATTACTATAATTATTGTTATTGTTACTAGGTATTATTATTACTATTACTATTACTATTACTACTACTATTACTACTACTACTACTACTACTATTGCTACTACTATTGCTACTACTATTACTACTACTATTGCTACTACTACCATTACTATTAACGATACTAGATGACTATAATACTATAACCTTTAAATATTATTCAATAGATAGATAGAAAACCAAAAGTCAGAATCAAGCTTTTCCCTAACACTTTCTTTCTTCCCTTCCCTTCCCTTCCCTTCCCTTCCCTTCTCTCTCCTCTCCTCTCCTTTTCTCTCTCTTTTTCCAACAGCCGAATTAACCAATCTTACTAATATAACACCCTCCCCCCCAAAAAATAATACAATAAGGGTTCACCAATCAAAAAAAGAAGCGAGCCAGGCGATCAACCAACCTCACGTCAACATCAACCTCCAAAATCAACATCAACCAAATGACTTGACTGAATTTTCCAATCCAATCCCCATCTACCTATCAGACGTTCATCCCTCCTCTCATAAACCCATCCATCCCTTCCATCTGTACCATCATCCTGATTATAGACATGATGATGGGCGATTAAAAATTCACCTGGTCGGTTTCGAAAGTGGGCAGCGGGACGAATGAAAGGATCATATGAGTAAAAGCAGAGCGCAGAACGCAGAAGAGAAAGAAAAAGAAGCAAAGCATAAAACATTCGCTACAATGAACCACTCACTCACTCACTCACTCCAATCAAGGCAATCCATGCCTGCACGGAGTCAGCATGCGTTCTCGCAGACTTGAAAAGTTCCCCAGCATCATCTCGCTAGCTAGAGGCAGGTGGGTAGGTAGGTGAGTAAGGTATCTACTCTGTCCTTTGTATATCCAACACCATGCCACATTGTACTTTGTAGAATCCCATCCCAGTAATAAACAAACAAATAAATAAATTAAAATAAACAAATTAAAATAAATACATCGGAGCAATCTTTCCTAAGCTTCGGCTTCTCCTTCTCCTTCTCCTTCTGATTCTGATTCAAGAATGCACGCACGCACGCACGCACGCACGCATGCAAGAATGATATCGCGATGCGAAACGAAACCATCTCCCAAGGGACTAATAATAATAAGGAGACGAACTAGACAGACAGACAGACAGACAGACAGACAGACGAGACGAGACTAGTACAACGCATGATCGTGTAGCACAGTATGTTGTGCCGATGCCGACGGCCAATGCCGACGCCAATGCCATCCATCATCCCACGCAAATGAAGATGAACGTGGAAAATCCCACGTTCTTTGTTCGTAGTGCGGCTAAGGGGGGAGGGTTTACTCTGTATACTGTGTACTAGGGACGGGGGCGTGAGGACAAAGTCCAATAGAGGAAATGTTCAATTTATAGTGAGGTGGATCTTTTTGATTTAAACTTACTATGTACAGACAGTAGTAGAGATAGGACGGAGTGATTAATCTGTAAATTTTTAAATTTGTTAATTTATAGATATATAGATAGATATATATATATATATATATCATATATCTATCCATTTCTTATTTACCGTGTGGAATTTTATATACTCTGCGTATACTCTATACAGAGTGTATAGTTTCATGTCTTCTTCCTTATTGCTTCAGCTTGCTTTAAATGCCCCGATGCTTATTATTGTTAGATAAGGCGGTAGATACTACTGAGTAATTACTCCGTCCTGCTTTGAGTTTGATCTTATGCTATACGATACCACATTACACCACCACACTCTACAACTCCATCCATCAACCTAATGAAATGAAAGAATACAATACAATATAAAAACCCCAAACCCCAATCTCACATTCAACACCCCCCTCCGAAAGAAAGAAAGAAAGAAAGGAAAAAAAAAAAAAAAAAAAAAAAAAAAAAAAAAAAAAAAAGACAAAAAACATCCCCCAAACTCCCTTCCCCTTCCCCACCCCCCAACCATCAAACCCCGCCAAGCCACGCAAACCCGCCAAGAAATCACCGTCGCACTATCTACCAAGTATACATATATACATACATTACACACCTGCCAACAAACAACCAAGCCGCCAACCAACCAAGCCCGTTGACGTGAACTTCAACCGTCCATCCAACACCATCAAACGCACAAATGAACCGTTCGGTTTGAGGTCGAAAAGGGTTGTATTGCATGTCTGTACATATACACAGTACATAGCTAGCATTTCTCGGCGCATTGGTAGGCTGGGTTGGGGGATTGGTAGGTAGGGAGATGGAGGTAGGTTGGCTGGGAGGTAGGGTAGGTATAGTGTGGTGTATAGGTAGGTAGGGAGATGGAGGTAGGTTGGTTGGGAGGTAGGGTAGGTATAGTGTGGTGTATAGGTAGGTAGGTAGGTAGGGTATGTTTGTATGTATGTATGTATGTATGTATGTATGTATGTATGTATGTATGTATGTAGATAAACAGATTGGATTACTCAGCGGCCAGCGCTTTTGTCGTATTGTATTGTATTGTATTGTATTGTACTGTACTCCATTGTGCCGTATTAAAAATTACAAGCTGAAAGAACGGCAGAGAATTTTCCCCAAAAAATTTTCTCACATTTTTTGTTGTAATCTGAATGGATGGATGGACTGACTGGTGGAGGGACGGACGGCTTGAATTCGGGGAGATTGAGGGGAGCTGATTTGTGGATGGTAGCTGAGGTGAAGCGTGTATGTGTTGGATTGAATTTGGATTGGACTAACGATATATTATTTATTAATCTTTTTCAAATCAATTTTTGGGGGGGTTTTTTTGATATGTAGGTATAATATCTACTTTTAATCTCCAGGGCTATATCTGAATCTAAATCTGAATCTCAATCCGAAAAACCTCAATATCATCCATCCATCCATCTATCTATCCATCCATCATCTCACCTCTCTTCACCTCGATTTTGGAATCCCAATACAACAAAATGCAATCACCAAAATCCAACATCCTCCCTCTCTCCCTTCTTTCAAACATCCAAACATAAACCCAGCCATCCGCGGCAAACCAAAAAATATCACATCCCTCACATTCACACATTATACCATCTCACCCCCATCTTCCTCCTCCTTGGCACTCCCGCATCTATCTACGGAGTATATCCCCCTTAGCCATATCTTTGCAGTGCCCGTTTTCGCTATTCGTGTTTTCGCTGGGTGCGTATGGTTAATATTATTAATATTGCAAGTCAAATAGAGAAATAAATATAATATAATATAATATAATATAATATAATATAATATAATATAGTAATCCATATACCTATTTATTCAACATAGACCAAAACCTATATAGTAAATAATTAAGTACCGTACCGTAAGTAAATAAGCCAACTTCGTTGAAATGTTAGAATGATTGATTAGTCTATACCCCCCCCCCTATATATATCATGGATGTCGATGTACCAAAATGTAGATTTATATATCCACATAATATACCCCATATATACATACTCATATAATATACCCCATATATATATATATACTGGATTGACATACATGCAGCTACCGTACCAACCTACTGTACAATTATATTGCAGTGCAGTCTACGTATGCTGGAGCGAGCAAAATAGAGTAAAATATACCAACCAGCCTCTCGAGATAACGTGGAGAGGAAATGGAACGACAGGACAGTGTCCGTAAGCTACGGTGGATATCGGGTTGAAAAAGTGGATGGTGTTGGGTCTGAGTTTTTATTGTACTGGTACTGTATTGTACTGGTACTGTACTGTACTCGATTGGATTGTGTTTGGTTTCTTGGGTTTGTGGATTGTATGTGAGTTGGGTTTGATGATGAGTGGAGTTTTGAAGAAGTATGATGGGTAGGTGTGGTTGATTGGTTGATTGATTGCTTGGCTGATTGGTTGATTGGTCGATCGATTGATTGATTGCTTTTGATATATCCATCAATATTAAGATAAATATACAAGTATATATAAAATAGTAGGTAGATGGAATAAAGTATCAGAAACATCCAAAGCAACATTACGAACCCTTAATACCTAGGTATCTATACATCTCATTTGTCACATTGTGTTCAACATTTAACGTTTACCATTTGATATCTTACACTTTACATCTACATCACACCACATTGCATCACATTACGCATTTCACACCGTAATACGTATACATACCGCATCAACCACACACCACAATAAGCACAAAGGGTCTCCAAAACGTGTGCGAAGAAAGTATATCTATCTACCGTGCAGGTTGGGGGTGGAGGTTGGTTGGCCGGTAGCTATGTCATACTGTATTTTTCTTGTCATGTGTACGGACGGGACGGGGTCACGTTTACCTTGTTTCGGCTCGGTTCGGTCTTGGGAATACGATAGATGCGGTGGTGGTCTTTGCATCGAGAGGTAGGGTAGGTAGGTACTTGGTATTGGATGTCATCAGATCACACACACATATACACATACACATGTACACAGGATTTTTGTGAATGCGCGTGATGCTTCACGTTGGAGCTGTCGTTGATGGATGGTTGCCTGATTCTCCACTTGGACAGTATCATAGGATACGTTCTTGTGTTATTGATCAGTGATCAATGATCAATGATCATGGTACCTAAGTATCATATCATATGATATTATATCATATCATGTCATCAAATCATCATAACGTCGGGCACCACCATTCAATCATAAATCCGATCCGATTAGATCAGGTGAAATCAGGGTATTCACAGTATTATAAAACAATCCATTACAAATTTACGACACGACAAAGGAGAGAAGAATGGGGGATTGGATGAAGAACGAGGGAGGACCTAGGACTTTTCGCTGACGACATACGGAGTACATGTATTGGGATCTTGTTGCATGTTTGGCTTGTGTGATTGAATGGTGTTGGACTTCGGGAGGTTTCCGCCGGAGTAATACCTTGATTGATCGAGAGATGAACCGATTGAACCGATGGTGGCCCGTTGTAATGGGTTGCGTGGATATTGATTGGGATGGAGCATAGGGTTTGCTATGCTATGGAGGTATGTAGGTATGATGTATTACGAGGTAGGCTGGTATTGAGGAACTTGACCGCTGGATTGGATTATTATATATATTATATTACGAGCTTGTTATATTATATTACGAGCTTGTTATATTCTATGGTTTTATTAGCCCATATATACATATATCCACCAATTCATAAAATATGAAGAGAGAAGGAAAAATACGTCGATACCTACCTTCAGGATCATTTCATCTTCTTTCAATTTACCCCTCTTTAAAGAGTAGATAACCGTAGGGTGAAGTAGGCATCATCACGGAAAAGCAGAAACAGAAGTTTAATACAGATGCGTTGTTACTGTAATGTTGTACATAGGTATTACGCAAAGCGGATTTCTCCTTCCTCTCAATATCTGACTATCTGACTTGTTAAGATTTGGATGCGCGATGATTGGTTGGAAAGATAGGATAGGACGGAATGAGATGTGAGGTTTTTAGAAGGCGGGATTTTGTTGGTATTGTTTGTGCTAGGGCGGATGGATCGTTGATGGATGGATATGTGTTGTGCTTGAAATACCCTGCATTGTTTGTTATCTATCTGCGAGTACGATTAGTACATGTGTAGGATTTGTTATTGAGCATAGTATTACACGAAGGATGGCCTTTGTGCTTGGCTGTGGATGGGTAAGTGGTTTAGGATGGTATAGCAGAGGATAGCATAATTTGGATAATCTCTTTTTGGGTATGTTATGATGGTTCTTTCACCGCTGGACTGGAAATCTATGTTGATGCTGATGGTATACTCTGCATGATAATTGATCGTCTTGGGTGTTGATGTGTTGATGTGTTGCTTTGTTTTTTTTGGTTGCTTTTTGAGTGGTGATATGTAGATGAGATAAGATGAGGTGAGATGAGATGAGCATAGCTGGAAAGTAGAGAAAGCTGAAAAGATTATTTACTTATGTAAGCTCTTACTGTATTCCAACGTTCTTAATCTCGTTTGAGGGTTTATTATCTTTATCTAGTATTTATTCCATAGACATTTAGATGGATGTCTAAATGTCTAAATGTCTATTGGTTTTCCTCGAGCCCTTTCATATATCAACGAATGTTATTCATTTCATTTCATTCATAATCTTACACTAAACATCTACATCCACATCCACATCCACATCTACATTTGCATATAAAAAACCAAAGTACTACTAAAATGAATACACCGCTTGCTACGGAGTTACCCCTTGAAGCCATCCTTCACTTCCTTCGCTTCTTTTTCTTTCACTTCTAGGGGTACCGGTATACCTATTTCAGCATTTCACCGCGCCGTATAGATCTTATACTTATTAACAGTGGAGGAACACTGTTGGAGCTGCCGATACGATATCCGAGAACAGCGTAGAATGAAAGAATAACAAACCCTCGATCTTGTCTAATAAATTCTGAATCTTTGAAATATTAACGACCCTGTAAAGCACCAGGTGAATCAATCATCTCAAAGCCCATTCAATAAATCGACTCGAGACCGTGCAAATACCTCCTTTCGATAAATCCTGTAGTCTATAACGACATCTAGATTCCAAAATCTAGAATCTAGAATCTGGAATCTATTATTACTACACACGATCTTCATGCTCGTGATTTAATATTCCGTGATGATCTTTCATCTAACACTCATACTCTAAGTAGAAGTTCTTCTAACTATTTAATGAGATGAGATGAAATGAGAATCTGAGATGAGTTTAGAAGGAAGGGCTTGGGGTTTTGGAGTTCGGGAAAGCCTTGGCTCTTGGCAAGACATGTTCTAACATCTGTATCAGATCGAAAGTAAGGCAAGACAAGACAAAGCAAGGCCAAGTAGGGCAAGGCTTAGTGAATAAAATCTAATGATTCTTTTTTTATGGCATAAATCTCTACGCAGTGCCACACCCGCTTGGTGCTTCTTGGGATTCTTTGGCTTGACTTGGCTTTGCTTGGCTTGTACGACAATCCATACTTCAATTATTCTCTTTCAAATGTTTCCTTCATAGTTCAAGCAGGCATTATTCCATTATCGATGAAACAAGAAGAGAGACCTTCATGTGTGTACCTCTTCTGTACTGTCTAATCCAGCGAGCATATTCAGGATCATTCCTAGATAATGATCTACATTCAATCTTTCTTTCTTTGGCTCAGTTCTTCACCCATCCGATCGGAGCTACCTACATAGGTATTACCGGTAACGGCACACCCACTTCATTCGCCCCATCAAAATTTTGATGATGGTTCTTTTTGTTCTTTTGAGTTCTGACTTCTGAATAGGTAGGTAAGGGTACAGCGCCGGTAGTTGAGTCTTTGACTATCTAGGTAAGGGCTTTAGATTTAAAGTTGGACTACACGACGAGTGATTAATTGATAACTGACTAATAAGTCCTCAGATATGATTGAGGGATTAATTTTGACCAGTGGATATTTTCAGGGATTTGTAGAGGTTGGTGGTTTGATGGTTTGGTTCGTTGTAATGTCTACCCAGGTAGAGAGGAGGATTCGGATTATGGCACTGGTGAAGAAGCTACTACAGTAGGTATCTTCTAGATTCCGACTACCGCATAGTGTTGGTGGCTTATTAGTTTTTGGAAACCCAAGAAATATGTACTCGGTAGGTGATGAAGATTTGAGATTTGAGGGTAAATGATTTTCGTATGGGGATTTGTTTCTTAAGGATTGGCAGATGGCCAAAAGATACCTCAATGAGGTTGAAAATCGAAATTCTGGATTAGTAAGCAAGGCGACATGAGATGAGAACTCGTGATTTGAGGGCTCGTGATCGTAAGGCACGTGAATCAAAACCCATAAGTTAAACCCTTTCCAAATCAATAGAAACTACTCCAGGTCTATCTCATGTATGTTTATATCACTTCTATAAAATTCGAGCGGCCAAAAGCAAGTATTGCGCTTTATTATCACGTGACCATGGATCAAGCTAAAGAAAATAGTTAGCGAAAGCCTTCCGACATCAACAAGCAAGCTTCAGATAGCACCCCTCATACCCCAACGCCAAAATACCCCAATTGATATCTCCGCCCATAATGAACTCCATGCGTTTTGCTCGCGCCGCTCTGCGGGTTCGTCCTACGACTTTCAAAGCTCCTGCGCTGCGTAGAGGGTATGCTGAGGCTGTTGCGGATAAGGTCGGGAGTTCCCGTTTTTGTTTCTATTGTAGTTTAGGGATTTGGATTTGGATTGGATTGGATTGATTGAGAGCGCTTTGGAATTTGTGCTGATTTGAATGCTGGAATTTTTAGATCAAGTTGAGCTTGGCTTTGCCCCATCAGGTATGTGCGGATTTATTTTGGTGGCATGATGGAGGGGGAGGTGGAGGTAGATGTGGATGGATTGGGGGAAGAGGGGAGCTCCTGGAAAGATTAGCAGATGAGCATATGAGAACATGAGAACACATCAACTAATAATTCATTTTGCAGTCTGTCTACAGATCCCAAGATGTTGTTTCAAGTCAACATTCCCGCCGAATCTGGTGAAATGGGTATCCTCGCCAATCACGTCCCATCCATCGAACAATTGAAGCCAGGTCTTGTTGAGGTTATTGAGGAGAGTGGTGGAAGCAAGCAATTCTTCCGTACGTCATCACAACATCTTTGCAGCATTTGGCAGAACAGGAATATGCCATGGAATAAGCAAGGATCACAAGGCTAATACGACATCTACAGTTTCTGGAGGATTCGCAGTTGTTCAACCAAACTCTTCATTAAGCATCAACGCCGTAGAGGGTTTCCCATTGGAGGATTTCAGTGCAGAGGCAGTTAGGTCACAAATTGCTGAGGCTCAAAAGATTGTTGGTGGAAATGGAAGTGAGCAAGATATTGCTGAGGCTAAGATTGAGTTGGAGGTAAGTTCTGATGTTCTGGGTTCTATGAGAGAGATATGAACTAATAATATTTAGGTTTTGGAGACCTTGCAAGCAGTTCTCAAATAAGGGAATTGCCCCACCTGGACTTGGTGATGACTAGATAATAGAGACCTGCTCAATGTACATCAGTGAACTATTTCTTATTGCGTAGTGTGGAAAAAGAGATTTGTCTGTGGCCCTTTGGTATCGGCAAAACAATCAACCTCGTGTGAAGAATAATTATCAACCATCATGGCTTTCCTATTGATTAAGCTTGGTCGATTTGTTACAGGCTCAAGGCCCTCGTGCACTACGTTTCTAGTAGAAGTATTGCAACCGATTGATGAGCTGAATGATAGGGTATAGGGAGATACAATTGTTAGTTACAGAGCTCTACGATGTCTCAATCTTGGTGGTTTTAGAGCAACAACACTGCACTATATACCTTGATGTTCAATTGCCTTCCAATGTCGAAGTTGATGTAGACATTTGACACTCTTGGTAAATGGTACAGTAAATTCTTGATAATATAAAATTGTTATTTAATTCAAGAATAGGTATGGTCATTGATCGTTCCTGCTTTTTCGAGTATCGACTTTCTTACCCGCGAGGCCCACTAGATGCAAATTAAGTACTCAAGCTTTGTTTTCTCTTCATTCTCATATTCATCTTCATATTCCTATTAGGGTTATCCTCTTTATTGCTTCAGCAATATTTATCGGGCGCAGTGCTCGTGCATTCAGTCGTTACATCTATCCATTTATGTGAAACTCGGATCCAGATTCAATGTATCTTATACATCTTTAACTGCCATGAACTATCCTTGGCGCCCAGCTGCAGTTCGAAATATATACGCCGATTCTGCGGCTTCTACCTCATCATTACCTAGTGATCATCCTTCAAATAATCTTCCCATAGCAGTGGGAACTGTCGCCTCTCGTATTTCATTTCTACAAAAGCTTGCGGGCAATCAAAAAAATAAACCACCACCGAAAACTCCTTCACGATTTCCACAATCACGACCAATAAGACGAGAGAAGAGTAATAAAGCACCTCAAAGATCAGGCTCACCTCAAATACGGCCACAATTGAATAGAAGACGAGAAAATTCTCGTTCTAGGTTTGGTCGTCGACCAACGAATATTTTTGGGACTCCTGCTTCTAGAAATTCTCAGCCAAATGAGCAACCTCAAACTGGGACAAATCATTCTTTTTTGGGTTTACAAACACCGAAATCAAATCATGATAAAGAAGATGCTAGAGCTGGATTTAATGGTACACTATGGCCTGATGCATATGTCGGTGGGGTTCAGCCGGGTGGCTTGCATGGTATGGTTCAAGCAGATGCTCCTCATGCTTGCTCATGTGCTCCCGCCACTGAAACATTGAAGCCGTCGATTAGAAACCCCGATCCAAAGATTACCGGTCATGGAGTCTATGTCGGCCGAGGTATCCAGCGTTCAGAGGATAAGTTCACCTCCATGCAAGCACCATCAAATCCTCAAATCTCCAGACAACAAATCAGGGTATCAAGTCCGCATTGCCAAAAGAGAAAGAGACTTCAAGGGGAGATACTCAATTCTGAAACATCAACACACACGACATCAACACTTCGAAAGCGGAGTGTTCGAGAGTTGTTTGATAAATATGGTATTGAAAGGCCGCCTGGACTAACATCATCCGAAATGGTCCGTGAAGAAGTCAATAAACCCCAGAGACATCGAGTTTGTCATCTTTGTATGTGGATTCATGATAAGAATGAGAATATTTGTTGGAAATGTGGGCATCGTTTATGTAAAGCTTGTGATAGATTTTCACCTTCTTTTGAAGGGGGAAAAGAGACAAGCTTCGAATACGATAAAGTACCCTCTGGTAATCAACTCGAGTCATCAAAATCAGGTCCTTATGCAACAACTCCTCGACCAGCAAACATACAGATCATGAAAAATTCTACCACAAGACCGATGTCGATTCCATTACAAACTCACAAAAAAGAGGTCAGACGTAAACAAACGCTTAACCCGACAGAACCATTTCCTCCATTCTACTCCAAGAAATCATCATCACCGAAGAATTTAAATGGACGTGGAATAAACCCAGCATTCTATGGACCGTTGAATTCGTGTCCTGGTATCTACATACCCGAAAATTTTCAAAAATCAAAATCTAGACCCGGAGACTCCTCTAAAACGCAACATTTACCCCCCATAACGGAACATTCTCGTCAATATATCACTAATGACCACAAGTCAAGCGCACAGCCACCAGAAAGTAATGAAACTAGATGTGAAAGCTGCAAACATATTGATTATAGAAGCTTTGTTTGTCGGCACCCTACTTCTCCGTCACTGGCCCGAAGTGAAGATGTTTTAGCAATGAATGGTGACTACACAGGCGATAATAGCAATAGTGAGAACATATATAGCTCTCGCTCTCATCCTGATTCTTTGAAAACTCCTCAGCATTCTACAAGGTTTTATAGATTATTGAATGGATCTATACATCGAGCAACACATCTCAACCATGATTCTGACGGCCAAGATATCCCAGGGACTTCCGCAAGGTCATACAAATTGGCAACTGGCTCAATGCAACGAAAGACACAGCCTGGCTATGAAAGAAATCTGGAGGATGATACGAAATCTAAACAAACCCTAGCAAACTCGTATCATCTTTTGAATAAACCGACATATCAACCAGTACAACCAAACTTCGAATCAGATCATACAGGAAACTCACAACCTTCTGATAATTTCTACCCGTTTCTCAACGAAAATACAAATGAAGTGGCGCAGTCAGAATATGGATCGGACTATGTGGAGTGTCGTGGCTACCCTCGAACTGGTCATTGGGACTGCGATCGAAGTCCTGTTAGCTCGGGTGTTTTGGGAGACTGCCAGCATTGTCTTGATGATTGTGAGTGTTCTGCATGCCAGAGCACAGTTCATAGTGTAAGATGTTGCACAAATGAGGTTCATAAATCTATGATACATCATCATCACAGCCCGACAAAGAATTCTTTAAACGCGTCATATGGTTCCAGTACCGGTCAACTCAGCTCGGAACTAAAACCATACATATTATCGCATTCTCAAAAATATGATCGTTCAACAATTCATAAGCATGATAGTATCTCGGAATGGCTAGGAAGCCCTGATGAACCTTCACCTCAAAGACTTGAAATCAAGAAGATTACACCGACAAAGGCTGTTCAAACATTCAAAGACAACACTCTTAAAGCCATCACAAAAGTGAATGATTCGTCAGCAAATCCACCATCCTGGGTTCCCTCTTTGAAACCTATTACGCTTAAGAGTGTAACACCGTTAATGAAAAAAGCTCTCAACAAGGCTTCAAAAGATGCTAGCTTGAAGGCAAGAGCAAACTTAAATCGCGCATCTTCGAGTGATGGAGCCAAAGATCATTCTATTTTCCCCGTAAGATCCAGCAATCGAAATTCTATACAGGCTTCTTCTGAGTATCCTGCCTCTAATACATGGCGAGAAAAAGAAATCGTTAATTCCTCAAAACGCTATGACCATTGGGAAAAGTCATCGAAAATTTCCATTAGAGCAAGCACCCAGAAATACTACTGATTGTGATATATCGGGTATTTGTGGACAATCGAATTGGGTCGAACAGAGAGACAAAAGAGTCCATCTAATTTACGAAAAGGTCTGAAAAGACGGACAGAACTAGAACAAATACAGCAAAAGATTCATCAGTGGGAAGATAAAAAAATTGAGAGTAGGCGTGGAAGAGGTACAACTACGGCAACTGCAAGTGAAATGTCGATGCCAGTTAGTAGAGGGTATTTAGATGCGCAGATGAGGTGGTGTTCTAGTGGTAGTATGCAGGGAAGAAGGGGCAATGGGGGGATAGAGTCTATGGGTTCAATTGAAGAAGAAGAGGTGGAGATGGAAAGTGTTCAGAATGACGAGGGACATGAATGTGTTTGGAGGAGGGTAATGGATCTTAGTGATAAAGGGAGAGGTAAAGACTCCAGAGATGAGAGAAAGCGTGGAATGGGGGAATTGGTGGAGTTAAAGGAGTTACTATTGTGATTCATATGGAGAGTAGAGAGGATCTGGTTATGAGGACGAATAGTGGGGGAAAATTGAATTGGGAGGGATTGGAGAGGTTACTGAGGGTTAGATGTGGAGCTTGATGAAACTATTCGATAGGAGTGGCAGATGCGGTGGAATGATATAACAGTTTGCTTTTAGGTTACTATACTGTACTGAGTGTTGATGGGTTTTAAAAAATGGACTATTATGTCCATGAAGCAATGGATGAGATGTGGATGATATGTTTCTTTTAGGATACAGTATGAAATGGAAAACTTGGAAACGACTTCTAGGTCTGAAAAGGAATGAGGTAGGGTATACTTTGGAAGGGATTCGAGAGAAGTGATGATAGAAGTTGGGAAAATTGGATACTGTATTAGCTCTATCCTTTGCGTGTCCTAGGTTTCAGCTTAGACTTCTCTTAATTTGAATATATATCTTACTATTATCTCATATCTGATTGATTTAGGTGACATGATGAGAAAGTTATTTTATGTCTTGAGTCGAGAATTTTGAATCGCGTTCTATAACTTTCTTGATGAAAGGTTCGATTCAATTAAATTAATTTGACCATCTTCGAATCCCGTTCTAATAAAAGTCACATAGTATTTATCCTCCCCAAATTAATCAATAACTATGAAATCATACCTTTGATCTAGGTTGAACCTGGCAATGTTAAGCAAATTTTGGGGAGTGGTGATGTTGTTGGGTGGGGGATGGCAAGGGAACTGAAGAAAGGGAGGTGGGAGGGAGAATGTGAGATGAAATGAAATGGAGGGGTTTTGGTGTTCTTTTGGAGGTGCCTGTTTGCTTTTTGTTTTGTTATGGTTGTGTGACGGGAAACTTGAATGGTTATGGTCATGGTTATGTTTGTGGAAGATTTATGGAGGGGAGTCAAAGTTGGATGGAATTGGTATTAAGCTTCAAAAGCAAGAGGGGTAGGCTGCGCAGAAAAAAATCCGTAACCCGCGGGCCACCTGTTGGGATTTCAAAATAACCCGCCCCGTACGGATAACCCGCAGATAACCTGCAGATCATCTGTGCCCGCCCTGCGGGCCGCGCCGTTGCGCAGCCTAAAGAGGGGCACTCTAGGAACTCTGGTTATCTGAATTGTGAGTTGGAAGTACGTTTCGTGGTGAGTGATTAGTGGTGAGTGAATGCCTGTATACACAGACGAGGAGGTTGGAACGGGTTTAGCGAGGTAAGAGAAGGGAGCGGGGTGGTAATCAAAATTAGGTTAGTGAATGTTGAAGTGAACAGAGTCATTGGGATATAAAAGTAGAGCTGGATTCGATGTGTTGATAGAGTATTTAAAGTCGAAGTTAAGCATTGGTACGAACAAATGTGTGGGCAGTTTGGTGTTTCGTGGTAGGAAGATGGGTTGCTTGTGAATTTGGTTGTGGAGTTGCATGTTGATCAATTCGCAGAATTGCAAAAATTTGAATATACGGGTAAAATGACAGTAATGATTACAATATGTACCCTATCCTGGAGATGTTTAATTGAGAAAACGGCAGTGATTGAAATTCAAGTTGGTGTCAAAAGTAACGACTTTGGGAAAGTAGCTCGAAAACTTGATCTGGAAATTCAATAAAGAACTTCATTGCAGTTACGCGATGCCAAAATTTGGGTTGCGTTTTCGGTGAGAAATACTGAATATCTTGAATTATGAAGCAATTTTATTTATGGGTGGATGTGACGGTAATGGTTAGTATTATTGTAAAAGCTGATGTCATCAATAACTAGCTAACGAAGGTATTTATACAAGAGAGCTAATATGCCCTTTCCGCTGTCGGCGGCATCGCGAACGTTGCGATCTTCGCGATCGTCGCAACGTCACTACCCTAATAGGTAACCTAAATACAGATGAGGGTGGCGAATGTCACAGTAGACTTCTCTTATGACGAAGAATTGTGAATGGACTTGCAATCAAGTTCCTGGAAGGATATTGAGAGAGAGTACATTATTCACTTTGCTTACAGTAAACTAGGCAACTTATATTTTGCCTTCCCCACTTGTACACCAAAAATTATGTATTTTAATAAATCATAATAATTTTAAATATGAAAATATTATCTTTTAGATTTTTTAAATTAAATACTTCAAAGTTAAAGAATTACATAACACATACAAATTCTCTTTAGTATTTTTTCGAATATAAAATATTAAACTAAAAATTAATACATTATATTTTACTTTAATTTATGCGGTAATATAAATAAAAATTATATTTTTCATTTTGAAATTTTTATTATTCTATAAATAAAAAATTTGAAATCAAAAAACATAGTTCTTTATATAAAATATATAAGACTTTTTTTAGAATTCTAATTAATTAAATTATCTATGTCATTATAATTCTTAAGTAAAGTAAGTGAATTTTGGTATAAAATGGCATATCGCTTAATGTAAGTTAAGGGGTACTGTAGCTCTTGTTTTACGATTGGAAGCTGATAATATCCCCCAAATCCAATAATAAAAATGAAGTAAGAGAAATTCATTAACATGACTAATAAGAATTAAGAACTATTATATATACCAGATAATTCATTCTCATACGATTATATAATAACAGAGTCCATTGTTACAACGGATTAGTAACAGGCTGTAGAATCACTGACTTATAGGCTATAATGGTATTATAGGCCTCAGTGATTCAGCTGCAGTATACCGGGGGACACTAGGCACCCAAGGAAAGCCTCAGGCATGTATATAGTATTAGTCATAGGATACCCTAGGAACCTAGAACATAGTTCCCAGGACAGTAGGTCCTAGGAAAGACAGAACACAGTAAGCAAGAAGGCTTCACTAGGATTAGTAATGTCCCAGGGATTAAGCCCCAGGACAAAGAAAGAACAAGCTAGGACAATAGGAATCACGGGACAAGTGTCATGTGATCAAAAGCCGATCGACTTATCGATCGACTTGCCGGTCGACTTGTCGGTCGACTTCAGTACGAAGGTCTATATAGGGAATGGGTTTCATTAAAATGTAGAGCTTCGTGCTCAAGAACAATCATTAGTTTCATTACTATAGTTACGAGAATTGCAACCAGTTACAACCTTATTGAATTCCTACTTGAAGTCTAGTCTAAACCACCACTCGAGAGATCTCTAGACACTTCCACGTGACCCTAGAGGCAGCTCCCGTAACATCCATCAGAAACTGGGTGTGATTGTATTGAAGGCAGCATGTCACCCTTACGAGGTACTCATACAGTTTCCGAGTATCTCTGGAGTGGTTGCAATGCTTGGGTAGATGGATGCGGGAACCTTGGCATCTAAAGATTGCTCGAATTACAAGTTATATAAGGACCAACTTGACGAGCAAGATTATGAATTTTCTCTTGATGTGCAAAGCAGAGAAAGTCTCACACCACGAAGATAAGAACAAATGACGATCTAGATCCATAGGAGAAATTCTAATATTTTGAAAGAAGAATGGGCATTATAAGTAATGAGAACGGTTTGTACGAGTTTATATCATATCGGACGATAATATATTATGCAATGACAAAATACTATATTAAAACAGTGAGAAAATACATCGGTTATTTTTTGGATTTCAATAGTATTATGAAGAAAGCTCGGCGTGGAAGAATAGAGAGAATTTTGGATATTCAATTAACCTACAATCCATTTACGATTAATCAACTAAAGTTTATTCTAGGAAGATAGGGTATGATATATATGCATATAATGAATGATTTGGAAACAGCCTATGAAAGATTATTAGTAAATTCGGAATATCTGTTAGTCAGTGTGAAACTATTGGCTTTCTCAAAACTTTCGTTGGATGCTAGGATAATGAGGTTAAGTTACTAATTGAATACTTGTAAAAAAAATTATTGGAATTATCGAATCTTGTATTCTCTATAGGAAATATCTCATAGGCCATCATCTAATTCTCTTCATAGAAACCAGGTTAGTAAGTTTAGAGATTTAGTTGGCCGTTGAACGATGGGTGGATTTTGCTAATTGACTTAAGCGTTCTGGAGTTATTCATGGAGATGTATGACTACTACAGTCATTTTTAAATAAGGAATAAGGAAGACGCCAATTGTCTAATGATTATAGGACGACTTATTATCAAATGACAACAAGATACAAAGAGGAAAACTTTGTTTAAGGGAAAACTCTACCAATGTCCTGCAATACATCCACCAGCCGGCTATTGCTTGTCAAAACATCTTTCATCCGATCAGGCCAGCTCCAATATACACACTAGAGATGTGGAGGGCACAGGATTTATATTATGATATAAGTTAAGCACAAATATGATAATAATAGTATTGGAAGACTTAGTTATGTTGTTGGTAGGAATGATCGAATAACGGAGTGAAAATAAAGAATGAATTGTCGAACTATATACCTATTCTAGGATTTCTGTTTGATTCACTTTTTTTCACTTGATTCACTTTGAGTTTTCTGTGAAGAATATCCTCATAGTCTGACCAAGCTCGGCACACCCCAGGAGAAGAGACTTATGATCGACGTAATGGCACTTCGACAATCCTATGAACGACGAGAGATTGCGGAGATCAAGTGGATCGATGGAGAGTCTAATCCTGCAGATTCCATGACCAAGGCAAAGCCATCCCAGGCGTTGAAGGATCTGATTGACAACAACAGAATCAACATCAAGGTCACGGAATGGTAGAAAGGGATTGAGGACTTTCTACAAGGAAGGTTACACCGGTAGATATGGGCATACTATCACCGGCAAAATGAGCATTTTAGGCATTGAGAAGGAATAGCCATGATATCACTTCATTGACCTACTAGCTAGGCTAATAGAGTGATAAGCATGTGATCCAACAGAAAAGGATTCACTAAAAGGGTTTAGTTCGACTTTTAGATAGTTGCCAGTGTCGGATAATCACGTGACGCGCTAGGCTTCGCGCTAACGCCTCGGCATTCTATATAGTCGTCGATCCATAGCCTTTAGTTAGTGATCTTTGAGAACAATAACAACGTATTAAGATATACCCATTATTGTCACCTCCATTGCACTGAGTTAAACCAACAGTAATCAAGTTCGGGTTGCTGCCACTGCTGAAATTTCTATTAGCGTTTATTAATATCATCGTATATCCGGTGGTATCTGTGACAAGATTCGGTCGTCAAATTGTGGGAAAAAGGTCTTCATCATATTAATATTTGGATGCTTGAAGTTCGACAGATAAATCTTCCATCGTAGAAAAATCGAGCTTTCTCCAGACCTAGCTCTTCCGCTGTATATGCCTCTGAGTATTATTGAATCTGTGGTAGATCTCAAGGGGAATTCGAGACATCATATAATGGTACCTTGATAGATCTTGAGTAAGTCACCTAAAGCAAATTACTTGATTCACCCAGAAGAAATAGAAGTGTACATATGCACGGTGTGGTGAATACTGTTGACAAGTTAGTATAAAACATGGATTAGCTTCTTAACAGACAACCTATAGCCACAAACTTCATAATATAGAGGTACCAGGTTTCGCAGCACGGGTGGACTGATAGATAATTATACGCCATTTAAGGTGAATTCTGAAGAAGACTTAAGTACGTAGATGCAAAATAAACGTGTAGAGCGTTAAATAAGTAATAGTGATAAAACTTTGATGACAATAGCTACTTAACTAAGATAAGAATAAGATGGTAGTGATAAGACAACCTTTTCAGAGTCAATAAATGTGACATACAGATATTTGAGTTTTAAATTGATACCAGTATACATATGAATCTGCCACTGCTACGGTTCTAAATATTCTATAGCCCACATGATACTTTAGGATATACAGTGTATGGAAAGAAAGAAAGAAAGAAAGAAAGAGGCACAATCAAAGATAGCGATGTTTATACATAGTCCGTCTATTGCCAATGATTCGTGAAACAACATGCAATTCTTGGCCCGGCTACTGAACACCTTGGGACATTCTTAAGTATCAATCATGCTCAAGCCATAGGCAAAAAGATTTAGTCCATACATTCACCAAAGTCTCTATTTCTCATTATATGCAATGCGTATAATGAGCGGGCACTAGTCCCCAGCATTTGTTTTCACTTCCCCAATTAGATTATTTCCAATTTTGTGAATTAAAAAGTTACCTGCTAGGCCTTCGGGCCTAGCCGTCCTATATAGTCGTGGACTGAAAACGGACGTTAATGAAATCAATCAATCAATCAACCGAAGTCTCTACACGTACTACCATATCAAGGCCTTGAATCTCGTACATCCAACAGCAAATGAAGAAACAAATGAACCCAGAGCTTAATCTTATGCCTGTCTTCTCCTTCCGAGAGACAATCGAAATCCCAGCATCGGGTTGTCTGTTGGAGACGGCATGAACATGGCCAAGAGTTTAGAGAGATGATTCGTTTATGATAAAATATTTCTCGAAAGCTGTGACAGTAATTTCGATACAGTGATGATGAAAAAAAGATTCGCTAAATACGGTGGAAGATCATAACTCAATAGATGAGCCAAGTGGAAGATGGCTGTTCTTGTATGGAATCACCATGGGTTGAGAAGATGCCTCATGCAGTCAAACATATTATTTGTTAGGTTGGCATTGTTAAAGAAATTATCCAATGAGTAGAATAATCTGATAGAGTTGATGATATAACATATACACAAATCGTCAGAAGACACCTCAAAGGAGATTCAAGATACAGTTCGGTAGGCACGCCGATGAACAACGTAATTAATAGATTCAGATCTCATTGTACTTTGTTCATAACAAGACATATGAATGATTCATATTTAATAATTCTTTTACTTTCAGTGGCAAATTAGAGCGTTCGATAATGAAAGCATAGTCTCGGCGCCTAATATAACCCCTTTCAGTAAGCCAGGATTTTCGACAGATAATTGGTTTTGAGGAGAGGAGATTCAAGAAATTAAATATTGCCAGTAACTTCTGAGATTAAAGGGATAGACCATGCCAGCATGCCAACGCGGGCAGGGAAAATGGATAGAGATATTGTGATAAATGCCATAGAGGACCAACAACGACAATATAGATGCAACTAGTGGCAAGAGTTGAAGCAATGAACTTTAGCGGATAAAATGTCTTGTAGAACTATCATAATATTTCCTTAGATCAAGGCAAGCATTTCCAGCCTGGTTGTATAAGACAAAAACCGGAAAGACACGGCTGCTTCAGAGCCCCGATATCGAAAATGAAAGTAGGAATATTGGTGCTTTCCGATCCATCTCGACGAATCTGTTCTACTTTAATGCATTTGATGTACGTTTCAATCACCTGATTGTCTGAGAGCAAAAGAACGGAGCGGGAATTAATGTGACAGAAAAAAAGGCAGATAAAGTCATATAGAATTATCCACTTGAACGTTTGGCAATAGCAGGGCTTTATGTTACTACTGATCATTCTTCAAGCTTTGGAGCCAGAAATAGATGGAAATCAGTCAATACGAGATATTTGGTTTGACTTGAGACCTGGAGCCGGTATCGTAGTCATATTCTGGCAAGGAACTCATAGTACGTAGCTGCACTTGATCAGAATAAATCATCTCTGGCACCCTTGAAGGCTTACATACTACATTAAGAAACGAAAAATAAACGAGCTTAAGACTCCATTTTAGGATTGTTTTGTCACAAGTGAATCTTGAAGTGAAATCCTCCAAGTAGCATATGTCGTAGGAGAAATAATATTGGATAAAAAGAGGGGATAATATAGGTGTATTCCTCATAGCTCTTGGCTTAGAGTTTGATCTGGATGATACTTATGAATATTTGAATTGATGTTGACCTGGGAGTAACATATAGGGTCTTTGTGATGGAGATAGTATGATAAATATATATAGATTTAGCACCAGAATTTCCTGCGAGAATAGGCTAGAAAATTGGTATCTCATGCAGTTTAAGAACCTGTCTATCAGGTGGAATCGGTATACTAAAGCTTCCAAAAACAAGCCACACCCTATTAGATGCATAGCTAACTCTCTAGATCGTCTCTATACATATAAAACTTCAGTATATAATATAACAATATACAAGAAATAGATTAGTGTGGCCTTCAGAAATTTAAGGATAGCAGTTACTAGTTCTAGCAGATCAATCAATATGTGATAAGAATTGGAAAATATCGATGACCACTTCTCTTCTGAACTCTGATAGATTTGACCCAGCCCCGCACTACCAGCTTTGAGGAGTGTATAGCCAAGTCAAAAAATTTCGTGGGGAATTGCTCATATGGGCTAGGGAATTGAATACAGACTTATATGGAACAAAAAAGTTGATTAAGAGAAGGAGGAAAAGTTGTGTTATATCATATGCTTCTTACAAAGAGGAACAGATTCATTAACAAACAGAGGGGACGCAGATGGAGAAGTAGAAGGGTGAATTTTATGCACGAATGATAACCCAAAAAGAAGAGCGGCAAAGTGAATAGACAGTATGATGTGATCTTCAAAATAGCACTCCATAAGGCATAAGTAACCCTGTCCTCAAAGCTTTTGCTCTCAGATCCAAAAGCCTCAAGTAAATGGGCTAAACGCAACAAGGTTGACTCAGAATTCCTGAACCATGTAAGCAGAGATTAGAATAATCCTATATGCTGAAGCCATTTGAGTGAGCAGAGAAAACTATTCTGATGATTGTACCCATTCACACTCATAACTTTGACGATAAAATGATAACGAAACCAGAGTTCTTCCCTTCAACAACGGAAGGTTGTACCTTGATCAAAATAGACATGAACAAGAATAAGAATTGGTTTGATATAGAATTAATTCAGGTGATTATAGGGGTATGTGAGGGCACGAGAGGTTTGTTATCTAATTTGTGATTTTCGTCGCCTTTAAATCTTGCCATACACTAAGGTGGCGAGATGAGATTTTGAGACAACACCTACTCTCATTGACAACATATATCAAATGCGTAATATCATACAAGAATAAAAAGAGATACTTCCAGAATTGATGCCACAGAAATGACTTTTCAATCAGAGTGGAAGTGGCAGTAGGAGTAGACTGCAAAAGCTAGCATAAACTATATACAGGTCCGAGATTCCCAGCAAATTATGATTAAAAACGAAATTTTGAAGTTTAAAGTTTAAATAAAGATAGATCAAGAGAGAGATCAAGAGATGGATTCGTAGATGGCCATGAAGGAAGAAAATAGTCACTGCTAGCCCAGAGCATAAAAGCTACATGCCTCATCGAGCAATGCCACAATGAGTAAGCGTGATTTGCCCAAGGAAGCACACTCGAAAACGCGACGGACAGTTGAAACAATTTCCATGTTAAAAGACGGTGCGAGATATTGAAATAAATGCAAAAGAATTGTAAATGGTACAAGCGAACATCAGACTTCATTCCATAGTCCCAACATTTGCTGGCAGTAAAAGTATTTATGTTCGCACTGTCTGGTCTTAGATTATCGCTGCCAAAATGATGATTGATTTTTTGTTGGCCATTTCTCTTACTATAGGTGATACATTTGAAAGGAGTTCCAATATTTGACTCATGATTGGGGAGTGATTAAGCATGATATCAAGCGATACTATCAGCACATCTGAGATTCTCAACGCCTGTGATGTAGAGAGAAAGGATGCAAAAGGCACTACCAGAAAGTAATTCAAGTTGCATGATATCTCCAGATTTCTCCCAAGATCTGGTTATATCGTGTGGGTACAAAGACCGTCATAAGCCCAAACAGTTTGACTAAATCTCTGAACCCTTGCTAGTCCAAGGTAAAGGCCATTTGGAAGTTTTCTTCTCAGAATCACAAGCCGCCTTCAAGAGTGTATAATTAATCGACTTGATAATCTGCAATGTGTTTCACTAAGGCGAACCCGCGTCCAGAAATATAAAGATACTTCCAACGCGGGGCAACCGAAAGAGGGGTATGGCTCTGGTATCAACGCAATATTACCACAAATGAAATATAGCGCTTCTTTTCTTTAAACAACTGTATATCTGAGTCGCAGGTGTTACTTTGACAGGGGAAGCGGAATTCGAAAATACTATAAAGTGAAAATGGCTATATTCTATGATACTCCTGGCCAAAAGGTTTGGCAATCTTGTAGGTTACCATTGAAAGGGCATAAAGAAAGAACGCAAATTTCGTTATGCATTTGAAATGATCCGGGTCTTCGTTAATTTAGTAAGATCTATGCTGTCAGACTATAGGAGTATGAAATGTTTAGGCAAGATAGCGCCAAATGCATAATAAAATGTATCGAGCGTGATGTTATCATCTACTTTTGTCTGGGAAAAAAGATAAATGCATTGCACTGCGCAGCTTTGAAGAGTGTTATACGGTAATGGGACCTTGAATAATGCTCTTCATCTGGCCGTCATGATCAATGGGAAGTGATGGCCTGTTAAAAAGATAGACTGTAAGTCTTTAAGTATCAAAAGCGGGGTTAATAAAGGCTATTATTGGGTATTTACAAGTGATTTCAGTGAACACAAGGTGTTTTTTTATTGTGACCCAATAGAATTGCATGATTAAGAAGAGAAAGAAGAATAAGGAAGGAAAAGTAGTAGAAGCCACCGTGTTAGTTTGTCACGAGGCTTGGTACAACCCGGGCAGCATATTCTATCTCAGCATACCTATAAAGACCTACTATCCTTCTATCCTGCAACCTCGCACTGTCGACCCTGATATAGCGATTGAGTGTCACTACCACATACTTTGTAGCAGACTGTATCGAAGTAACGTGTAAGTCCCTTGCTTCATACCCTATAACCGAGCCTAAGTATTCAACCCACTCCTGCCCTTCTGAACAATCATTGGATCCAAACAAAATCTGTGCATTGCCGTAACCCAATCCGATGATTTTAGTGCGATCAAGAATTTCATCTCGTGGCTCGGAGACATGCTCCATTTGGTAGCATTACATGGAATGCATGAAATGCGGGGTTGTCTGGTATTGCTGAGTATGAACGAGCCAGCCTAGCAGTGGTCCCCTCTACTCGAACGCTTGTTTTTGTGAAGGTAATGTGGAGAAGTTTGAGTTGAACGGAGGAGCAGGTCTTATTGCAGGTCGGTCATCTGCATAGAGCCATCCATTCAAATCGATCTTTTGATACCCATAATGTTTTGAATCAGCAGACACCATAACTTACGAATGCCCAATCGAGATTGATGTCCGAAGCCATGATATATACTTCAAATTATTTTTAGTATCCCTCAGGTACCGTCATCAGTCACTCAAAGTCTCTTTCACAATACACATCAAAATATTACTAAAGCACACCCGAACTTTCATATATCTGGACCGGAGCTCCCACCACTAAGCACTTAGCTCACCGATGTCCTGTGTGTCCATTCCATTTTTGTCACTAACGATCCGAATTTTAAGACAAAAATTCTACACAAGCCAATAACTCCCCGGCACTAATTATATGTCCCACTTAAAGACAGCCATGCCAGACTCGGCTCCAAACATTCAACATAGACTTGCAACAAAAGTTAGACATTTGTGTCAGGTTGATTCTATATCGAGTAGTGCCAGGCACCTAAATATTTTGAGTGAAGATTGTAAATGGATGTATACAAGGTGAACAAGTTTATCTACTTTCGTCTACATGATCGAATTTAGAAAGATGCATTGGCTAAATTGTAGATGAGAACGGAAAGTTTCACTGGAATTCCTACGATATATTGACCTGGTGTTCTATATATTGGATATGTGTATACGAGATATATTCATTAGTTGAGATAATATAGGCAATATGATTAAAATCCCGCGCTTCCGGGTTCGTGAATTTAGGCAATGCATGTAGCGCGCTTGCGATATTGAATGGGATATATTTATTACTTTGGTGATGGTTACACACGACAAGCGAGGTCATCTCACTCGAGGGAGGTCGGATTCCCATCATAATTCATTTTTAGAACGGTTCATCCTTCAATAACTCCCTTCTCAATCTCCCAATCATCCCAGGTTGGCGCATCGTATCCATTTGGGCGACTGGCTCGCTCGAATCCAACTCTTAAGCCTTCAATAGTGACTGGACTTCGACACCATCGAATCTCCTCCTTGAAACCTTTACTATATGTCTTTTGCATATTTTTCTCGTTGAATAACTCAGGATGAGCTCTGTACATACTTTTCAGCGCTCTTCCACCTACTTCATCGACACTGTCTGCATGCCTAAGCTCAAAGAAATGGTCATCATGGTCCTTTTTGACCTTAGCTTTCACATCTTCCCCATACAATCCCAATCCTAGCAAAAACACATCATATTGACACAAACTCGTCGTGCCTCTCCAACTACCTCCCTCCTTAGCTCTTCTGTATAAACCGGTTAAAACAGCTATGGCACCCATGCACCCAGTTCCGTAATCAGACATTGGAAAAGGAGGTACAACGGGTTCATCAAGGCCCATAAATTGACCTTGAGCCCAAGCAACACCAGTAACACAATCTGCGATCTGCTGCCAGCCAGGTCGACCTGCCCATTCACCTTGGTAGCCAAAACAATCTTCAGAGACATAAACTATTCCTTTTCCTCTTCCCTTAAGCAACTTAACAATCTGTTCGGGCCCATATCCTAATCGCTCCAGAGCCCCCGGTCGATATCCATCGAGAATGACATCGGCAGAATTTAACAATTCTTCAAAAGTGGCACGACCACTTGGAGTTTTGAGATCAAGATCTGTGGTATGTTTACCTGTGTTACCATCGACTTGGAAAAATGGTACATCAGATAGGTTAGGCGATGTTACTTTGATAACTTGTGCACCATATTCAGCGAGTGTTCGACCCATTGCAGGTCCAGCAATAATACGACAAAGCTCCAAGACACGAATTCCAGATAATGCTTGAGGTTTTGAAGTCGGCGTTGCACAAGGCACATCTGGAAATGGACATGGTGGAGAATCATCCTGAAGTCTATCAAGTTGCCATGGAGGTAAGTTGAGAAGTGTTTGGCCCTGAATGAAAGTCAGTAAATTGGAAATAAATTCTGGCAAATACTTCTACATGGCTTGTGTTTTTTGAAAATCTTCCCACTTTAATGCAGTTACACCAGCCTGGCTTATCTCTGCATTCATGACCTCCAATTCTTCAGCCGTGTATTGCTTGACATGTTTTTCGATAACATCAATACATTCCCGATAATCTGTAAGATCCGGCCGATATGCTTCTAATCCGATCATGTTTAATGTCTTTCCGGCTTCCAATGATCCATGAATATGAAAGTATTCTCCTGCAATTTTGGTCTCATAAAGGTTGGCCGAAAGTCTGCGGTATAAGATAGCTTGTGCTTTGAGCAAATCTGTGTCTGTAAAATAGATTAGTCGAGACTTCAAAGCTACATTCAAGGAAAATTACCTTTCAACTTTGATTTGACATCTGGGTGTTGCTTATTCATACCAGCAATTGTAGCAATGTAGGTAGAAAAAAGAATACGGCTGTTTGCTCAACATTGATCTCAATCTTCCTTTTCTGTTCTCCATAACGAAGGTCTCCAATGGCAGCTACAACGCTTGCCTCGACAGATTTTAATGCACCTGTAGCTTCGGTTTCTTTGAAGGGACAAGGGAAGTATATCTGAGTGCCATCAGTTACAGTTGTAAAAGTAACATTTTCTAAATGTTTTAGTATGTCAGAGGGAAGTCCACTGCCGGTCAATTGTTGTAGAGTTCTAGTGGCTTCTTTAGCACCATCGATCACAGAATATGGCCTCGTGCCAGCTCTTATATTATGGCAGGAACACTCATATTGTTGCAGTTTCTTCACAGCGTATAAAACTCAAGATATTGAAAGTTAGAAAGAATACTGAGAACTTATCCTGTATGCAGGTTCCGAATTGTCCATATAAGTATTTATTTAAGGATGGAGGGGTAGATCAACACTCTAGTCTGCCCCGCTCTACCTTATCTGACTAAATATCACAAGGGAAGGTTGTCGGAAGCAGTGTTATGCGGTTTGTTCTTATGCATTTGTAATGTGATGGATCGGTGTTTACTTCGGTTGCGGTCCGAGGTTGATGGGTATTACGGTAGTTGCGACGATGAAGGGGTAAGGTTATCATCCGATATTATTGCAGAAGTGAGTGAGCTCAATTGATAGGCGGTAACTTCATGATTGAGTAAAGCTTTGCATATAAATGAAAGATTTATAATCATAGCTGCGTACAATGATAGTAAATCAGTCAGTTGCGTGAGGTATTTGGAAAGACAAGACAACAAGTCGAATAGTTGGATTATCGGGGGGATAACACGGTTACTTTTCCGAGGTTCTTTCCAGAAACATTTCCCTACTAGCCCGATAGTCTCAAAGGTTAATTCAGCCATAAATGTGGCTTTAATGACTATCAATAAGGGTTGGGATTAGCCACAACTCAAAGATCCCATTCTCACCAATATCCTTCATCTAGGACAAGGTTTACAATCAGATGATGTTGACGCCATCAAATGCAATGTCACTTGAGGGTTTCATCCGACGTCAATATGCCGAAATTCGGAATTTCCTAAACATCCCCTTCTCGAATCCGAGGCAATGTCTGATGATCTGGTTGGAGAAAAGTATTTTCATCTCCTACCACGTTTTGGGGGAACTTCCAAGGTTACTTCGGTTCTTGTTATCTCATCCTCAGACCACACGGTGATTACATAATATTAAGGCTTTTTGGCCTTGATTTTAAAGCAGGGCCTTCCAAAGGTTCATTGTAGGGTCTGAAACAATTTGGTTCCGGCATTGGTATAAATAGTAACAATTTGATCTTTTTACATTTAATTATTTAATAATTATAAATTATTCAACAATCGTAACATTTTCATACCAATTTATTATATAAAACTAAATTTTCTTATCATTTATATATATATATTATTATGTTTATTCTATTCTATAATATATATATACATTTTTAAAAGATAAAAAGTGATATTTTTAAATAGTAACATTTCGCAATAACGAATATCCTTTTTTCCCTATATTACTTTTATTTATTAATTCAATTATCAAAATATATTTTAAAAATCTTTTAAACTATAACAAATTCTATAGTATAATTCAATTTTCCAATAGTATTATTTTTGTTGCAAAGTAAATAAATGGATGTTTTGTTGGTAATATTAATAATATAATAATTATATATATTTTTATAATTCGATAAATTTATATTCCTTAGTCAATTAAATATAATTTAAAGATGTATTTGTATTATCTAAATTGTAATTCAATATTTATTTATTTATTTATTTATTTATTATTGTTTTAAAATCTTCTTCGCTCGTTTCCTTCTACTGTAACCTTGTTCTTTCCTAGCTTGAAATTTCTACCATCGCTCTTTTTCAATTTTTGGGCGTTTAATAAGTTCCCGAGGTCCCCTTTGGTTTTTACTTTGTCTCGAGAAATTGACTAGAAAAACATTAGACGGATCACACTGCAAATCAGTGGGTCCGGTGTCTGGGTTTGCTTGGTGGGTTAAGCTTCGTGTTTATGTCAGTTATTGTGGTTCTGATTGAAAATTTGGATGTCAAGGTTGTTGGTTTTATATAATTCGGACTTTTTTATTTTTTTATTTTGTTATTTATTTATTTATTTATTTATTATGTTTAACGTCTATATGAGCTAGCTAGGCTCTTGACCTCCCGAGGGGTACTAGAGACGGGTGATACACTAGTGGGTCGAAGACCCAAGAGCTCACCACTTAGGTACGTGTCGTACGACGTCGCTAGGTTGAAGCACTGAGGCCGCCTCCTCCCGGCGGTCTCTCACACTCTAGCTCTGTTGGGCAGCCTCCTTCCGCCGTTTGAGGGAGCGTCCTGCATTGAAGGGATTAGCCTTTGCTTGTTATATCTAAAAAGAGTGAATGTCGGGCTGTATGGCAATCGCATTGGTAGGGAGTGCTAAAAGGGCAGTTGTTACGTTAGGATGCAGCCCTTGATAAAAGTTAATAAAAGATACAATTAATAAACTTTTTCTATTTTATTTTTAGTAATGAAAATACAAATATAAATAATAAATTTTAAATTTATTGAATCTATATATTGTTACTATATAAATTTATTAAATATTAGAGTTTTCAAATAATATATCTATTTCTTTAATAAATAGTGATTAAAAAGTACAAATATACTTTCAAAATGCTTTTACTAAACAGATTTAAGTCTTTACCAAAAATACAACCAAAAGCTTTCAAACCTTCGAAAAGATAAACGTTCCTTTGGTCCCTAATTGGCCGAAAAAAATTTGATTATTTAATAAATAGCTAACAATACTATCACTAAAAAAGATCAATATAAAGAATCTATAAATCTAATTAAAAACGTTTATCGACGAAGAGGGTCTGAATGTGAGATAAGGTTCTTGCAACTTGCTTCTTTCAAAGTCTTATGATTAGGAGCACACATTTACCCGGTATTCGGACCCAATTTCTATTAACCGACACTCTTTTTTGATTTCTTTCCCAAAATAGCTTCATCTCTATCTCTGCAAATTTTAGCCAACAGTGCTGGTTCGGGGGCTGAGACTGGTTGATACCCATGGCAATCAGGTTGTAAGCGCAACCTCAAATCACCTTTCGTCTGTTATTATCTTTATTCTCATTTACCCTGGTGGCATTGCAGAATTGCAGATTAGATGAGATGTATTCGTATTCATATAAGAATGTCTGTCTTAGCGATTCTTATTGCTGTAAACCGTCCAAAGGTTAAGCTGAGAACAGGATACAAACCCCTCAGGCTTGCGATTCTTACAAACGTGGGAAGCAAACAATTAGCTGCGGGATTGTTTTATGTGGCACCTCCCACAATTATCACATCTATCATTCAATGATCTCCCACCCCGAATCAAACTCTTTGTCAGCGCAGACATACTTCGCTCTAGCTTCAGACTAGATTTTTCTGTAATCCTATCAGGTTGTCAAAGTTTAGTTTGTTGCTTATCTTCTTTGTGGGGCTGAGGTGAGCTTTGAGAATAGTATTACTCTTAGATCATACTATAACACTGTTTTTCAATGATTGGAGAGATATAGTTTGTTGAATATCTTGATCCCATGGCTGTAGTGGGAGGTAGAACTGGGATTGACTAATTTACTATCAGATGCTTAGTATTTGAAAACCTGTCAAGCTGCGGAGAAGATCGTTTCACAATTTGCGTTACTGTTAATCATTCAATCCAGGTTGTGGAAGCTTGAAATCTTCATGTTGGGATCGTAAGTTAGACCTTTCTTATAAGTAATGAGGCGAGAAAAGAATACAAGTTCAGGTTCAGTTTAAACCAGCCCTCAATGGAGCCAACCAATCATACTCATCTACCGCAATCCGTAATTATCATCCAATGCATTTCCATTCACTCTGCTCTCCACCCCCAGATCCACTCCTCAATACCCCATCTATCCCCACTACCCCTCCCTGACCCTCTTATTTTTTATCTCCCTGCTCCCCTCCCCCTCTCATAACATAAGGAACTCTACTTCCAATTGATTCCCCGGGCAAACTAACCTGCTCCTCAAATGCCCCTCCCAACTTTGCAAAATTATAAAGTCCATCCACCATAACCTCTGGATGTTCAACTTTGCCCATACTATCCACCGTACCTTCTGTTGGGAATTTCTGGCCTACTTCACCTGCTACGAGAGTTGTTTCTGTTTGTGGGGTTATGGCGGAGAGCTTAAGGGTATTGGATACTAGAGGAAAGATTGTGAGTTATGAGGTTGTGGTGAGCGATGAGGAATAAAACAGGGGGAGGTGGGAGTGTACATGCCTTTAGGCTCAACACAAATCTCAAATTCTACTTCCCTAAACACACTGTCTAAATCCGCATCCAACCTTTCTCTTGGCATCTTTCTCTCTCCTGCCAAATCTTGATATTCATACTTCATGCATTCCTCCGTCTCACCCGCCCTATTTGAATTACTCAATCCTTTCAATTTCTCCTGAAACTGAAGTTCAAGCATCTTAACCCTTGATGAAGAATGAAAAGTATGAACAGGGGGGATTGCTTTTTACTCGGACGTTCGAGAAGAAATACAAACGTGCATTCGCGCGGAAGACCCGATTCTTGTTGATTATTCTCTTCGAGAGAGAAATGGAGGAGGGTATCGGGGTGACGGGTGGAGTGGGAGAAGGTGCTGCGGGTTGAACCTTGTCTTCAAAATTCATGTGTTAAGAGCAGATATAAATGAGAGTAAGAGGCAAAGAAGATATGGTAAGGGCAAACATACATCTTCATCATAGTCCCAACCACTTTAATCTTTTCTTCCGAAACACTAGGATTAACACAAACCTTAGCCGGTCCCTGAGTCACACCCAAGCTAGCACCTAGCTGAAAATTCCATTTCAAGCTCTCGGTGCTAATCCGTCCATAAGCCTGATGTGGTGCATATTTCAAGAATCTCAAGTATTTCATTTCACCTCCCTTTCCTCCTATATCTTTATCCCTAACTCTAATATCAATGACAGCACTTTCGAATCTATGCATCGGAGTAGAAGGATGAAATATGAAACTCAGTGCAACAAATGTTACATGCATTGTATGTTCAGTGTGCAGATTAGCATCGGAATATATGCCATGCTGTAATCTTTCAAGATGGACCGAGATGAATGTATGGCCTGAGAATGAGTGTTCGAAGAGGAGATGGGAGTTTAATTTGTATTTTCGTCGTCGGGACCGTTTTTGTTTGAGTTCGTTGTGCTGAAGTGGACTTTGGATGAATATGATGCGCTTGATGTGTCTGAGATGGGAGTATTCATAGATGTTAACTCTGAGGGGCTTGAACTGCATTCTTTTTGAGAACATTTGGATTTGGTAAGATTTGTAGATGATGGGCTTGACCCTTTGCTTTTGGAGGACGGTGGTTGAGAAGAAAGCTTCTCTGAAGACTCTTTTTGAGATTGATGTGATTCTTGTGACTTATAATCCTGCTGAGTCATTCTTTCCAGGTTTGAACCGCCTATAGGGGGTGTTTTGGTGAAGAATTTCTTCTTAGAAGTTGTTATCAAAGGCCCCGCTTGTGAAACACGGTGACTGATTGACTTGCAGCGTTTTTTGATATATGAAGACATTATGAGGGTTTTTATAATCGAGTATACGTAGTTGACGATGGTTAAAATGAGAGAAAGTAAAAACCGACGGAAGTATTTGGAGAAATGAACGTATGACTAAGAGATTCTCTTGTTACTCTTACCTGCAAGGTAAAAGTATAACATTTCAAAGTGTAAAGAGTTATCGGTGGTATTCTAAAAGAATGTACCACAAAACTTGGGTAAAAAATCCAGGAAGTATAAACGTAGCTCCATATCATAGTCTACAATTTGCATATTCGGACCTTCCATCGAGTAGTTTGTGAAAGTGACTAGCTTAAACCAGTCATCCCTAATGTAATTACCGAGAAACTTTCAGTGATAGGTATTCTAATTGCAATTGGAAGAATATAAATGAATTGGTATCCGCAAGTCTTCCAATATCTCGATCAAACGTATAGATTTCCCACTTCCCTTGAAACTCCAATATCTCAGAGTTCAGACTTTTGGATCCAGCTGCATAGCCACTACTATCACTTCCGGAAACATTTCAGTGCTTACTGTCTCTTGAAAACCAAATTTCGTATACAATTGAGTACCAGCAGGCGAAGCTTCAAGAACAACAGGAATTTGTTCCTTCTGAGCTAAATTAATCCCATATTTCAACATCATTCCACCAGCTCCACGACGATGAAACTTAGGATCTACTGCTAACGCTGCTAATTCCAAATATTCTGGAATTGATCCAAAATTATCAATCGTCAGATTTCTCACGTGGTGAATCTTATCCCATGGTCGATCCCGATCAATGAAAGTTTCAGAATACCACATTTCTGCCCCTATTAGAGTTCTTTCCAATTCTGTTTGATATGTTTAGCTTAATGATTAAACTATTCCAAGAGGTCTTACTCGAAAATAGAGTATCAGTTTGCCATTTCCTGGCTGCTTCGCTCTTACCCACTCTCACCCAAAATGCATACCCTAACACTTCAGGTTTGTCAGACCAAAATTCATCAGTCTCATCACTCTCGGAGACGAAACAATGTGTACCGGTCTCAAAAAGGCGTCTGCGTATCCGGAGGATGATTTTTCGACGGAGTGAGCCATTTTAAACAGCTTTAGGAGGGAAAAATATGGTTTGTAAATTGTCATCACGAAATGCTATAGTTCCAAGGTCTGCAAGAGAGGGAAAATCATCTCTGGCCAATGGCCTGAGATGCATTATTGTTTATTGAGGGTAGAACTTTGCGCGCGCAGATGAGAATGAGTTCTTGAGTAGAAGCAGGACAATACAAATGAATAGTACCGAAACTTATAACCACTGATGATTCTAGAATGTGGGTTTTCTTATCACCCAATTCTTCCAGTCTTTCTGATTCCAGTGAGCAGCTCGCAACATACAAGATAACTAGGAACAGGTTACATGTTCTCTACGACTAGTTGAATGCTTACCAAGAAGTCATCGCTGATGAGTGTGGTGACCAATCGTTGGACTAACCTTCAGCCAAAAGATGACACACGCTGAGATTGGTCAAGAGTGGGCATATCACAACATCTTGACTGTTTACTCTGTTCAATGATAGATAGATAACCTTACTGGGAACTCGAGTAGAACTCTACGAATACCCCCAAAAGGTACTTGCCTAGCAAGTGGTGTTAAATACTTCTTCGTTCAGTTTTTTATATGAATAGGTATTAAATAGGGTCCCGCCCCTCGCTTGGTGATGTTTCAAACCTACTTTTGTATAATTCGAGGTACTTATTAGTTAGTATGTAATATAGCATGCATATCTTGATCGATAAATATTGGCTTTCTGTGTGAAGAATGGTTTGGGAATTCATATAGGATAAAAAGAGTAAAAATTAGATCACCAAGCGGACCATGCGGACCTTTGAGAGCGTTTTTGAACTCTGAATTGAGCTGTTGATTGACAGTAATAAACGATAGAGTTTTAGAGGAATAAATAAGGTTACAGAACATTTAGCCACAATGCTAAGGTTGTTATGGTTACCAACCTCGTTAATAATTGACCGATAGACCCTTTTTAACACCGTGACACAATGAAACCCTTGTCCAACTTCATACAGTTTGTCCTCCCCATCAACTACTTTCACCATCATCACTCCTCGAATTTGCATTCAAAATTATTTCATACAAGCACAAGAGAAAGAATCTATCGATACATAGGTATGCACGGAGTATTGCTTCAAAGTGTAACATACTTGGATTATTGCTTGCATTGTGTCCTGCATCTGCTCTGTAACATCGGGTTGCCGGCAAGGATGTTTTTTTCACTCGACATCCCGACCACAGTGGCTTCATTCTTGTTGGTTGAAGCATCTTGTATCCCCAAATGACCCAGAAAACAGGAATTCTAACGAGATTTTAATTTGATCGCGATAGTCCGATTTACTGGGAAAGGACACAAAACGTGTATGGCTGATATATTATTACAGATTAATTTCTTTCGAATTCAAGGAAAGAATTCGCGGATTAGAAAGACGACTTCAAAGAGGTTGAGACCAGTAACAATGAAGAGTCTATACTACAGTATATATCTGTTGTATTTTGCTCAAGATCAATAAGTTGGATCTTTCAATTTTGTTTTCATAAACAACTAACTGTATATCAACTATCAGGATCCAAAGAGCTATTGCTTTGAGGTCACTGTCATACATTTACCCTCCCAATAACTCAATCAAACGAAAATTTTGAGAATCCTAGTTTGATCATGATCCAAACAAATTCAGCCCTCCTTATCGTGGACGCATATGGTACACAATAGATGCACAATGCCCGCATGAGAATATTTACACTTGACGGCCAGAGCAGTTTTACGGGGGTCTAGAAAGAGATGAAAGTAGCTTAGGATCCGAAGCTGATGATACGGCATTAGAGATAAAAATGTTTGTTATACAGCAGAGTACCAGCATGAGAGTCCCGCGTGTGGAGAAGTTTTCATGCATGGTTCAACCAAGTTATACAAAATATCACAGGCTTCGACTTAGGAACCAAATCCAGCCTCACCTAGCGAAGTAATTGCTCTCCTATACGAAGAAAATGTTACGAAAATTCCGTCAACATCTATTCCTGTTCTAAAAAGGATGAGAAAGATACTTGTCATTTCATATTGATATCTGCTGTTGCTGTGTCCACGGTAGCATACATAGGAAAGGACAAAATGGCCAAATTTCCACTATTTTTTGATGTCAGCCGCACAAAGATACGCAAAAGCTTGCTTCATTTCAATAGTTCCAAGTGAAGCAGTTCAAATACCCAGAAAGGTTTAAGAATCATATGGTTACATTCACGACAAGGTTTCCATCTCAAGTTGGACATCTGATGTCTGGGTTCCTGACTAGAACAAATACAGTAAATATAGAAAGGGGGGAAGTGACAAGGTCTATCGATCAAGAAATATAATGTTACTTCAGATTTATAGGCGATTTCAAAGCTTGCTAGAAGGAGTCAACGATTACTTAAACAATTTACTTCTTTATGTCAATCTGATATGTGCATGGCCAGGGCCGGTCATATTTTTGAGGATGCTATTTTTCTCCAAAAGTGTAACGGAAACCACTAATATGCTCAAGTATGTTTTACAAATAGATTTCTGGCGGAAAACTGGATTGCGCCTTTCACGCCCCAGCGCCATTCATACCTTCCACTCATAATGGATAATGGTTCACAACAATACTGAGACGGATATACAATCAATTGCCGAAGCGAGCCTCTGCAGTCATTTCGGCTCGCTTCAAAGCCGAGTACGTATGGATTATTTGGAGTTTGCTAGAGATATTATCTCTTTGTCTAGACCCTTTCGTTGTTATACTATATTTAATTTACAACAATATATTATGCAAAGTTACCATGCATGCGCCACGCGATTATATCTGCAAATAATGTTGTGGTTACTGCTAGGAATAATTACATGGATAGTTCTGCATAACCAAACTGCTCGCTGCCACAAACAAACACCAGAATAGTAGTTTATCTTGACACAGAATACATGTTCCTCATAGTTTCTGAGTTCAGAATTGGTATATATTGTCTCAGCCCGTCTTCAATATTTACTCTTCATTCTCAAAGTGTATTCAATCATCCTACTTTGATTTCGATAGGTCTCGCTTGTTAGTATTAACTTTTTTATGTTGGTCTGCTACAACCTTTCGAGATGTTGAGCTTCAAAGTGTTCCCTATTGCTACGACATTGTCTGTATTCTTACTAGGCATTGATGCTGGTCCTCTCATAACTGAGCGATGGGCACCATCACTTCCAACATGTACGAACACTACAGACTTCGTTTATGCTGGTTGCTTCGTAGATCCTAGCTCTCCAAGTGCTCTATTATTTAGGCCCACCGATCTCAACAACCAAAACATGACTGTTGAAATCTGTGTTGATTTCTGCAAAGGTAGGTTTTATCTGATTCTTGATAGTGGTACAATGACTGATAGATTCTAGGCAATGGCTACAAATATGCCGGATTGGAATAGTAAGTGATATCCCAAGATAATTCTTTGATAATTAGCATTCTGTCTCTTTGAATAGCTTCCGACTAATTACTTCGCAGTTATGAAGAGTGCTTTTGTGGTGCCTCTGTTGGTGGTCCACAAACAGCTGAATCAAACTGTTCCTTCCCATGTACTGGAAATAAGAACGAATCTTGTGGTGGCAATGACATTATATCCGTATATCAAGATACCACATTCCCTACTGTTGATGATACCACTATTTCCGATTATATACCAATGGGATGTTATTCCGATCTTGGACCTAACGGCCGTACTCTTGCTTGGAAACAAGATCAGATCCCCAACGCCGATCTAACAATCGAATCTTGTCTCAATGCATGCAAGGAAGGTGGTTACCCATTCGCTGGAGTGGAATACTCACAAGAATGCTATTGTGGCGTAGTCCTCGGCAATGGAACCGCAAAAGTTGATGAGGCTAATTGTCAAATGCCATGCAATGGGAATGCCAGAGAACTATGTGGCGGCGCTGCAAATCTCTACCTATATGTCGCAGAAGATTTATTGTCGACAGATCCTTGCAATGGTAACCCAGGTGGCACTGTGTCATCTTCAATTAGCTCTTATTCATCCACCTCTAGCTCAAGTGCTTCTCCGGCTTCCTCGACCATTTACACAACGACTAGTTCGACTTTGAGTTCTTCAAGCTCTAGCTCTCCATCATCGTCGTCGTCGCTTTCAAGTGATACTAGCTCATCCGCAGCTGTTTCTACAAACGCTTATTCGCCACCGCCATATGTACCTCCACCATATACACCTCCACCGTACACACCACTACCTTATAGCTCGCCTCCAGCTTCCTCCACCTCATTCTCCTCTACTCCCGTCTCACCATACTCATCATATTCTTCAATTCCTAGCTCTTCCTCTTATTCTTCCAGTCCCATCTCATCGTCTTCATCTTACCCCTCAGCTCCAGCTTCGTCTTCATCTTCATCTTCATCTTCTTCCTCTCCTTCAAGTCCCGCAGCTTTTTCGACATCTTTCATAACCCCTAGCTCTTCTTCTGCCTATCCTTCTAGCTCTGCACCTTTTTCAACATATTCTTCAGCACCCGCTTCTTCTTCCTCGTATTCCTCAACTCCCGCTTCTTCTCCCTCCTCCTCTTCCTCTTCCTCCTACGCATCCAGCCCTGCCTCTTCATCATCATATTCTCCAGCTTCAACTTCTTCTTCACCTTCTTCTTATCCCTCCAGTCCTACATCTCCATCATCTGTAAGTCTCATCGATGCACAAATCTTTTACCTTTTTTGACCAAATCCTGTTCTCCCATCCAATATACACAACAGGTTTATCTCTCATTTTTCGCATCTTTTCGATTTTTCAATGTATTTGTCTTTACTCATCATGCTGTAAAGTCTCCTTTTGATACAAAATTACTAACTTATCAATCCTCAAGTCATCAATCTCATCTTCCTCCTCTTCCGCTCCTTCAATTTTGGTAAGTTCAATTGGTTCTTATATTGAGCGTCTCTATCAGACTCTATTTCTAGACTCCAAAAATACCATACTGTTATATCTTGTGCCACAACTTCAACCTCTTAAATACTTTTTGAAACCTTTCTTTCGTGAAGAATTACTGACCCCTTGAATTTGAAGCCATCGACTCCATCAGCTGCTCCATCCTCTTCTTCGTCGTCCGAAACTTCAGCTTCTGCATCTTCTACGTCAACGCCTATCTCCCTCCCATCTTCATCGTCGCCATATTACTCACCACCAGCCACATCTTCATCATATTCCTTAGCCCCTGTATCTTCTTCATCGGCTGCTCCATCAATATCCTCAACCCCAGGGCCAACACCTTCAGCATCATCTTCTGTAAGATTCATCATTATTTTTAGTCTGAAATCTACATTTGTGTTTCATCTCATGCCTTTGTTTCATTTTTGATACAGCTTTAAATCTTTATTTCCGTTCAAAATCTTCCTTCAACTTGCACTTACTGACTACCCCATGATTCAGTCCTCTATTCCACCAGCCCCTCCATCACCAAGCTCTTCAACTGCTGCACCAACATCGCCAGCATTTTCATCCTCAACGATTTCTTCCACGATTTCTTCAATTCCTCCTCCGACTTCCACACTTTACCCCAGTTCACCTCCAACATCTACATTGTCATCATCAAGCTTATCATCCGCTGCCCCCAACATCTTCAACCACGCCATATTCACCACCAACAACCACACAATCTTCGCCGACTTCAGTATCCTCAAGCCCATTAACTTCTTCATCGGCAAAACCATCGACGACTCCCATTTCGCACACTAAATCATCGGCAAAACCTTTAACTACTCCTTCTCCAACTACCTCTAAGCCAAGCGCAACTCTTTGCACTTCCATAACAAGTACAACACCAACCTCAAACTGTGAATACAAAGTAGGAAACTGGTGCTCTAAGCCCCTCCCACCATACAGCGATCAAACCTCCTGTCTCGCAGCATCAAGTACATGCCTCATTCAATTAATTAACATCATGCCTCCTCTCTGCCGGGTTCCCCGCATCCCTGGAATGTCTCGATTTCTCTAGCTGGTGCCAACAAATCTCCAACTACTGCCTGAGCTACTGTCCCGGACCCTCCTGTTCAAACACAGGCTACAACTCCCGATACCCCCCACCAGGCTACACACTCCCCACCATAAGCACCAAAGCCAGCATATACGCCTGCCCCACCACCATCCAAACAACACTTCAAAGCCCACCACTACCACTACCACCACCACCCCTATCGCCCCCCTCCCAACCTGTAGAAACATCTGCGCACAGCCCAACAACCCATCCAAAGGTTATGGTTCCTACAGCCCTGTGGGCAGCATCCCCCTCCCCTGCTACACATGCAATAACCTCCAGCCGGAATACTCCTCCGGCTACCCCTTCAAACTGTACACGGCGCAAGACTCTGCAAATAGCCCGCGCTACTCGCGCCCGAATTGTGGCCAGGGGTGTCAGGATGCGTGTGAGGCACAATATACAGGGTGCGTTGAGACGTATGCGCGCAGTTGCTTGGATGGGGGGGTGCAGGGTGATACGTATGAGGGGGCGTTGGTGAAGTGTGAGGCGCAGAAGGCGGATTGTTATGTGATTAATGAGGGGGTTAGTGGGGGTGGGAGGTGTACGAGTTATGATAGCGGGTACTAGGGATGGGAGAGATGGTATGTGAGTGAGTGGGTGAGGATAGATGGAATGAATGGGGGGTTGTTTCTCTGGCAGTGTGGAATTGGAGGGTATTGACGTGTGTGATTGTGGGGTGTTGTTCGGTAGAAAGGTAGGATAGGAGAGAACAGGGAGGAAAAGATGGATACTCAACTTCATATTTGTACTGTAATTTTTTTTAGCTAGCTTCTTTTGAGATTGGGCTACTGCGAGTATGTAGTGGCTGAATCTTCATCTAAATATAGATATTTATCTTTCAGATAGCTGGTTTTTGCTGTTAATGTCATCTTGAACAATTCATCTTATGTTTTCATCTCGTTAGCTTTCGGGTATTTCACTTCATCCCCTGGTTCACTGGATTGTATTGCAGGATCCGCCTAGAATGGTTGATACCCAGTCAAAGGCCTCTCCTGTTCTTGTGTTGCATGTCTGAGTATTGGAGAAACTGTTTTTTTTTGGTTCAGTGATCGATCCATTGTGCTGTTGATTTGTTGGTTCTGTGTCTAGACATTTGGAGTATCTTCATCGCACCAACCATTTTCCTCTTCCTTGCTCTACAGCTATGTCAACAATTCTGGATAAACTTCTCACCTAATCAATTATCCTGTCTTTATTTTGGATTCTGAGAGTAAATTCGGAAGTAAATTCGGAAGTAAAACCTTGCCTTTCTTAATTTTAGAATATGGCGTATAATTGTGGATGTAGAGTGATGTCATTGTTTCGAGGAGTTCCTTCGATTGTGAATTTGTTCTATCTTCTTATATCGTTTATATATCATGGTATCGTCCCTCTTGATTTCACATTCCGTAGATTTCAAGTATAAGGTTTCGGTTGTTCCCAGCCAGATATACAGAGATCCTTCGCAGGAGAATTATCTCAACTGCCTTTCTGCTCCCAATCTCCCATAAATCATCCTTCACGCCTTGAATATTCTCTCCACAAGAGAGATACTATTAGTCTCCATCCTTTCCCCCACCTCACCAAACATCCTCCGGCATAACCTCAAAACTCTCTCCATTCTCCCTAACATGTTTCAAATGCTTATCCCTACTCAACGGTTTCCGCATATCATACGCATCCTCTCCCTCTCCCTCATCGACCTCCTCTCCCCAACAAAGTCATTATAGTACCCCTTTACCGTCCTAAAAACACTATACCCCAACCCCTTATACAACTCCTGCGCAATCAAATTACTCTTCCGAACAAACAAATCCACAAACCACGCATCATATTCATCGCCCCCCTTCTCCAGAACCTGTGATAAAGTCCTTGCTAATCCTAAGCGTCTGGCATTGGGGGATACGGTAAGAGCGGTGATATGTGCGTGCCATGGAAGATAATGGGGGGATTTAGAGAGCAGCATGGATTGGGGGGATGATTCGGTCTTGCCCATTATATAGCCGGTTATGAGGGAGGAGGGGGATTCTGCCAAGGTGAAGAGATGGGGCCATCGGGCTAGATATGAGAAGTAGAATGAGAGGTCGTAGGTCTCAGTTAAAGGATCGAGGTTGGTGGGGGTTGAATTTTAGGACATCAAGAGCGGAGAATGGACGGAGGGTTGTCATTTTATGGAGTGTGTTGAAGAGTAGAAGAAGGTATGGTACGGTACGGTACGGTACGGTACGTATGTATGAGTGGGGGTATTCGAAACGTATTATGGATTTTGGAGGATTATGTGTGGCATGAAAAGTATTGTTTCTTATGATGCTAGGTAGGAGTAGGTAGAAATAATTAGGTAGCTATGATTAAAATGATCCAGCCCAAATTTATTGCCATGTTTCACCGCTATCACCAAGTACCCTTAGATACTAGGTAGATTGATAATGTATGGATCCAATAGCAAGAATTGAACATTCTAGTACAATAGTAGCAGCAGCAGCAGCAGCAGCAGTAAGTAGTAGATAGTACCTGGGCAGTGATAGTGGTAGTATCCTTACAAGGAGCTGGCTTGTCTTATCTTCATTGATATTTGGCTCGGACTTTTATTAATATTGACTTTTGATCTTTATATAGAAAAGAACTAATCCCCCCTTACCTTGGCTTTGACCCTTGGGATAGAATTGGCTACCTGGTATTAGTTCTAGGCAGTATAGTATCTGTCTATCTACTAGACATAGAACTACCTGCATGTAACTACTTGTACCCTTTCCTCTCTTCTCGTCTGCTCCTCTCATCATCTTCATCATATATCTATCGACCCAAGTAATCTTGATACTGTCCCCGTATGTATCTATCACGTCGCCAAGTATCATATCATTCACGATAAGGGAGAGAGACCCATCAATTATCAATTGACAGCCCATTCCTCGCCAAAAATACCTACCTAGTCTATTGCACGGTCCCGCAAAGGAAATCTACTGTATGGTTGCTGCGCTGGCTGGCTGGCTGGCTGGTTCAAGTTAATAATAAAAGCGAGATTTGAGATTTGAGATTTGAGATCATTTTGAAAAAAGAAACCGGTACCTTGCATCTTGTTTGTTGGTCCTCTTGTCTTTGGATTTCCACATCGACAATACGTTAATAAGAAGGAAAAAGAAACTTTGTTGTCTTTTAACATTCATTTACTTTGGTGCGCGGAGTCATACTCACTCATCCATAGCTTTTACTATCCAAAGCACTTCAAATTTCCAGGAATAGGAATATTGGTTCAGATTGCAAACCGCTTCATTTGCTTTTGAGAAATCGAATAGGAGAAGACATATTACATACCATCACAAGAGAAGAGGTACATATCGCAAAACTAGATTGTTTAGAATACCCGGTATTAGACACCACATCGACAAAACGCACAAAAGAACTGCCCCACGATAGACAAAGTGGCAGACTACACTTCAATACTTCAATACCCGTTAAGATGCCTCCATCACCACGTACTCCCCGTCATAGTAGGCAACCTTCCGCGCTCTGGATTTCTCTCCTTCAACTATGAACCAACCTCGCAGAATGTCCAAATCCTCTCTGCATACACCAACTACACCAAATCATATGAGTCGAGAGTTCAGTAGTAGTGTCGACGGCGTGGGTATGGGCATGGATGTTTTAGGATCTGCGCAAAATGGAGGAAATGGGCTTGGAAACCTCGCGGATGAATTGGCAGATGCATGGAGCGATGAAGAAGGGGAAGAAATGGAAGAAGGGGATCTTAATTTCCAAAACTCGGCAACTGCGGATTCGGATCGTGAAGAAGAACAAGAAATAAATCATGCGGTTAGGGATAGTGGTGTGGATGTAACGAGTCCGAAGAGACAACATGGAATCCCGAATCCGAATCTGTTGAATTTGACGCCGCCGGTAGGAGGTCATGCGAGACTTCATGCTTTGGGCCATGCTAGGACTCCGAGTGAATATGATGGGAGTGATTATGGAGGAGATTCGGATTTGGATAGTCCGGCTTTTACACCGGCTTTGCTGGCAAGGATGGATATGGTGGAGGGGTTAGCAAGGAGGGGAACGGAAAATAATGGGAGCCAAGCTGATGGGGTCGTCAAAAGAGTTATTGAGAGTTTAAAAGATTTGGGAGGTCAGTCGGGGGTGGAGGGAAATACTACTAGGTTTGTTTACTCTTCCTCTTCGGACCTCATAAACTATTCTTGTGGTTTCTGATTGAGGGTATCTCACAACTCCTCTTTGCATACATACTAACGATACACCCCCAGACTAGTAACAACCCACACAGCCCTATCAACCCATCTTCTCCACCAAACTCGACTTCTTCAAAACCTTTCCCATCCTCTCTTCTCTCCACTCTCCGCACCTCCGACTCCAGAATTCATCGATACTCTTCTTCCACTTCTCGACCTTCTCAGTGAATCCATTCCCCGACCTACAACTCAGTCTCTCGCCTCCATCACATCCCTCCATTCTCTAACAACAGACCTCATCCAAACAATCACTTATCTCTCAGACACATTACATATGTCTAGACAAACCACAGTAACCGCAAGTCGCAAATTAAAATCCGCAAAGGAAGTAGTCGCAGAAATGAGGAGGGATGAAGAATTAAGAGAAGAAGGTGAGAGGTGGGTAGAAAACGGGGATTGGGAAAGGAGGTTGAAAGAAAGAGAGTGCGCGGGAGTTTGTAGGGGGGTAGTGGGGGGATTTGAAGAAGTTTGCGAGGATTGGAGGAGGCGGTTGGTGGAGAGTGCTGGAGGTGAAGTAGCTGCTTGAGAAGCATCTGGCATGTGAATATTATTGTGGACTGTCCAAATGTCCGATATGCGAGAAATCCCGAGAAAAATACACTCGCTGAATAAGAATTTAGATGAGAGCAGGGCCTCAAATGGAATGGATTGTTGAATATTGAAGAGACCTTCCCGGATCATTCTATACGCGGGACATGGTTAAGAGAGGAGAAAACTGGTCTCGTTAGATAAGGGATTTGGGTTGGGCGCTTGGATGGATGGATGGATATCCGGATAGATGGTTGATGGGTTGGTTCGTTGGATGCATGCATGCTGGTGTGGCCTACCTAGAAAGGAAGAAGATACGTAGATGAAACGAAGAATCAAATTACATGTTCAATCAAGAGACTCGATAGATAAATGATTTCGGCAGTGGTCTAAAGCCGTCAAGGTGCCTAAGTAGAGAAACGAGATGGTGAGGTATGTGAATATATAATTATATGATAGGAACTCGTGAGCTGGGTCGAGGTCTTGGTTTCGGATTAGGCATGTGGTGATGGGTGTCTGGGTTTTTGTGATAATTGTGATTTTGTGGTATTTGGTTTGTGGGTGAGGAGAAGAGAAGTGGGGGCTATTTCTTAAGGGGTTAAGACGCTTTTTCTGTTGCGTATGTGATTCCGTACAAGCAACGGAGGGAGTTGTGATATTGGTGAATATAGGAGGGCAACAGCAAGTGCTAGAAGATAAGTCATAGTGAGTGCTGAAGTATCGGCAATGATTTAAGGGGGAATCGGCAATAGGCAATAGTATTTCGGTTAGATGGGATGAGGTGGTGAGGAAAGATGATACTTTGGAGTGTATTTGATCTATCTATGCACCATCTAAAACTCGTACAAAATAGCTTATTTTAGGTTGACTAACCACACAATAATCGCTGTTACCTGAATAATCTGCCGAGAGGTTTTTGCAAACGTGGTAATTCCGCTAGTTATGAGGTGTTTTCGTATTCAGGGACTCAATATTTAGCCAGCGAGGAGTGGGGAAGATTGGTTGATTGCATGGTTTGACCAATTGATCAGGATGATTACTCGGTGGTTTGTTTTGCTAGTCATTCACTGTTCTTCTTTCTACTTCTTGGGCTGCGTGAGTATCGGATGTCGAGATGGCCTCAAAAAATATACCAAAAGGTATCTTGCATAAATCTTTTCCATTCTATTTGCATTCTCCATCTTGTACAAAAATCTGTTCCCAGGTACGTAATGGAATGAAACTAAACTAACCTACTTCTCTTATCTATTTTTATATGTGTCTACAAACAAATCAAAACATTCTTGTATTTTTCAAGCAAGATCTTTGCATAATATGAGTAACCACAGTGAGCCATGTTCAAGTAAACATACAACAGCTCTAGGAGAATGGCAATAAGAAGATTATCGTATGATATGATATCACAATCAATCGTTTTTCTGATTGTCGCCAACTATTTTCTCATATTGAGATAGCTTTTCCGTGTATTAGTTTACGCTTTGTTATTCTTTGCGTTATGTTCACATTACTGGAAGAGGTCTTCCACGTTTTGTCTGTATGTAGTATACACTTCACCAATATTAGGGTTTTAGGGCAGATATAAACGTAGTTGAACCTTAAATTCTATGGTGGAGAGTATAAAGTGGGTTCTCATTAATTAGTTGTATTCGACGAGGTCTGTAAAATCTCAGATCCGTCATGTATACAGTTGTTGAATTTAGCATCATCCTGACAAACAAGATACCACAATGCCATGTGATTAACAGTTGTGCATTCATGTCTTCAATAATTCGTCTTATAGAAGGATCACATGTGCTGATCTTGATGTTATGCAAGCGGAAAAGGGGAAGGAGAATACGGTATGATATGATGTGTTGGAGGTGGCAGTAAGTACTGCGGGCATGGTTTCAAAAAAGGGGGGATGACAATCGCATGAAAATCTTATGCAGATCGAGATGGAAGTCAAGTTATCCTCTAGTGCGTATATTTCACCAAAATCTATCCTTCAAACCTAACGAGAAAGGGGTTGATAATCCCATGACTGAATTATTACACTAATCTGAGTGCGAGACATCTCTTTCTATTTGAACTACAAGAATATTCGTTGCGAGGCTATGGCTCGAGTGGTGCATAATGAATTATTCTTGACGAAGTACTCTATCTATTTGTAATTCACCTCAATTCTTCATTCCCACTTATATATTATATTCCTCGTACCATTCCCCTCCTGAACCTAAATCTAGGCCCTCTTGAGTTGTACAAACGCCCTGGATTCCCATTATCGAACTATATCTACAAGTGTAGACAGGCTTTACGAAAAGTCCTATTATGAAAATATTCCGACCTTCATTCATATGAGACAAGGCTTCCATACAACTGGGGAACTTATTCTCAAGAATCTGAGAATGCAACGGGACATGACATATAGACGCAGCCTTTTCAAACTCCATGATGATACGTTATGCAATAATCATGGCTTATATATAGCAAATATATTATGAAAGTTCTTAGAAAGTGGAACTTAGCAGGTCTAGTGGCTGGAGGTGGCGTAGGAAGGTAGGATTAGGTTATCTCTCAGCTTTATTCGCTCCAATTACTTTCCCCTCCTCTCTTTTGATTTTCTACTCATCGTTATTTGACTTCACGAATGAGTCCTCACGCGATATACCTATAGGTATATAACTTTTATCTCTTCATATCCCAAATACTAACTCTATTGAGCGTTTCAGAAATGCGGGCTATATGTTGTAGATTTTAGAGTCTGTTGCTCTGGCTCGAAGATCTAATCTATGCACGCCCGAGAAAAATTGTCTGTTTGTATTATTGTCATCGCATATTGACACTAGAGTATGTCGTGACGTGGAGAGTGAGTTTGTTGCGCAGAAGAAGGAATAATATAATGTAAATTAGTACATGAGCTAGTTTTCGGCTGTTATCTGATATTTGCTTCGTGGCCATTCAGTTTTGTTTTCCTTATCATTTGTTACCCAGAGATAACATCAAATGAGATGAGATAGCAGGCCATGTTTCATTGTGGTGCGGTATCCATAACAAAGATGTTTTGGAGTTTTCGCCTGGTAAAGATATGTTGTTCCTGGGCTTTCTTGCTAGTTTCGTAGCATCAGTGACAGAACGTCTGCTAGGCATGATCTTAGATAAAAGCTGAGTGTGTTCATTAGGTAGAGAGTTCCTACATCTAGTTGCTGGCATCGAAAGTCTACACATAAGTTTGATATGGACTATGTTATTTGTTCAATGATCATTGCATGTACTAGAGTATGTTTTTTGAGTCTCAAGAAATACAATAGAACTAGTTTTCTATTTGAGAATCATAAAAGACTTTCTTTAAACTACTTGTAACTGCTCCCAGGGCTTGAGACACGAAAGGCAGTATAGAAGGCAGATATGAAGAGGGATTGAATGACCATGAATGGGCTAGTTCTTGAATGATTGAGATGATCTCAATTATCATTTATTGAATCATGATTGTTATCGAATATTAAACTCGCTGTCTGCTATCAACAGGTATTGTAGAAGTTGAGATTATATCACATAAGATGGTTCCAGTCACGGGAGAACTTGTTATTAGCTCCTATGAGCAAAAGATCCATTGATATGCAAATAGGTTTTGGTTACTACCGGGTTTCACGATCCGATCCCAAATCGTAATTGTCTATCATCTTGTTATATATAGCATGTAATATATTTCTGATGCCTGTATCTCATAATCAGCATTTAGTTCTGATGCGGCAATATATAAGAGCATAGGCTGCTACCCCGTTCAAGTATGAGCAATCAGAAAAGTCGCAGATTGGGTAATGGGATGTATTCAGGTCAAGAGTTTCAATGATCTAGAATAACGGCATCAGTGCTTTCTATTCATTCAAGAGCTGGATTTTACCCAGAATGGCTTGCACATAAGGATAGTACTTCTTGAATTATGGAATCTCACTTATTCTCCCATACGTGATAGATTGGATGCTATTTGTGATGTCAGGTCTCGTTTGGTGTTTTATCTGCTCTCACCAATTGACAGACAATGCTTCTATCGCTACCTTTTTAAGGATTTGCAATATGAAAGTGTGACCTATAGCTGGGGGAATACACCACGTTACCCCTTCGATTACATGGATGTCAGCGGCTTTGTCTCTATACTGATTTTCATGTTCTCTTAATAAAAAGCGCTCGATATTACTTCCAATCTGGTCACTTTTTTATCTCGAGCTGATGTCGTATTTTTATATTCTCTCCTTGAAAAAAATCATTGAGCGAAGAATGGGGAAGATAAAAACCATGTAGTAATTATCATTCACTTACCGCGTGCTGCCCATCAATTTCCAATTCCGAATCATACGAACAGGCAAGTGTTTCATTAACCACCAATTTTCCCAGCCTTCAACTTCATCCTCCTAGCGGCAATTTCATTTTCATACATACCACAACTATGCCTTTGGACATATCAGAAAGAGCACCAATAGCCTTCAAACAGGAGACTACTGTTTTTAGATCATACATTCCCATGTCATAAATTTCCTCAATGGTAGCGCGTTGTTCTCATAATTCCCGGAGATCATGATTATTGCATAGGCACAACTTCAGTTTAGACCATAAACAACATGTTTCAAACAAGAACAAGAAAAGTTTCGGTCACATGGACCACCAGATGTAAAGATTAGACTCACTCTATGACTCTATTATTCATTGGTGATGAGTATGATCATTGAAGATATAACATCAGTTGACAGCGAATAGGCTGCGCAACGGGGCCCCGCGGGGCGGGTAATGCTGAAATCCAAATGGGTACCCTGCGCTCCGTATGGGTAACCCGCGGTTATTTGCTTTTGCTTATAAATAAACAATATATTTCCAAAGATAAAAGATTTTTTATAAATTTTATATTTCAGATTAATATAAAGATCAGTATAATTATATAGAATTATATAATAAATATTAATATACAATATAACAATTCTGATTTGCGAATTAATATAATAAATCATTTATATATTAGTATTATTGCCCGTACGGAGCGGATTATTTGCAAATAACCCATACGGGGCGGGTAATTTTTCAAACGCAAATGGGTAACCCGCGGGCAGATAACCCGCGGATATCCCGTACGGGGCGGGTAATTTCTGCGCAGTCTAACAACGAATATCCCCAGAATAGGTCGATTGGAACTCATCGCAGAGTGTTCTGATCCAAGCCTATGATTTACCTATACAACCACATAGATGTATTTTATATATCAATTTAAATATGAATCATCTTTATTGATGCCAGAAATACTCGTCTAGCTTCTACCAACTTCATGCATGAAGATCTATATCATGATCTTTATAAACCCGTCTTTAGATATCTCCATTTCAATTATCGTCACGGTCATCGACTTCAAGCGAATTGGCAAATCATAGGATTTCTGCGGTTTTTTATCATAAACTTTGATTTTATCTACAAGTTTGTACCTGTCCCTCAGCAAAATCAAAATCTCCGAGTTCTGTCTACTCAACGTTCTCCTAAGTTCGAGAGTCGAGTTTCCAGGCCAAACAGATCAATCTCGAGGCTAGACACACTAACAATAATATTTCGTGGCCACAAACACGTTCAGTCTCTGGAAAGTTTCTTTTTTTTGAGAGGTTATCCGCATAGTCCTGTGTAATCTGGGAAGGAAACATTTGTCACTGTCGTGTCTGGCTTTTGCCGTCGTTCATTCCACTTTTCAATTGCAACTCTTCATTATTGTTATCATTATTACTGCCATTTGAATTTATTAGAAGATCAGATGGAGACTCTTGGTTAGGTTAGTCTGCACTAGTCTTCAAGGTATTGGAAAGGGACAGAAATCACGTAGCAATATATGACGTTTCATATTACACTTAATCCTCTGGATTCTTCCCGTGCCTCCACACCCCCTCTATCGGGGTTTCATCCTTTTTGGAATGATTTCGAAAAAAACTGAGAGATTTGGACGAATTTAAAACATAGTCATTACCTCCAACGTAATTTTGACCGGCTTGAGACGTTGTTTCGGCACGGATGCTAGCTTATTGAGGGGTATACGTATGACTATACATTCTTTTAGCAGGTTGAATATATCATTGTCCAAATCTTTCCTTCTGAATATTGTTAAGCAGTGCCAGTGAATCCACCTCGGCCCATTCACACATGATGAAAGGCTGGAGTGTGAGGATCCACTCACAAGGTACTCATCAAGTACAACGATGTCTACTGAAAACCAGCTCTGTAGTAACTTAAACCATAGCAAATTAGAGAACAGAATGTACACCAAAGGGACTAGAGGACGGAACATTCCTTTAAAGATATTCAAATGGATCTTTTTGGAATGATGTGCGAGGACCCGGGACTCTCTAGTCTTGTATTTTGTCTGACAATTTCTATAAATGGACAACATTGTCGAAAGTTCAGAAAAAAGATATTTTAATTCTCAATGGATGTATATCTATACACCAAACAAACGTTGAATCCCCCAAAAATCTTGGGCCAGTATGATAGATATATCAGATTTATGATGCGAGCTGGCGAAGACCTGAATGCTCCAGTTTCATATGGAGCGCATATTTCCAGAGAAAATTTGTACCCATTTCTGTCTTAATAGAGGAGACTAAGATTTTGGTAATAAGCTTCTCGTGACACGCTTGTGGAATATCTTTGGAGTAGATAAAAATGTTCGATACAGGAACTCCTCGAATTATTACATTGCATAACAGCGCCTGCTTAAGATAAACTTTTGCTCTTAAATCTGCACGACTCAAACATCATCCAGAATCAAACATCAAGCACAAGCAGCCCAAATTCTTATTTCTATGACACTTGTATATAATCCGAGAAATGTATTTGCAATCCTTTCAGGGCCACTGCCTGTGTAATCGGATCACGGTTCTTGAAGTATTGGATGAATGCACTTTACTCATAACAATAGCGATGAATAAACTTGTTTTGAGTCTATGATCTCTGTTTGTCATAAGTTTCACTTCGACTATCGTCCCTCATGATACGAATTCTTGATCCGAAAAAGACTTGTGATGAGTAACAAGACCATCACAACCCTTCATTACATTTTGCTGATAGACCAACCGCATTTTTCTGTCTTCGTCTTTCACTTGCGCCAAAAATATTGGTATGTATTTTTCTGGGTGATGCCGTTCTCTTGCAACGAAGTGCCCGTGAGTATCTTGAATGTTACCCAAGAAGTATCTGGCTTTCCCCAACTCCTTACTAATGCCCCCCAACGAAAAGAAACCCTATACCCTCATACGTCCAAGCATCAACCATGCTTCCGTTAGCTAATCTCTATGGCACTAATTCGTAAACGCCAATCCATAAAGCCAAATCATGATCGGCCACTACCCTTTTTTTGGGGGGGGGGCTAAGTCAATCTTTTATGGGTCCCATTCTTGTAAGCTTTGCCACGTATCCTTCGTCCTATGAAATAAAGAGAAATAATAGGAATAATAATATATGGCTATGGTACTGTACAGAGCCAATTTGATCTACTCAAGACAGCCAATAGTGAATTAAGGCTTCTGATGAGTAAATCCAGATGAAATTTAGGGCATGTGACCTCTGCTATTGATCAACTCACCTTAGAGTATTCGTACAGGATGATGGATCTACTTAAAAAAAGCTCCATTGCATATCTTTACATTCAAAACTTCCGAACTATAACAAGCTGGACGTGAAATGAGCGGGCAGCTTCTTTGTCCAACTCATCGGCAGTCCAATAATTGATAAATCTTACAAGTATTCGAATTGTATAGTAAGTTTCCACTTTGGAAGTAGTTTATGGTCGTCAATACGTATAAAACCCAACTTCTTCCCGTAGAATGACAACGGGGATGGATATTTCAGCAGGAAAGATCATAAGAACGATGTGCTTCAGATGAGGGATTATATACTCGAAAACTTCGAACGAGAATAGGAGAATGAAAGCTCTGGATTTCGTCTAGTCATTTATTGGTTTTGAAATTTGAAGGAACCTCGAGTCACCTCCGAAAAGGACCGGGTCGGAACAACTACCAAGGAAAACATCTTCAGGTGGCTGGCCACATTCTTATTGAGAGCCTTGACATCTATCTCCTCTTGGATCTTGCACCTTCAGCTTCTTCTCAGATATACACTCTTTAGATTTGGCTCCCAGAAGAAATACAACATATGATACACGTGAGAAATAGAAGATACTGCCTATTCGCTTGATCCCTCGGCCAATCAGAAGTCCTCTTTCTCTAATTTATCCCAAGATAAGTTATAATTACGTCATGTCTTTCTTGGATTGTGTCACTTTGGATTACTCCTACAATACAACATGGTTCATTCAAGAAAAGGATTCTAAGACCTATATATAATTTCAGATTCCTTGAGATAGTTGAAGAATAGATAAGGTGTTCAGCAAAAATCGGTCATATAGTCTAACCATTATCCAATGAATAATACTGCTCCTTTTTGTCCGCACTTGAGCACTTTTGAGGTTTCCATTCTTACAAATTTATCATAGTTTTTTGATAAATCAGATGACTACAAATAACAACAACAGAATCAAAAGATCGTTGGGGAGAAAAACCAATCATCAACATTTAAAACGAAACTATTCGTGCTAACAAAGCTGCCATAATGCCAGCAAAGTTCCATAGATCTGGCGATATCTTGGTGCCGCAATCACAGGCAATACCTTCAACCTAACTAGCCATGCGTTCCAAGAGCGGCCATGATCACAGCCTTTGGTTTTCTACTCAATACATTATCCTCAACTACTAACCAATGTCTCGTGGTAATTATAGAATTGTCTTGATAAACCCCATCTTCTTTTGCTTAGCGAAATTTCCTGCTGCGTAATTCATGGATTAGCATTCATTCATTTAATTTAATATACAAAGGACCATAGGCATGAGTATTGTATAGAATGATGTAAGTGGGCATTTGATATAAGTGAATGTGAGTTGACTTTCCTGACGTCATTTATGGTCCAATGAAACGTTTCTTGCAACAGAGTTGAGACCTCCTGCAACTAATTATTATCAATACTCTCATTCATGCAAACTATTATCGCATAATCGATCTCGAATACAGTATATCGAGGATCTCGTAATGTGATAAAATTGATGACAGTAAAACTGGAGGCTAAAGAAATTTGAGATATGGAATGCAATGCAGTGAAACCTCAGACATTATCTAGAAGAGAAAGACAGCAAAAAGAACATTTGATCATAGCAAGATAGAGGAATTAGAAGACAGCAGTGAGATATCTCTGTGCTAATGAGAAAATCTCCAAATTGCTTGATACACACACCGTGTTATGTGCAATGAACTGCAGGTATGAGTCGGAGAAGAAGCCCGTTTTTTAAGTTATATTATGCGGGATTCTTTCATACTGACAGACTGTTTCTAGCACCTCAAGCTTAACTAATGTACTCGGAATTTTCCTGTGTGGATTTAATTCAGTTTTCATTTCATGGATTGCTTTGATGGAAATCTTCCCCTTAATTGTCATATAAATCACTGGCGAATTGAACATATTCAAGCGAGATGACTGGGGCAGATACATACATTAGCTAGGCGACCTTCGACACATAACCTGAAAATGGCTTGATTTTCTATTTATCTGCTATGATTGAGAAATTCTAACACGTACCTGCAAGAAAAAGAAGGACGAATGACTTACCACCGGACTTATGAGTGATATAACAACAATGCCTGCCATAAATTTCTGCATTCTCCTCAGTCTCCTGACCAGCCACAGATGCAATTCAATCTACACAATCACTGTACATAAAGCCAAGGAGAAAATAATAACCAAAAAAAACACTCTTCATTAATAAAACTCCACAATCAGCTGAGATATTAATATAAATCCCTTACATGCCATTGTTATCCCCTATATGTGCGCGAGCCGAGGAACCATTGTGGATAACATCAGATACGGACTGCCGCAAATTAAGTAGTGGTAAAGAGAGCCAGTTTTTCATTTCCATATTCATTATCCAGATCCTAAAGAGGGGTCCGATGTAGCAGGGCAATTGATTCTTGAGGGGATGTGTGTTTACTGCTTGAGACAGTTATTCTTAGTAGATCATCATTCATCTGATACTCTCTAATTACACTTCAACAGTGAGGTTAAAGTCTAAGATCAAAGATCAGCGCCAGGGTAATCATTGCGTTACGTGAAGGCGATACTTTCAGAATGTGCGAAAGCTTAATTGTGTTAGAAAAAGCATTCGAGACAAGGAAGAAAAATAACCATAACTTTCTTATTCCAATTATCCATGACAATTGTTTGAAGGGCTATTCGATTCGTTGTCATTCCAGTTAATAGTGCCTTGACCAAAACTAGCGGTGAGGGGAATATACCGTGACACAAACATCGAATAAATATATGTTACACAATGAAAAATTAAATCACAACCTCCATATTGTTATAATGATACTGAATAAAACCCCCTATATATAGTATTTCTCTCGACACAAGATCCAAAGATTTCAAGAGCCTCACAAAATTAACCTACTGACCCCATCAAAAGCGCTCACCCCCACTCTCCGCTCATCTATCACCAACAACCATATCCATCCAAACCTCCAACTCAGGTCCATCCCAAAAACAACTACTGTAAACTCAACAAAACATCAAACTACCTACATACAGATGAGCAGATGAACCCAAACCATCCAATCCCAAAAGCCAACACGCACCCAAACCCCCAGCGCCCCATACCGAAGATCACCCACTCCCTTCCACCATCCATCCAAAAAAACACAAGGTTATATTGTGAGGCAAAGACTTCACGTGACCAATTTTAGTCATTAGTATTTAGTAGGCACACACACATCAACATAAAGACCATCTCCTCCCTTGTCTACAGTATCACCAGACATGCAACAAACGTCCTCCCATCTTCTACTTCACGTAAAACGTGGCGCCAAACAGCTCGGTGACAAAACCCACTTCTCGACTAGTCGCTCCCACTATTCCGGATCAGGGCAAGGGGGATCAAAAGGTGGTATTTTGTAGACGTGCAACAAATTTTCGGTCTGTTTCTTGGTTTCTGGTCAGTTGCGGATTGTGAGTTGAGTTGAGTTGCGTGGTTTTTATATCGGTATGTATGTGTGTGTGTGAATTCGTGAGGTGGGATATAGAATAAACAATACCTTCTCCCATCCATCTCCTTATGATTCTCACATCATTCACCCCTATCCCAAGCAGCCAGCCATCTCACGTAAGAGCAAAAGCCCATCCAATTCCATACTCCAAGCGACAGCAGTACTCCCTACCAGAAATCCCAACACTCCCCATTTTCTTTCCTTCCCTCCCCTTCTCCCAAATCCCAAAAGAGAAGGTAGCAATACCCAGACGTGCAACAAAGCAGCAACCACCACACGCCAAATAACCAACCCCCTATTCCCACCCTACTTAATCTCATATATGAGTGGGGGGACGGCAACGTATCCGCAGTGGGAAGGATAGGATAGGATGGTCTGCTTTGACTTTACCGCACAGTATCTCCATATGAAACGGGCGTGGCATGGGGTCCTCACTCACCTACCTAGGTACTTAACCTTACAGTCCAGAAACATGCATATGAGAACGGGTTTATAAAGTACAGTAAGGGATGGCGAAGATCATGCGCAAATAATGTGTGTTGGCAAGTGGGGCCGGTGACGGATGGAATGCATGAAAGGAATAAATTAGATGGATGGAATAACGCGATACGCTAGTAAAGTACAGTTATGAATCAATACCCCATAATACGGTGAAACATCAAGATTACTGCACATTAGACTAAGCTTAAGTGGTGGGTGCACGCACTGTCGATATTAAGGGGAAGAGTCGTGCAAGGCCTCGAAGGTCTCGAAGATCTGGAATATCGGATGGGTCGATGGTACCGGTGGGACGTTGGGTACTAGTCTTTTAACACAGGAGGTAGGTATGATGGGTAGATAGCCTTATAGGGCGAAGATACTGTATTGATATCAAAACGTATCGAGATTCGAGATTCGAGATTCGAGGGAGCAGGAATGGAATTCTTTTCTTAATCTCTGAATATGTTGTTGTTATTTATGTTATGTTATGCTATGTTCAGGTGAAGGTGTAATGTAAAGTATATACAAGAAGAAACCCCTATTCAACCCCATCATCACCAAACAAGCTCAAAAGCTCCCCACCCCCTCCCTTCACCACTCATCCATCCATCTACTTGCAGTTCTTTCCTCCATAAATGAACTTGCCGTCTGAGTTCTCACACCCACAAGTTCCATCAGCAGGACTCTTAATGCAAGTCGTTCCAACACCCTTGGAAGAACCCTGGTTGCCCCAGTAGAAAAGTCCAGTAATCGCCTCCGGCAGTCAATTGGCCCTTGGTGGGTGCAGTACAGGTGTAGGCGGAACAGGTTCCGTAGGGAGCACCGTGGCTTTTGTCGTATTTGTGATCTTGTTGGAAGACGGCGAAGGTTTGTTTGCCGGCGACACGGGTGTTGTAGGCGCACTCGGCGGCTTGGATAGCTTTGGAGACTTTGGTGGCTGGGGTGGGGTTAGTTGGGTGTTTGTGTGTGTGGTTTGAAGGGGGGATGGATGGGGGAGTTCGGTATACCTTTGCAAAGCTGGGCTTTTGGGGTAGTAGCCCTTTGTGTTGGAGGTGGCGGGGTCGAGAGTTGCGGATGCGACGGTGCAGAAAGCGACGACGCTGACGACGGTGTTGAGGAAATGCATATTGAAAAGAGTGGAACTTGTTGGAGATTGGAGATGAAGGTATTGTTTGATGAGGAGAGATGATGTGAGGGTGAGTGATGGAGGAATTCCCAAGTCGAAGAAATTGAAGGCATATTTGTACTTTTGGGAATAGATTAAAGGTCCACTTTCACGTAAACATGGGAATGAGATGAAGGACCGGAAAGTAGCCATTGTGGATTTCCATTCTCCAGTATACCATCGAGAAAGAATGCCAGAATCCAGGCCGGTGGCTCAGCAATCTGGGGTCGGACAATTGCCGGCAGTGAGTCGGGAGGGAAGCTAGGTTGACGAAACAGGTGGGTCCGTCCGAAGTAGACAGATTAAGAGATAAAAACTCAGGGGAAGTGAAACGATGAGCACATGGATGTGAACATCAAATGACAATAATTTCGAAAACGGAACTGGGATTCCCTGTTATGATTACAAGATTATATACTTATTAATCTGAATCATTCTCAACACACCGTTCTAAAAGCTTTCGAAAATTATTCTAGAAGTTCAAGGAAACTTGTCTCTATCATGCGGTTCTGTCATATATGTGAATGAGACACGGCATCCAGATTGAGGTAAGGTTGAATGATGGATCTGGATTTAAGGTTGCATTATAGAGAGTACCCGGGTAGAGCCGGTGATATTGTGGCAGCAATCTTTATTGACATTAGGGTTTTGAGTAGCCGTCTTCGGGACAATCGACGTATTCAGATAACGAAAGCGAGGATCCTGAGAGCGACAAGCTCTTTTGGACCCTGGAAAACCTAGATCATGTGCTTCTGGAACGATCTAATGAACTCAAATGGCAGAACTTGACTTGAATAATATAGAAGTGCAAGAGTGGAGAGCTGTGGCTATTTCTTAGAATCCAATATTCATTTGGAATGGGAAAGCTCGTCATATAAAAATTCTCATTCGTGAGATTGTTAATATAACGAATGGGAATTGTCAATAGCTTAACGCCAGTAATAGTTTGCCGAGTGATATCTCGTATTGTCACCGTAATGCTGTACTTGGATATATGACTTAGTCAAAGTTTCAGCCTTTAAGTCAAAGTCAAATTTTTTGCTACATCAACTTCGGACATTTCGATATATATACATGCGTTTCTTGAGATCAGGGTGGGGATTGAATTGAAGATTAACAGTCTTCGCTTTCCGTGATATCCGTATACACCGATCTCCAACATTGCTTAGGTATAAAGACGTTGACTACCCAGAGCATGTAGTTGTTGCAGTGCATTGTTCTTTATATTAAGAAGCCCACGTCTTTTGAGGAATCGGTTTAGATGTTTGGTGATATACAGAAGCGATGCATAATGAGACAAGATGTATAAACAAAGAAAGACATCGCATGAGATGAGTTATCGAGACGAAAAAAGTCGTACTCTTGATTGAGTGTGGCCTGTGGAAGGAATAGTTATACTCTTGGTTCACTGTGACCCGTGAAAGGAAGAGTCATGCTCTTAGTTCACTATGACCTGTTGATGGTAACTGGTAATATAGCCCAACGTCTTCTGCCACTTGAAAACATCAACATCGGGATTCAACAAGTATTTGTGCTAATAAAAAATTGGATTGAAACTATCGTATTCCAAAAATAAAATTATCCTTCACGATGCTTAATCGTGTCTATCATATAAGTTGTTGTTCATCATCATTTCAATCATTATTCCTCTCCTTACTCTCCAAGAATCTTATCGGCGCCGGAAACTGAAGGTAGTTGTTAGTATGCTGGCTTGAAGATAGTGAAGGTGTCTTCCAAACATACCAGTGTGGCCAATGTTATCTGGCTCAACGTTCACGCTCTTAACCTTGCCGCCCTCAATAACGATTGCATATCTCTTGCTTCTATTTGTACCCAACAATGGTGCAGCATCAAATTCGAGGTCCCAAGCACGAGTGAAGCTACCATCTTGATCACCGAGGAAACGAATGCCACTCTTCTTCTCTGGGTCAAGAGATTTTCCCCATGCATTTGTGCTGTTGATGTATTGATCAGCTAAGTTCGACAATAAGTGAAAGACGTGGGGTAAGAGTAGGAGTCAGAGTAGAGGATTTAGAGTAAAGCGGTCAAAGTAGAGGGGACAGAGTAGAGGGACCAGAGTAGAAGGGACAGAGTAAAGGGTCTTACACGAAAGCATCGTTGACAGATACTACGAAGACCTTTCCTGCGGACTCAAGCTTTGGGTGGAGGATAAATCCGGGAACGTGAGAATCAGAGCATGTTGGACTGAAAGCTGCTGGAACACCAATGATGATACCAGAACCTTCACCAATCTCAGCAGCAATGTTGACCTTTTGACCTGGGTTGCCCTCAGCGAGCTCAACAGTTGGAATGGAATCTCCGACCTTAACCATGATTGCGATTTGATAGATGCGATGATAAGAATTGAATTGAATAGAGGTGGATTGTGTTTGATAGTATGATAGATATAAAACTGTCGAGTGAAAAGGGAATTGACAGATAGATAAAGAGATGATAGAATGAAATAAAGAGGGGTCAAACCTCATACTTAACTAATTCACCATTGAACCCCGCCATATACTCATAACGTCACCGGTGCATAAAAAGTTATTCATGTGGGAACCTATAGGATGATGTTGTTAAGCACCATTTCAAAGTATTTGGAATACTGAGAACCTCTAAGAAGCTCTAGGAAGGTCGCAGATAATAAAAACCCGCTTTTTTGTGGTTTTTGTATCACCCTCACACCCTCAATACGGTTATTTGAGTTACCGGATGTCCAAATTAGACAATTTACTTTCTCCTTTGAGTGATGAGGTGATAACAATAACGAATCGTGAGAAAACCCAACAAATTCAATATACTTGTCAATATGCAAGAGCATTCGAATGAGGAGTAGAGTAGGCGAGTAGGCGAGTAGGCGAGTAGGTGAGTAGGTAGTAGTAGACTGGTAGACTAGTAGACTAGTAGACTGGTAGACTGGTAGACTAGTAGACTAGTAGATTAGTAGACTAGTAGACTGGTAGACTAGTAGACTAGTAGACTGGTAGACTAGTAAGACTAGTAGACTGGTAGACTAGTAGACTAGTAGAAGAATAAGATTGAGTGTAACTACCTAATCAGTCCAAGTATATGGACCGGTGGACACTTCTGTAGGTACAACGAGGTTGGTGGTAGAGACTAGGTAAGGATTACATAATCCGTAGGTCTAAGCATGTACAGAGTCGATATAAATAATAAATAAGTAGATGAATTGATGAATCGATGAATTAGTGAATTGAAATCAACTAAAATTAAATAAAATATCTTATTGGGATAAACCTGTATAAATACTTGTATAAGTACCGTCCACGGGTAGGTAGTTAATGATGCCCAGGTGGGAACTGAATAGACCAATAAGATTATCCATATATATTATATATCATATAATATGTATTGTATATTTACATTTATATTATATAAATACTTTTCATAAGTAGGTAGATAGATAAATAATACGTAGCCCTGGTAGGTAAATCAAATCAAAGGGATTTCAAGGCACCAAGGCATTAATTCATGCACGGGCTTCCGGAGTGGTGGTGGAGCTACTCATTACTAAGAGCACCTACTAGATATAGAAATACAGACAAGGCTGACTATGCTATTGGCTGAACAAGGGAGCAAGGCAAGGGCACAAGGCTATCCTATTTACGAGTACCGTACCTCCGGAGTAAAGATTTGGAATTTATTTCATCTCATGTTCACATCCATGCCACCAACCAATTGTACGCAGTACAACAACATCAACAGCAACAACATTCATTCTTACTATCAAGGTCCAGATCATTCACTCTCTAAATAACTCTATGTATGTCTTACTTGTTATCGTATTTTGCTGACAATTAATCATTTGATCGGTAATAACATCAATCTAGACTCATCACGTTATACCTTAAGCTTTTCTTCAATATCCATCCATACCTGTGTCTCTGTCTACAACTCAAATCAACCCACCCATACGACAACAACCTTCCGAAAGCATCCTTATCTACACACTCCAAGGTTCACATAGAATCAATCATCTCAAAGGTGAGGTCACTTCCCCTGTCACTTCATTAAATCTGCCATACCTGATATGGCACTATTGGTCCCAAATATCTTACAATCGCGAAAGAAGGTCTTTTCATTACTATCTACCATACATGACAAATTATCTACTACATACCCACAACTGAATACACCGAATGTATGCCAAAACATATTACACGTTATGGGTAAAAAGGGACCCAAGAAGAACTACTTTGTAGTTTGTCGTGGTAGAACAACTGGAATCCTCAATGGTTGGTCTCAATGCGAAGCATCTACATCCGGTTTTCCAAATGCCAAATTCAAAGGCTATAAAACTTATGATGATGCCCGAAAAGCATGGAATGAATGGCTAGGGTCTCAAGGCATTGCGCCAACTGAAGGCACACCACAAGATACATTAGAGAATAATCTTAGAGATACGTCTACGATTGTAAATCAAATCGCAATCCCAAATGATCTACAAAGTCATGCAGGGCTGAAATGGAAACACGAGCAAAGAGATTCTTCGGACATCATCGTCGGTGCCACCACAAACTCTACTCGAACGATCAAGTCTGAAGATAATGTTACATCTACAGGAGACATCATTATTGACCTCACAGAAAGCCCAGAGCCTGCAAAGTCATATGGTGACCTTTCAATATTCGACGACAGCAATTTTCCAGCAGCAAAGAGAGCAAAAATTGATGGTAACAATCCGGCATTAAGCCTTGATATCGAGATTCCAGACTCCGAATTCGAATTTTCTGACGATGATATTTTCGATAATCTAACGATATGCAAAGACGCCCCCAAGTCAGTTGAGCTTACGACAGAGCAAGATGCAGTTGTTAAGATGGCAATGAGTGGAGATAATATTTTTCTTACAGGTGCGGCTGGTTCAGGCAAAACTGTTACATTGCTACAAATCATAGGGAAACTGAAGCAAAAGCTGCATGACGACAATTCAAATACTCCAAAAGTTCAGGTTGCTGCCCCAACTGGATTGGCTGCGCTGCCATTGAACGGAAGAACTACATATTCAGTTGCTGGCTGGAGACCAGATTCTTTCAAACAACGTCTTGATCAGCTTTTGAAATCAGTAAAGAAAAGAACTATCAAAGCAGTCAGAAAAATTGAGGTTCTCATTTTGGAAGAGATATCAATGGTTGAAAGTCAATTTTGGAGCGACTTAACTTACTTTTCCAAACGGTAAAGGACAACACAAAGCCATTCGGGGGTATTCAAGTGATCTTCCTAGGCGATTTCTATCAGCTTCCTCCAGTAAAGCCATTTGAACACTGTATGATATGTGGAGTTGAGATGGTTGGAGTTTTTAATCGTGTTTGTAAGAGTAGCCGCTGTATGAACCGTGAAGACAATCACCCCTTCAAGCCAGGTGAGAAATGGGCATTCAATGCTCCGGTATGGAAACAGCTTAACTTTAGGCATGTCAAGCTAGAGCAAATCCATCGGCAAAAAGATGAGACTTTCAAGGCTGTTTTGAACAAAGTAAGGAATGGCATTGATTTGAGCGATGCAGAATGGCATGATTTGATTCGTCCTAAGGAGCTTCCACCTTCAGCTTTTCCTATCCGCCTCATGGCAAGAAGATACGATGTTGAGAAGTTCAATAATTCTCAACTAGGCTTAATAAAATCAGAGGCCATGGTCTGGGATGCCTATGACGACTCATGTCAGCTCGTTACTAAGGATGATGGATTTTTACATCAGGCTGAGGTTGAGATGAAAAAAGAGAATATAAAATCGCCATGTCAGAATGGCATCGTTTCCCAAAGAAGTTGATACTAAAGTTTGGTGCAAAAGTTGTTTTACTCCACAATCAAGAACAAAAATCCGGCTTGGTGAATGGTTCACAGGGCACAGTAATTGGCTTTGTCAATGCGCAAAAATGGCCGATAGATATCCAGGGCGACCATGCAGGATGGCGACAGGAACAGATGGATATCTTTAGGGGGAAAAAATCCATGGAGACCAGTGGTTAAGTTTGCTGATGGAAGAACGTCTGCGATTGCCCCGGTACCTTCGGAGACTTTGATGGGAACCGCTGAGGATAGATATTTGACTTGTAGAACTCAAATACCACTTTTGCTAGCCTGGGCTTTATCTATTCATAAAAGTCAAGGTATGACAATGGAGCATGTTGAAGTGTCAAGAAAAGATATATTTGAATCGGGTCAACTATATGTTGCTCTTTCGCGGGCGACAACGCTAGAGGGACTTACGGTTACGGGTTACTCTAGAGAACAAATTGCTATGGATGAAGATGTTGTAGAGTTTTATCAAAAGACAAAGTGGGAGAATTTACAATCGTTCACTGAGTGATCTTGAACGTTTGAGCTTTGGGCACTTCATTCTTGAGGCTGACTATAGACGGCAGAGCAGCTATCACTGGTAAGTTTATCTTCATCCCTATGCTATTTAATTAGGTTTCATGAAGACTCTGACATTGAGTTATAGTCATGAAGACTTCACTCTGTGATCTTCCGATTGAATTGATATTCAACTAAAATTTGCTATTTCTGTTCCACAAGATTCAGTTCTCATAATTGCTGTCAGCACACACCGATTAACTGGTCTTGAATCAAAATGATGGTCCAGAAATTCAGACTTCTAAAGTTTAAGTGGGGCGATTGCGTTGCCCTGACAAATGGGAAGCGAGATTGATCCAGATCCACACATAAAATCTCTTCGAGCAAAATTCTTCTTTCAACTTATTTTTTCAATTCATGTCAACTTCTTTCATATATCATAATGTTTTCTCCAGCTGATGAATGAAGATGGCTATATGTTATTTTCCATGTCAACATTATTGATGTATGAAAACATGAATTATCTATTCACGCATCCAAGTTGATGATATTTTATCTTAATATGTAAGCATCATTCTCATTTATCCTCACTCTACCCATTCATTCCTTCATACCAAAATGATGAGCAAATTGGTCCGTGTTACTGAGAGGCCTCAAGAACCTCGTTATGGCGATACAACCGAGCACTCTGTGCATCTCTGATTCCATTCTCTTTATTCTTTATCTTTATCTCATTGATGTATGGTTTATGTCGCCCGAGGAATATCGATACTAATTGTGAGAAGATGAGATAGATATGATGCTGAATAAAGTGAGTATGATGAGATGATGGAGGAGACAAGATAAAAGAAAGATAGGGGGCTTGAATGCAGGGCATGGAATCCTGGGACAATATCGCATGGCAAAGAACTTGTAGATTATGTGGTCCTGGGGATTCACTTGTTGTATTCCTAGGTGGCGTTTTGCATAACGTTAGCATGCTGTTTTCTGGTCTTGCAATGATTGGAGTTTACGATACCCTGTTATGGTCTATGCGTTGTATAACCTAGATGGTGTAGTGTAGTATAGAATAGTATAGTATATTGAAGCAGAGCATGTTAGGCAGAGCAGAGCAAAGATGAATCTTTAAAACACAAAAGGAAGTTTGAACACCAGATAAAGCTTAGAGCAGAGCAAAGTAAAGCAGAGTAAAGCAAAACAGAACAAATTCAACTCCATCAATTAATTTCAATTCAATTTCACTTCTAGCAATATATGATTCATATATATATTTTCATTTTCCCTTTCCTTTCCTTTCCCTTATTTTTATTGATATGATATAAAACGCTATATAGTATAATACAATACGATAGACTAAAATATACTACCTCCCTCCCTTCCTCATCCCTCATCCTCCCAAAGTTCCTCCCCTCCACTCCTAACCCCCCACAATATATATATTTCTACTTCTACCCAATTCTATCCTATCCTACTTTAACCTTCAATTTACACTTCTACTTCTACTTCTACTACCCCCTAATATCAGGATTTCATTCACGAAATGAGATAGAAGATGTTAACTTGAAGATTCATGGGGGATTCATCTGATGGTAAAACACTATATCTTCACAATTATTTCCATAGGTTCAGACAACTACCAAAAAGAGGGATTTCCAGGAGTTTCAAATCAAGCTGACTGAGTGCATCAAGTTCGTATATGAGAAAGTTATAATGTTTCAAGAGTATATAATAAGTCTATGTTTAGGTATCAAGTTTGATAAAAATCAAGTTATACAAACAGTCAAAATCAACTCCGCAAGTCCGGAAGCTCAGCTTAATCCAATTTGGTCTCTTTTTGATCCAACATCCTTCTAAGCATTATACTCATTCAACAACCCTTACAGTCATAATTGAAAAGCAAAGATATCATACCACTCATAAAAATATAACGAAAACTATAACGACACAAATAAAAAGAAATCCACTTGGCATCACCAACCTTTTCGAGCAAAATATATTTCAAGTTTCACCCAACTCGGGAAACTTCCCAAACCGATGCTGGCTATGGCTCGTGTCGCCATCACCCATGTAAGTACAATCAGCCGAACCATGGAATTTCTTTCTTTTTTACTTTTCAAGTCAGCATCACACATTCAATGCGCAACGCCACTCCGCATTCCTCTTCATGTGAGGAATGCAAGAAATTCATTCGATAATTACCTACAATGAAATATCGAAAAATCAGTCAGCTCTTATCTCGCAATCCGGAGAATTACCTCTTCTTCTTTGTCTTTTCATTGATTCAATTTCTTTTTCCTTTCTCCCTTCTGTTTGTCATCGAAAAATTGGCTTTGTGTGAAATAACTCCGTGTTTTCATAACTACCGTTTGCATCAAGAATGATACTACGTATAGCTTCAGAATTGCGAATATGGGAATACATCTTGGCCGGATGCAATATTTTTGGCCGATCACTGGTCTGGGCGGCATTGCGAAAATATGTGATATGGATGAAATAGGCATGGTTGGTTTACGACTAAGTCGCCTATACAATGGGATTGATTGATTGTTCTTTGGTTTGATATGAATGCTTTGTTTGACATGAATGCTATTGTGTTTTTGTGAGTAGGGCGAATGGGGGAGGGGCGAGCACGACAGGTGGCAATTATCATTATGGCGAGATTGAGTGAGATCGAAAATAAATCTTCTTTCGTGATTAACGAGCACGTTGAAACTTGCTGTCAATATGTAATACGTCTCGAATGCATTTTGCGAAATATTCTTGTAATGTTGTCATGGGTATTATGTTGTGAGTATGAGTTGCATCGAATTCTTTTTTTATGGCGACTAAAGACGAACGAAGTCGATAAGAGCTTCGAGGCGTGTAGGGCCGTGGCAAATTGGTTGCGATGAAAACTCAGTCTCAGCTGAATAGTGGTACAAGGAGGACATAAGGTGATGAGGGAGTTGATCGAAAAGAGCCAGTGATATGTCCCATGGAAGAACGCATCCCTATACTAGAGGATCGTTTATTTTTTTTTTTTTTTTTTTGCTGTGAACTCCCCCAGATGACCGTACGTCGAACCGAAAAAACCTGAATATTATGAAAGAAATCCTAGCATCCGTTGTAAAGAAAGAAATCAAAAGGAATCGTATGTTATCGCTCGAAATCCGCCGAAAAACAGTTGTAACCCCGCGCATTGCTTTTGCATTTCCTCCGTCGCCCGAAGCTTTGGACCATGATGAATAGAAACGAGAAAGAAGCACAAGTGGATGTACACCCGCATCAATGAAAGTCGCAGATCCAAAGCTCTCTTTTTTTTGCGTTCTTCGAGATCGTACGATTTAACGAGCAGGGCGCTCACACCTATGTTGGTTAGCAATTAATATTCACGTCGGAATGTCTATCATCATCGTAGGCTCTACCTCCATATGGCTCTCGAGCATCTCCACGAGGAGCTGGATCACCATAGGCAGCAGCAGGAGCCGGGTCTCGAGCTGGTCTATCGTCACGACCACCTCGTCATATCGGTCACGGTCTTGGTATCCTCCTCCACGGCGTTCATCACCTCCACGGCTGTAACGATCACCACCATCGCGAGGTCCGGCGTAACGATCGATTCCACGGGAGCATCATTGTAGTCGTCACGATCACGGCGGCTGTAGCCTCGGTCTCGGTCATCTCTGCCACCATATCGTCCACCACCATAAGGTTCATAGCGGTATCCACCACCACGACGACGATCATCATAACGATCTCCACCCCATCCACCACGAGGAGGTCCACGAGGGTCATCTGTTTTTTCCGTTAGTTGTATAATGAAAAAGTATCATCAGATGTTGTTTACCTCTCTTTGGTGGTCCAAAGTACTTGCCAGGGTTGGTGTACGAGGACGAGCACGACGAGCCTTCTCAATGCTCAAGGTTCGGCCTTCGATGACCTCACCTTGCAAGCCCTCCTTTGCAGCATCAGCTTGATCAGATGTAATCATCTTGACGAATCCAAATCCACGAGATTCACGAGTGTGAGGATCACGCATGATTTGGCACTTCTCAACATCACCGTATTTCTCAAAGAGACGAGAAACCTCTTCTTCGAGAAGACGAGGATGAATACCAGTGACGAAAAGGTTGGAGCCTGGGTTGACTGCACCATCATCTTGAGGGCCAGGTCCACGATCATTCTTGGGCCCACTGCTGTTCATTTGTCAGGGCTATTTATTCAGTTTTCTAATTGATTCGACTAACCGCTCATCAGCACGACCGTTTCTGTCTGGAGAAGCAGATCGACGAGGTCCTCCACGTGGGCTGTCATTGCGACGTGTTGGACGAGGAGATGCGCTGCGATCACGCTCATAACGAGGAGCCTCATCTAGAATTAAATCAAACATGTTAGCAAAAAGGTCCAAATCATTGCGACAATTTTCAAGAAGTGTTAAATAGTGATAACAATTACCTTCGTAACGAGTGCCGTTCTCATTTTTCATAATCCATGGTGGAAGTCATGATGATTAAATGTTGTTGTGAAACAAAAACACGAAAAGTCGGGGGAAAGTGTTGGCTTTGTTGATTTTTAGACCTGGAGCTGTCGCAAACAAATTATTGAGCGCTCAAATCGCTCAAAACTTGCTGATAGCTGAAAATGAGATATCAAGAAGTATTGTAGAATTGCAAATATTTTATAATTTTGATGGAAAAACCACAGGTAGTAAAGAAACAAGATGGATGGATGGAAGTTGGTATTGTTTTGTTGTTGTTTATGTTTGTTATTGAAAGGAAGAAGAAGAGGTATGGGTTGAAAGGTCAGATCGTAAGTAAAAGAAGTTGTCGCGAATTTAAAAAAAATGGATCTAGCGCCTAGACTAACTCAAAGAGGCTTAGCTAAATAAAGCGGTCAGGCTGAAACGAATTCATGGAGTATTTATGTTCAAATGGAGGAATATCATTCATTCATTCATCCTGGGTAACAAACAATAAGTGCGGTACTAGGTAGATGTTCTTCCTTTGTTTTTATGAGAATGAGGAATAAACACTATTGATTTAAAGAAGGAGGAATGAAAATGAATGTCTATCTATTTCTATTTGTTATTTGTTGCTTATTAATCATAAATCTGGCAATCCCTCAATACCTACCTCGGTAGCTTCCTATCAATATCATCGTCACCAAGCCAGGGAGTACTTTATACAGGCAGATCAGATAGTAATGCATATCTATCTACTATAATGTCAGTAAAAAAGGCAAAAGTAAGGCAAAGCTATAATGCTTTGTATACTTGTTGGTCCGTCTCTTTGTATGTAATTATTAATTTGCCACAACGCCGTCATCTCCAAGCTAGGGAATCCTCCATGTAAATGCAAGAAGAAACAAGAAATAGAGTGATATGTCTTGGCAATGAACCAAACTGTTATTTATACACATCTCATTGGTTTGTAGTTCTAAGCCTCCCTAATGAAAAGTCTGTTTGAGAAAGACGAACTTGTATCCAGTAGTTTCTTTTCCCCAGTTCAAACCAAACTCATATTAAATACCCAACAACCTGTAGGCCTACCCGATACCGCTCTAATCTACAATTCCTCATCATGCATCAACATCTCTTCCTCTTTCTCATACACGTCTTGCTTCTCATCTTCATTTAAGAAGTCTAATGCAGCAACCGCTTTCCCATCACATGCTCTTTCTAATGCTAGGAAAGCGAAATGACCTCCAACAACCGGTCGAGCTTTGAACTCAATGCCAGGAAATCCACCAGTTCCCTCTGTATCATATAAATCTGTGAGTGGTTTATCTATAACATTGTTAGCTGGAGACATCACAATGTTTGGGGAAACTACATACCAGTTGTAGTCTCATTAACCCATAATGCAATTGAGTCAACAATCTCTTCTCTAACCTTCTTACTGGCAACCGACACAGCAAAGAATTCCCAATCACTCTTAGTATATAGATGGCGACTATCTAGAGGTAGCCCGTACTTCTGCCGAACTGAGTGATACCAGTCGCTCTGCAGCTTGTAAATCTTGTCACTAACAAATCCGGTCTTTGGGATTTCGTGACCGAGAAGAGTGATAGGCTTTTGATCCTCTCCGGTGCTTGGAATAGATGGAGAACTAGGTGGGATATGGAAACAAAGTAACGAATCTGCGAAGAGGTTGTATAGAATGGTCCATGATCCATACCAAGAGTATGCCAATTTGGCATGAGTTCCATCTCTGGAAATGGCAAATTCTTCCTCCCATCGTTTGATATAGGTTTCAGAAACATTGCGGTAGAATACAACATCTTCAGTTTCACCAACAACTTCGGCTATCTCACTCATTGCCTTGATTCCTATGATTCCCTTCAGAGCAAGATTTGTTTGGTTGGAAAGCCATCCGGCAAAGTCATCTGTTGACAACTGATTGCTAGGAATAAGAGTTTCCCTAACCAAATAGCCGGTCCACTGCTTCCATAGTTTATAGGATTTCTTGACCCATTTTCGTGCTTGCTTTTCACCTTTAGCCTCAACGGGACCACCAACAGTATCGTCCATACCATCTGCATCAATAAATAGTGGGAAAGCACTTTCAATAAATTGAGCAGATCTATGATCGACTTGGTCAGACCGTATGCTTGCTGGTTTAGTGTCATATTTGAGTGAGTTGACCAAAGCCAAACCCATAATGAGCATATTTCCACATTCCTCAACAGGCATATATTCATCTCTACCATCAGGGTGCCCTGTGGCATTAGGGAACGATGAACCAAGATCATGCATCGCATAATCATTACTGCAACATATTAGTACGTTGTATGGAACTAAATATGGATGACTGAAAACTTACGGATATTGACCACTAAGCATATGTTCGATCAGTGGTTCTAACATATATGCTAACCACCTAGGATTGGTGTATAAGAAGAATGGGAAAGCGGGTATATCACATCAATAGTGTTCATATTTCCATCAGAAGAAATCTCCTTGAAGAAAATGATAGGATCATCCGGGGTCCCGGAGAAAGAGGCAGCTCCTAATACTTGACGCGCACTGAGGGCAAGAATATCCTTGTAATCCTCAGATCCAGATTGCAAAGCATCAATCGCCAGTTGATCTGAGTAATTGTTTGCAAGATTAAAGGCTTTGTGGAAATCATGGTAATGGAAAGCAAGGAGTGCATCCGCGTGAGGATAATAAGAAGCCCACAAGGGACGCATGGCTGTTAAGCCACGAGCGGAAGCAAATTGAATAACCGGATCCTGGATATGTGCAATTGTAAACAGAGCACTGGCGTATATTTTTCCACTTTCAGCAGAGAAGGATTGAAAGTGGAATTGAGTTTGAAGGAGTAGGCAAATGCGAAAACTGGTTCCTCATCCATGATCCCTCGAAAGTTGGTGTCAACAACATTTTGCAACGTTCCGCTTCGAGAAAAGGCGGTTCGGAGTAGCGCTGATGTGCCAGCTTGATGATTAGCATCCGCCGGGCCAGTGAAGTGTAATTGTCCCCATTCTGCACGATCACCCCATTCAGTGAACAATTGCTCAACAACTCGTTTTACTTTCCAGGTCTTTAATGGCAAATCTTTGCTACTTTTTGATGGCTCGCTCCGGCTCAAAGTCCAATCAATGGCATTGGCTCTATCACCGCTGACCCACAATCCATTTATATCCAGGTATACATCGAGATCAAATCCTCCTGTAACATGTACAGTCAAATACGCCGCAGGTATTGCTTGTCTAAAAGTAGAACTCGGTGTAATTGGGATAGGAAGGAAAGGACCACCTCGAGTGGATTTTGGGATTCATTTGGTGGAGGATATTATATGTGAGGTTTGTAGTCGATGCATCGAACGTAGCACCTAAGAAGGTAGGGTATGATACATTGAAGCTATAGACAAATTAATCTCTGCATGCAATTTGCTATTCCAACGGGATAGCCATCGTACATACCTGTCCCCAGCTTTGCTTAATGAATCTTGAGGTCTACCCAGCAATGGATAAACAGTGTCGGATTGAGGAACGGACGCAAGTACAGAGAATCCAATCTATAGTAGAGGAGTGAGCATTTCAGTGATGGAAATTGGTGAAGGGAATGCATCTTTTAGAATTTGATACCTCTTGACCCGTCCAAAATATCGGCCAGTGTTCCCATGGATTTCTCTCTTGCATGTCCCAACCAAGCACTCAAATATGGATTTCGAACAATTAAGGGTATAACAGGCGGGGTCAATGTAGAAGCTTGTGTAACTGTCGCTGCTATTGCAAAATGCAACCTCAAGATAGCTTGTCAAACGCATGGCTGCTGTTTTGTCTTTCGTGCATATAGGTAAAGGTATGGTTATGGATTCGTATCATCAAAATATCATCAAACGATACAATCAAAAGAAACCAAAAGCAATGAAGAATTGATTTGACGTGCTCTGTGATGTGATGAGATGAGAGGAGAGGAGAGGAGATGAGATGAAATATGAAACATTCACACTGATATCGAATTCCCATATAAGGGCTGATGAAGAGGAGAAAGAAACAGATTATGATGGAATGGAAAGAAGTGATGAGAAGAGTATTGCTTACTCTTATTTGGTGCTTTGTTCATCTAGGAAGAGAATCATGAGACCATGAATCGAGTTAAATCAAACTAAAACTCTCTCACTGTCAAACACACACACACACACACACACTCTCTCTCTCTCTCTCTCTCTCTCTCTCTCTCTCCCCCTAATACGCACACTCTCTCCTAATACACACACTCTCTCTCCTAATACACACTCTCCTCTCTCTCCCTCTTACCTTGCTCGGTAGTTCTACTTGTACTGTGCGCAAGTATAAGAAGCTATTACGCAAAGCTGGAACAGGGAGTTGCTCATCACGCCCATCTCACTTGCACCATTTACACCATTTACCCATTTACACCATTTACACCATTTACACCATTTACACCATTTACACCATTTACACCACTCAAACCACTTCAACCCACTTCAATCCACTTACACCCCTTGCACCCCGTGTTCTAACTCCGGAAGTATGTTGTCATGAGATACGAAATGCGGGGGTTAGCGTGTCTGGCATAAACTTATGCTAATGTTATGCTAATGTTGTGATACTATGCTGATTTTATGAAAATCATTCATGAAGGTTATGAATGCTGTTTATTGTCCAATGCTACGCTACGCTACCTCGCGATCATATATATAAAGGTTACTTCCAACTTCCTTAGATCCTCATCCTCAATATGTTTCAAAATAGCTTCACACGACAACCTTCATAACCATATGGATATGTTTATATCAGCGTGATTACTTTGCATATATTATCATCATGGATGTCAAGTATTGCATCTGGTGTAACATATTGATCTGCAAGGTTAATAGTGTTCGAATTCATCTTCATGAACACAAAAATATCATCTGAATTCATTGTCGTATACGACGTTACTTGGCTATGATTCAATCAAGGTCGATATTAATCTCGTGATATGTTCTTTTTCTCAATCAGGTTTGCAGTTGCATTCTTGAACTGCAAGTAGCCATTCAAAGTGTTGCATCACTGCCACCCGATTACCCCTCACGTTTAACAACACCGAGGCGACCATGCTTTGTTTTCTCAAACACACCTTTCTTGTCCGGAACATGCAACTCTTTTGAAAGCATACTCAGGCAGAAGACAAATATTAAATAGTCATGTCTATCAAAGGCAAAAGTAATTGCCATCACCCGAGGTGCATCAGGAATTGGTCTCGCTACAGCCAAGCTTCTCAGCACACGTGGTGCGATCGTTTGCATTGGGACATATCCGGTGGATTTCTAGACAGTGCTTTGGCGGGCGTCTTTCTACCACAAGTCAGGGGCTCTATAGTTGATGTTTCGAATCGCAAATCGGTTGAAAATTAGATCGATGAGATTGTGAGAGAATTTGGGAAATTAGATTGGGCCGCAAATTGCGCAGGGGTTTTTGGTGAAGATCATGGAGTAAGAACATTCAAGACTTTAATGATGAGGAATAGGATAAAATCATTGCGGTCAATCTAACTGGAGTGATGTACTGCTTGAGGGGTGAACTCTTGATGATTGAAGATGGGGGAAGCATCGTCAACGTGGCATCCGTAGCAGGAATTCAAGGTCGATTTTTCCTTCCCTCCCCTTTCTATGAGTTGATTTTTGAACTCGTGCTTATTTAATATGCTCAAATGTAGGTTTCGCAGGAAGTGGTGCTTACGTCGCCAGCAAACATGGAGTTATTGGCCTCACTCATTCTGCGGCTAAAGAAGTTGGCGACAGGAACATTCGAGTGAATGCTGTAGCTCCTGGTCCAATCGAAACATCTTTGATGGTTCAAGCTGAGAGATCGATCCTAGTGCGGGTAGCAATGGTACTGCTGCTATAAAATGAGCTGGTACTGTGGAAGAGATAGCTGCCATGATTGCGTTCTTATCAAGTGGAGAGAGTTTCTTCGTCACTGGATGAGTTTATGCTTGAGATAGTGGACTTATTGCTTGACTTCAACCGAACTTCATATTTTTGTGATCTAGAAGAACAGAAGCAGAAGAGCTTACTGCAATAATGACAGTCTGCAGACCATCTTTCGTCATTTCTCGGCGAGTTATTGAGATGCTATCATAGTTCGTAGGCATAGCAATGTCATCAAAGGAACTTGGCATGCTTGTGCAACTGCCTTCTATACTTGCAATACTCTATGAAATTTCAGAGCTTATGCTAAATTTCAATCCGTGCCAATCTCATTCTCCATCAATAACGATTTCTCCTGTGGTGCCCAATTACGTCGAAACAACAAGCAATCAGTCTAGGGCTATTCCTAAGAATATAAATCCACTGTGAAGGACGTTCCAGAAGAAATTAAATCCGGCAAAATTCTACCATTTCCCATCGCGCAAATTGTTCAACGTGACTAGTTAAAGAGTTTCGCGGAAATGCGCAGATATTGGTGCTAGGCAAACATGAACATATCTTCTCGCGTTAATGGATTCATTTGGGAAATGAGATGCATATGAGATTATTCAGCATCCTTTACTTTTCTAATCCTGGGCAGTTATCCTTTCTTTCTTCAAAAATTTCGCAAATGCATTCTTAAAATAGGTGTTTCGATATGGATGTCTCAATAATAGCTCCCTTTGTATCACCTCAATCTTGATTTAGGGTTCTAGTGAAACCGGGATTGATAACCAAAGTATCATTGGTACGCGAATTCGCAAATTATCTCCTCCGGTATATTGATCTCGAGATGTTGAATCTCATAATAAGTTGAGTTCTTCGTCTTGTGTTTCGCTACATCATTGCTACAGTTGCAAGTCGCCACAGGCTCTCCAGCTTCAATATCTCGTTGAAACCAAGAGCCGCAATCATGGAATTAAAAATACCACATTTCAACCAGTCATCCATTCTTTGGAGATATTTTAGTATTGTGGGTTGACATGTCCTGGAAGGGGTTGAGATGGGACAGATACGGCTGCCGCAAATGCAGTGTTTTGGACGGAAAAATATTAGGTTGGCTTGGAAGATCTTATAGTTAGGAGTTGCCAATGTTCACCTCTCAGAGCTTGGCTCTTCTACCAATAACAACAATCACTGCACTTCGTATTACTGCGCACGGTATCCAAGCAAGCTAATAAATGTAGACTAGGGAAAAAACTAGGAACTCACCCATATATTTTCGTCTCTTAGAATTAATAAATACACAGCCTCTTCATAGACAATACGAGCAGCTCATCACCATCACTACGTATCCATCCAGATTCCGGCAGCTTTGGATTGCCCTGAAAAGAAGAATACACATTCGACGAAAATTCCTCTATCTCTAGAGCTTTATCGAATATGAAACCATATTTCAATGACACCGGCTATTCTTTGACACCTGTTCATCTTAGAAGCTAAGATATTTCCTCGCCTACAATACATCTTTGGTGAATACTATATCGGCATGGAATTGGCACGCTTGGATTCAGATCTATGTACTCTTTTATCAAAGTCACAAGTTCATAATAGATTGAGTTCCTATTTTCTCTCACAATAGTACCATCTATCCATGTCGGTATCTCTTCTTATCCAATGGTGTATTTGGATCTCGCTAGAATAAAAATATATCTTTGCTGTCGTTATTTTAACTGTCTTTCTCATCTCAACAATTTCCTATAGTACTTTCCAGATTAAGTTCACGCTGTGGATACTCCGGAGTCTAGACGACCCCTTCAGTTCAGAATTTTTCGTCAATATGAAATGATTACTACATATTACGATCTTGCTTCTTCTCTCTCAGCCAGGCTGGATTGTGATATTCGGAATTTTGTGGGGCCGGTTTTGATCTTTAATATAAGTAGTGTTTGAATATCCGAAACTTCGCGTTTGATAGAGAGATTTTACATGTTCAATTCGTTGACGCGAGTGGTGCATGCTATTCACTGTAGATCGCTTCAATGCATTATCATATTGTGTTGATGGTGATGCTAATGGTGAATGGGAATATTGAATAGATATACGACGGACTCGGTTCCATGTTCCGCATTAAATACACTAGTTAATTCATGCTGACCTGCGTTATTTTCGCTTCAAATTACCAAACCATTGCCGCAGGTAAAAGGTCGAGATTAAAGTAACTTACAAAAATATGAAACATGGAATATTCGTCCGAGAGCCATGTCACAGCAGCACGAGGTTGATAGTTATCAGGGCGTACAATCTAGTCTATCATCTAAATCCCAATAACTATTATATACTCTTCTCATTCTCGCCACAAAAACTTCCTCGCATCAGTGTTGTCGATTTTGGGCAACGGATATTTCATATTCATCTTATTCTTCCACAACATTACAACGAATAGAGACCCAATAATCAACTTAGATCTAATAAAATTCATGAGAAACGCTTTCCCCAATTGCAAGTAGGCTAGCGTTCAACTCCGTCGCACCTTTGTTTGATCTATATCTCCCTATAGCCGCTCACAGAACGAGAAAATAATAGCTGCTAGAAACCTTCTCTCAAATAGATATCGTTGTATCAGAATTTGTAATTTGTCCTTTGAACTTTGGAATTGGAAATCCATAATCGGCGAATCAATTGGTTCGCTATGAATGGTTAAACGTATGATGATCTTCCTCGTGGGTTTCTGTCCTGGATGTCTGTTTCTATTGTTTGTCGGCCCTTGCTTGTAACCACGTAATAACTCCGGGAAGCCGAAAAAAATTGGTTTGGAGGTTCTCTGTTTGGGTCGAAGGATACTCTTATCGAGGTGTATGGGCTTTATGGTACTAAGCTAACAAGCTAAAAAGCTCATATTTTTGTCTGGCTTTCATGGATAATCAGTCTGGGACTTACACTCTAGAAGATTTATTTATTTATTTTTATTTATATACAGTTTAACGTCTCCGTGTAGAATGGCTAGTTCTGATCTCCCGAAGGGTATTGGCGACGGGCCCGCGACGGAGGCAAGGCCTCCCCGCGCGCCTCCATGTATAACCTATTACTATATACTTGATAGTACTCCTAACGCCCTGCCCTTCAGTTCCTACACCCAAACAGTGCCGTTTCCCTCTATTCCTGCGGTCCTCCTCCCTCCATCTGGAGAAGCGCTCCCGCTCTCTCTCTCCTACATCCTACACATCTGTAGGTTAGCGCTTTTATAAGCGGGCTTACCTTCAAATTGTGGCAGATTATATATAAATATAACCGTTACACGTAGAAAGCATATATGCTTATAGGGAGCACTTTATTTTGCCGGTTTCTACGTTAGGGCGGTGCCTACACTCTAGAAGATAGGCAATGAAAGTACAGGGATTTCTAATGTCGAGTCAGGGCTGATACTCTCTAATTCTTATTGCCTATATTTAGACACGTCTCCGGGAGCTTATAGATTAACGTCTTAAAGAAGCTGAGTATGTTATACAGATGAAAGTTGAGAGCAGATATCCACAACCTATGTGCTATCATTGATGAGAGCCAAATATTGACTGGTACCATGACGAGCTGGGCCTTTTCCTTTTCTTTGGTCATTCTTGCTTTCCTGTTCTCGACTCCTAGTACAGGTGTATTTATGCCGCTTTTCGGTATCTGCATTTGCATATCTGTTTGATATCGGTAGAAGATGAACAAAGTAGAGTCAAGAGGGGTAGGAGGGTAGGGAAGTGAATGATGTGCTGGTGCGGGAGTTGGATGGTCGTGGGTGCATATTAAGAAGTAATCACTAAAAGGTCGATGTGTGTACGTTTATAGTATTTAAGGACTAAGACATGCGTCTAGTAGTCGGAGAGGCATTTCCAGAATACCTCAAAACCAGGCCCGGTATGCTTTGATACTCTGTCACTTTAGCTCTCAGCTCTATCCCTTTACTGTATGATTGATTTTATGGGATTGTAATCAAGCGAGAGAAGCTCCGGCTTGCTTTATATAACGAGGATTTCTATGGAGTTATCATCTAATGATATATCTCCTCACCACCGTCAAATTCTAGAATCATTCTCCACTATTCCCTACTGAATTCTCGAAGAGCAATCACATAATCTTCCCAATCCATTTCCATACCCTCAAACACCCAACTCCATAGCAGTCTCAAGACCCTCCAAGAACCTCCCATTGAATTGAAAAGATGTATCGTTCACTGGATAGAAGTGACGAATCATTTCTGAAACTATTAGTATCGAGTTAAGAAAGTCTAAACATCAGGTCAGATCCAGAATCACCTCTCTAAACAACACAAAAACTCGGTGAATGCGTCAAAATCAACATGGTGAATTGAATTAGCGGGGTCTTAATCAACTCTGGTTCCTCAAATCTCTTTATTTAAACACTAGAGTTCAGTCCTGAACTTGGATAACAAATTAGCCCCTGAAGGTGCTCTGAGAAGTCTCTTCTTCTATTTGGCACTTTGCAGAAGGTCCATGCTATAACTTTGCAACTAAAAGCTGCGGGGCTCTGCCTCATGGTGCGAGGATGGTTTCTATACTCACCTTATCAGAGGTCCTTGTCGTCAAACTTCATTTTTGCTATCTTCGTCCTACACGAACGATATCATACGTTGTTATTTCCCTACTAGGACTCCTCAGCCCCGGAATACTGGAACGCAAAGTCTACAACAGACAATTAGGTTTATGCATGTGCCTGACGGAATGACACGACTCTCAGGAGTTTTCATAACGATTCCGTCCATGTTCTGCTGCTCTGAACGGAGCTTAGGCTTAAGCGCTGTATTAACAGTAGAGATGCCACGCTTAGGGCAGGTGATCTGCAGATGAGGAGCTCCTTTAATGCTCTTATGGTAGACCATTCGTATGTACTTTTTGTAGCTGCTAAGATATGCGTTCAAGGTATCGGGAGTGTTTGAAGCGAAGCTTAAAGAGGTGGATGGATCTATACTACTGGTTAAAAAGATATCCAATTTGAGACGGGCGAGCTACTGATGAGCATACCCCGCTTTAGGTTCTGAACTCAGGGGAATCCACTGAGTATATTCAGAGTTGTGTGGAATATTCGTAGCGGAGGACGAGGATTCATTGATTGTAAGGCTGGTCCATCTAACTCGAGATAAGATGCAGGTAAATTATATAAGAAACCTTGGAGCTAGCCTTCTAGTCAATGTTCCTATGACAGAAGTGGTCAGTTCTGAGGACCCGTAACCGTGCAAATATGCTGAGTCTCGCCAGAGCAATATAGAGCCCGCTGAAATTTTTACCTGTAGTAATTTGCACGTAAACTTCGGATTTCTTAGTGGATCTCTGAAATTTGTTAGGATATCTACTCGTCCTAGATTGTTGTTTCCTTTCTGTTGTCGCGTAATCCTAATTTTGTTGTCCTTATTCCACTTGTTATTTTTCAGACGGCATTTCAAACGTGCGATACTACGAATTTTTGTGACCTCAAGACTAATTCGGTGATGCTTATCTCATTCTATAGACCATCGTGGACTTCTATTTGTGACACTTTGATCAAGCCTATTTTCCGACGTATTTTATCAATTCCCCTAAGCTTAGTGGAATGTATGTTTGGAAATAGAGGATGAAATATTCAATCACAAATCTATAAAAGTAGATACTATTATGCATTATGGTCTTCTCAGATAACTCCATCTGGTCTCTGCCTACCCATACCCATCAACTCACTACCCTCAAGCACCCTCCAAGATAATTCCCGCCCCCTTCTCCGCAACCCCATAAACAGTACCCTGCAGATGCGCAGCAACCAACATCGGAATCACACTTGCATCCACCACTCTCAATCCCTTGACCCCATAGACCCTTAATTTCTCATCAACTACACCTCCCAATTTCTTTGGTAACATTGACGCTGTACCCGCATGATGATTTTCACTAACTATCGTTTCCCTCAGGAAATTCTCAATCTGTGCTTGAGAAGTGATATTTTGGCCTGGGTAGGACTCGATGAAAGATATGGATTGGAGGGAGGGCGCGGTGCGCATCAGGCGGGTGTAGTTAAATGCTATTATGAGTTATAGGAGATCAATGGGGTGGGATAGATAATTGAGGTTTAGAAGTGGTGGATCGAAAGCTGAAGTTGAGGAAATGGAGACGCAGCCGCGGGATAATGGTAGTTGGAGGGCTGGGGCAATGATGCTGTCGCCTACTATCATCTCCATGTGTGCTGTATCTGTGGCGAGGAGATTAGAGGTGAGGATTTTGTGTTGCAGTTTGTAGCCCGCTAAAACTGAAGCGGGGGTAGAAGGGGGTAGATACTGGGAAGAATTGATGGATTGTAATAGGGGTGGGAGAGATTCAATGTAATCGGACGATGTGCCATTAAGGATTTTGGCGAGAGGAAGAAAGGAGAAAACGTTTGCGGAGGTGGTTGTGAAGGGTCCTACGGCCGGGCTGTGTTTAGTGTGTCTGGTCATATCTTGAGAACAAATGATGAAGTGATATACCTTCTCTTTTCTCATCGTACAACTTCCTCATCTCTGAAGCCCATGTAACATTAGTACTCAAATTCCCATATTGAACCTCCACATCTGGAGCTTCAAGTTGGCCCAAAATTAGTATCATTTCTAAGATAATGGTAACGTAACATACCAGGCCCAAAAGTCACAAAAAGTAAATGGTCTTGATAATTCTCTCCAACTCCCTACTTTCTACTATCACCTCAACTCCCAAACTTTCTAATATATCTCGTCTACCAATCCCTGAAATCTGCAATAATTGTGGTGTTCTTTGAGCTCCTGCGCTCAGGATAATCTCTTTCCTTGCGTGAACTGTATATTTATTTTCATCTATACTAGCTGCATATTCTACGCCGATAGCTCGTGGTTCTTGTGAATTCGAAGATGAAGAGTTGTTGTGAGAAGAGAACAAAATCTTAGTGACAGTATGAGAAGCCAAAACATGCAGATTCGATCTAACAGAGAATTGAGGGTTTGGAGGTAGAAAAGATTTAGATGTACTACGCTCTTGGGAGTTAGGAGAGTTATGGAAAGAAGGAAAAAAATACACCAGTATTGAGACCGGATAGGGAATCTTTGAGATATGAGACACCAAGTTCAAGGAAAGCATTTAGGAAGTTTCCTGGGTGGTTGATTAGATCAAATATTAACGAAAAATTCCTGGAAAAATGAAGCAGTGACAGAGTCAAAAAGGAAACTCACTAGTACTCGGCCAAACGAAGTTTGGATATCCATTTTCCACAAACCCTCTCTCTCCATGAGCTTTGTCATCATACTCAATTTCCCACTCTTCAACTTCTTTCTCGTGAGCTGGGGTAAAATGTTCACTATTTTTAAAATAAGGGAACAATCCATCCCAGTTCCAACCGAGGTTCCCAAGCTCTTCCCAGTGATCATATTCGGCTACATTTCCGCGCATGAATACCATTCCATTTATCGCCGAGCTTCCACCGATCACCATTCCGGCCGACAGTGGAAAAGAACGATTTAGAAGATAAAGCTGAGGGGTTGAAGTTGTGTTGTAATCATAAAATTGTGTTGCGGGGCCCAGTCCCAAGAAATGGGAGGTTGGAGGTAGTGATTAGTGGAATAGTTATAAAATCCTCATTCTTATGACTGAGTTTGTGTTTGAGTGAGAATAGGAGGATTTTCCAGAGGTTATGGGCTTACAAGTTTCCTGCTTCGATCACGAGAACGGTATTGTCTGGAAACTTATCAAATATTGTGCAATATCGCAATCTTTTGGGATATGGTTACTTGGATTTTCGGACAATCGGTTTGCAACGACGAGTCCACTTGTTCCTCCTCCAACAATTACATAATCGTAACTTTGGAGTAGATCTGTTGACCTCTCGAGAACTCTTCCCGAGAATACTGGGTGACAAGTAACATTGTGAAATATAGCTGCAAGCAAAACAAAGGAGCGATAGGGCCAAATCATCCTTTTCGTCATCATTGGAACAAGTGATTAGAATCAAGATCATTGAAGGGTAACACTCAAATGATATATAATTTCTTAAAGCTACATCCATACCTTGCCAAGTTGTGTTCCCGATGCAAGATTTGCATTATAGAAAGTAAGACCTTACATAGAGTTCAGCCCAATTGTGATTTGTCAAGAATGGTTATTCAAACTGGTTGAATTGCCGAGCTGTAGCAACCAAGTCTTTTCCGTCGAATAGGAATGAGCTTTGAGCTGAAGTATGCCGGTCCCTGATCTATATTGGGTAGGGTAATATAGTAATCTTTAGCACTTCCAGCAATTGTGTTGGAGACTACCACATCAGAATGGCTTTATATGATGTAACCTTACCATGATACTTGTATTATTTTTCTGATATTCTTGGTCAACACGTCATTGAAGCAAGCAATACAAATAAAGAAACTTGGGGGGATGTAAAACTCTTTCGGATTTTTATGAAATTAAGGTAATCCATGTGATATTTATATATTTATTTATATATATACAGTTTAACGTCTCCGTATAGAATGGCTAGTTCTGACCTCCCGAAGGGTATTGGCGACGGGCCCGCGACGGAGGCAGGGCCTCCCGCGCGCCTCCCGTGCATAGCCTGTTGCTATACTTGATGGTACTCCTAGCGCCCCGTCCTTCAGTCCCTACACCTAGACAGTGCCGTTTCCCGCTACTCCTGCAGTCCTCCTCCCTCCATTTGGAGGAGCGTCCCTGCTCGCTCTCTTCTAAATCCTACATATTTATAGGTTAGCGCTTTTTATTTGCTAGCTTACCTTTTAAGTGTAGCAGATCTTTAAGTATAGCTGCTGTCCTTAGAAGGCGTATGTGCATATAGGGAGCACTTTAATTTGCCGGTTCTTACATTAGGGCGGTGCCTTTTAATCCATGTGATAGAAGGATGCAATAACCCATCCTTATGAACGCAGTACTAAACTCTTCAAAGTGATACACCAAGATAAGTACCAGTGAGTGTAAGAAAACATACAGGATGTTCCAATCCATAAAAAATGAAAGAAGAGAAAAAAGACCGAAAGGAAGAACCGGTCAAAATCAAACAGAAAGGCTCAGGCCCTTCCTAGATTCCCCTCGCAATCTTACGCAAATTCCCCTTCCAGACCTGCATCAGGGGGAAATTTGCCAGCCCATTTTTGTTATAGTCGACAAAACCGTGATAAAAAACAGCAAAATGAAATGTTGAAGTTTAGATTGTATAGTGTGATTCGCTTGCAACTGTCGTGAGTATCCAAGGAGTCTTTGGGAAACGTGCATCACGCAGCCCAACACTCGTCACAGATCTCCTAGAATTTTGATGGGTAGTATTTTGAGCGACAGCTATTCTTAAACCATTTTTGTCGCATTCGCTTCCATCAAGCAAAAAAAACGCCACCTCCCAACAAAGCTAAAGTTTCTCTTCGCTTAAAGATGGTTGGCTAGCAGCGTTCTGAGTCGCGACAAACTGTTGGGTATGCATATGCTTGAGTCAAAGCGTCGAGAATAACAGGTTTTGCGATATCCAAGTCGTGCTTCTCATCATAGTCGTTCAAGCTGCAGTCGTCAAGAACCAAACAAATGCCTTCGACAATACATACACTTTTATTGTCGCAATCGTCGGATGACACAAAATTGTCTGCACAAGTACCAAAACCATCGCTAAGGTTAAGATCACAATGCTGGTTTCCGGGAAAGTCATCGTTCCTAGGACGTTCTTGGTCTCAGCGGAAATTTTTTATGCACCGAAGAAGTAGCAATTGTCGGGGACCTGTCTCTATTTCCAGGTACCTTGAGAGCAAGTATGCCCGTAGACACCAAGAGAATGAGGAAATAAGAGAATGAAAGGAGGCTACGCATAGTGCAATGGAGATGATGAATGATGGCGAGTAAGTGAACTTGGATTGTCCGGTTCTGATAAAAGTGGTGGGTAGGCGTATGGGTAGGAGGGTAATTTGATCAAAGTTGAATGGAGAATGATGTGCTTGTGTTCTTCATATCTTGGAGAGGAATTTGTTTATATTGATATACGTTCAAATACCTACTGATACTCCTGTACGTACCCAGGCTCAGTATCGAATACAGCTAGGATAGATATTTTGTGATAATAGTCGACGGTGACCATTTTCAGCTTGTATTTAATATAACAGCAGTAAGATTCGAGATTATATCAGTCAAAACGATCGATGCTTGTCTTGGAAACAATCCAAACACGCATATCCAGAGCGCAGCAGAAGGGCATACTTCTCCAGTTCAAAAAGTTGAAAATCAATCGCGTCTTTTCGTATGATGATACTCTTTTGACATCTTAATATTTCAAATGGAATGAAGGTTAAAGCAGAAAAATGGTACAGTCATAAAGTATCAAATTCCCAAGAACTTATGTTGAAGTAACGCTAAATGAGTGACAAAAAAAACGGCGTGAAAAACGACATGATAAAACCCAGATGATAAGAAAGAACAAGCATAACAACGTCAATGAGAGCTTAAACAAAATGGGCTGGCATGTGGTGTAATCCATGAAAGCCCTTGTGTAAAAATAACTTCAGCACGTACATTGTCATCAGCGACCAATTCTCAAAAGCACATTTCGATTAATAGCAGTAATTCGGCATGTGCAATGGTTTTTGAACTCAGCACTACCGCTTCGTGGTAGTGCTCGTGACAGAGGTAGAGTGACATCTATAGAATTTTACCCCGTGACACTCTGCGTCCAGACGACCATGGTGTTGTCTGAATTTCTGGCTGGGTAACACTAGCAGCAGTCTGATCAAACCTAGCAGTTTGGGCGGCTCCCTGAGTGGATAGAGAAGGTGAGTACTAAATGGAGAGAATAGAAGACGAGCGTAGCTGGAGTGGCTTGATGGTATATAGAGTCCGTGAAGAGAATTTGTGATTGGCGGTTCGGAGAGAACTCATCAGAGGCGATTGAGAGTTTGGTTTGGATTTGCCAAGGGAAATTGTTCTTGCCAAGATTGCCAAGGAGATTATCCATATATACAATCTAGGGATTCCTATAGACAAAGACTGGAACAGTGGGAATAGCCACGATAGAACGCCTGGATGTTGGTTGTTGGAGGGATTCTACCCTCAGAAAATAGCAACGAAATGGTCAGTGCTAAGCCACTTACCTACCATTTCAGGACCATTGTTGTCATAAAATGCTCTATTTTGTCACCAATACTGGAAATAGCGTAGACATTTGTATTACATACTCTAATGTTGCAGCATTGGACGATTTGTCTTCCTTATTTGGCCATTTTCATGGTAAGTGAAACATCAATGACCTCTTCGAGACCTACCGCAGCTGCCAAGATTACAAAAAATAAGAATTATGGAATTTGTTTTCCAATAAGCTCAGGATGGATGAGAACTAGAGCAAAATTCCCCTATGCATTTTGTTTGAGAATCAATGGTGGACTTGTCGATGGTCAGAAAGTCATCTTTTGTCTCTGCTGTGCCACAAACTTGTCTTCGAATGTTGGCACTCAAATACTACGACTCAAAGAAACTCTTCTTTTAGACATAGTATCAGACGCAATTGTGAATGATCGGACTTCAGGAGGAAGAAGGCGATGTGAGCATTCAATTATCCTCTGGTCTGTAGGAGATGAACTCGACCTGATTCAGCTTGATATGGGACTAGAACTCTACTACCACCTTCAAAGCAATTGACCAAATCATCCAAACTAGGTTTGAAAGTTCAGATCTAGTTTCTTCTGCAATACTGATGTATGATAGATATTTCAACAGATCCTAATGTCTCATGATCATTTCTTTTATAACAGTAACAATGACCATAGATTTCAACATATTATTCCACGTTGAACATTGATTGAACGTAAGAAATACTGGAGAATTTATCAAGGAGATGCAAAGATCTCATTGCACATTCAATAGATATAACAAACAATATAATGATTTGTGATTAGAAGTATCGTTGTATAAATTATCAAGTTGGGGACTTCTAAACTGTGCACGTGTCGGCATCTTCCGATAGAACTATCTGAGAGAAGCTCAGTTGCAAACCCATCAATGTGCAACTTTCGTCTTTCAAATCTATAACTACAACCATGAGAAACTTACCAGCGCTTGTGCGTGAGAAATTCAAAGCAGCCAAAGCTGCTGGTGATATCACCTATTTCCAAACTCAATTGGCCATCTTGCATTGCAATTCTTTGCCAGTAAGGCCCCAGCATATATTTATATCTCTCATCATCAGCACGTCCTGATTCTCTTTGTCAACATAGTTCCAATTACGATATTCTCCTGCTCTGGCACATAAACCCAAGTCCGAGAAACCAAAAGATACTAATCAAAAGCCATTCAATCCTTTTCTATACCCTCCCAAGTCGTTGCTTATCGCTGAGGTCGACTCGCACAACCTCGTACTAAACAAATTTCCCGTCATACCGGATCATTTCATTCTTGCAACAAAAAGAGTTCAAAGAGCAAACTCATTTGCTCGAAGAGGCAGACCTTGGAGTGGCATATGAATGTTTGAAATCTTATCGCGTAGAAGGAGAAGAATTGTTTGGTTTCTTCAACTCGGGAGACTATTCTGGAGCATCGCAGCCCCATCGACATATTCAATTCCTCCCCGTCGAATCCATGAGAACAGGTCTAGGCCAAGAATCTCAATGGTCTTTATTGTCAGATGGTCTTTCCGGAATTCCTGCACCTGGTAATTGCCCTTCATCCTTGAAATTCACTATACGGCTAACCCTTTATCAAGAGCTACCATTCACATACTTCGCTGCATCGCTTCCAGTCGATATTCAACCTTCCGATTTGCACGCCATCTACATAGATTTACATCAGCAAGCTTGCCAATTGATGAAAGCCACCTCTTCTAAAAATCTCAAGGGCAATTCGTCTATCAGCTATAACCTTGGATTTACCGATAAATCTATGGTGCTGTGTCCCCGAGTGTCGGAAGGCCTTTCAATCCAGGATAATGATGGAAATACCATTGGATCTGTTGCATTGAACGGTACTCTTCTTGCTGGTACACTATTAGTAAAGAGTGAGACTGAATGGGATGCTGTGCGTAAGGATGAGAAAATTCTTGTTGATATCCTCAAGGCCATTGGGGTACCTCGAAATACAATCGATCCTCGTCTCTCTGGCCCGTTTCAGCAGTCAATAGATGGAAAGATTTAACATAATTATTTGCTTAAATTCAGAGTGAGTAACAATGATTTGTCCAATGGACCATAGTCATAACAAACAACTATCCTGGAATCACCCTTCTACATGCGACTATCATGATTCACTCGACAAATTATGGATACCTTGTTTCCTTTGACACGTCTAATCGTGTTCTTAAATCTCAAGCCACCGTTTTCGACAAGTGGCATAGCCGAATCGATATGATCCTCCATTATCAGCGATATACTCTGCAACTTTCTTCCACTGTACTTTTGGCTCCCAAGCATCGCGATTTTTACGTCCAAATTTCTTAACAGCCGTATTCAGAAGTCGTAACTAGAAGAAAATGTTAGTATCGCTATCACCGACAAAGCAAATTTACATACATCATTGTCAGTCCATTTTGGTTTCCTTACTCGGTCTTTCTTGTCTTTGGTCAAAGTTCGAAACCGACCTCTGAGTGTGGACTCTGCATCGGAAAACTTTCCTTTGGAACGAATCTGCTTGTATGAAATACCTTGCCGTCTCGAGCTGACCAAGAACTCATCTTGTTCGGATCGGCTGTGGAGCTCTATAGCATCAATTACTGGTGGAGATTTGCTCTCAGGCACATCATCCTGGGGTTTTTTAGGCACAATGTAGTCCATGATACCAAGGTTTCTCTTGATGATTGCATGACTTCGAGTATTTGCAACTGCATTACTAATAGGATTACCGGCCCTTGCGCGTCGATGTTTCACTGGTCTGTTTGTGGTACATCGAGATTTGGTGGTTCTCTCTAGTACTATTTTAACATTTGAAAGTTCGCTAAGTGCCGTGTCGCCACCTTGAATGGGTCTAGAACTTGGAAGCATGTATCGAAGAGATGGTTGAGGGGGTTGCTTTAATACCGATTGTCCCTCATCAGATTCATCTTTCGGACTGCTTGCGACTGTAGTAGACTCTGCTGATGAATTTATTGATCTCTGGCTCGATATTATAGTTGATATGGAGGCAGTGGACGTGAACGATGCGTTCAGGTTTAACGATTTAGGTCTAACGGTACCTGGAATATTCGGATCGGATGGCCAGCTGTTTGCTGGCTCAAATTTATGATTCCAAAAGCCCACAAGGTCATGTTGCTGCTCATATGGCAGTATGAGTTGGCTACCATGTAAGTTTAAATCTGCGTAAGTGCCTGGCACCTCGCTCGTAATACTGTCGATATTGTTCATACGATTATTAAGTCCATCTGAGCACCAATTACTCACTGCGCCATCGAGCGCAACAGTATTACTTGAGTCAATAGACTCGTATGTGCTGGGTGGGATTTTGCTCGATGTGGAGAGGTCGCTATAGACTGTATTTGGACTTGTGTTATCATTGGTTGAGTAATCTTCGACTTTTGAAGCATTGGAAGAAAATGGCACTTGTGCCATTGATAGCGGTGTTGAACTTCTACAGTTCTGCAAGGATACAAAGCTTCCGCCCCCCTGGTTCATGCTCATCTGAGAGTAATCTATTCCAAGTGTTGGGCTCAAACGATAATCGTGATTCATACAAGGTATTGGATGTAATGGGATTGAAAAGGTCTGCCCTATATTTGGCTGTTGTCTTGGATGTATGACCGCATATGTAGGGGTTCTTTGCGAGTTGTTCCCATTGTCCAAAGAAAGTGGTGTCGTGTCCTGATAGAAGTCACCCTTCTCAGACTGAATCTATTTCAAGTCAGTTCCAATCTAATGCGTTTTCCGTTCATATTAATGTACTTGCCAATGGAAAGTTTTTGTGGTCTCGAAAATTTTCAAAATGCTGTTCCCAGCTCTTTGGGCCCGATGGATAGGAGACGATGCTCCAAGCGTTGTTATTCATCTCGAAAAAATTTCTTTGCATTGGCATCATACAATTATTTCCGATAAAGAGATCAAAGCCATTCGACAATTCGGACGTTCGCGTCGTTTTATATAATTTCTGATGCTTCACCGCTATCTTGTCTTACTGCTTTGTACATTCGCGATCTAAATCTCAATGAGAAGATTCACTTCAGCGAGTTGAATTGTCTTTTAGTTTCTGCATGTGCTATGCAAGAATGCTGTCAATAGCCCTATAGATTGAGGCGGTCAAGCTACAGCAGGACTTAGAATTTCTCCTTGCGACTTTGGCGAGGCGGGGACAGTTTTTTTATTACCCAATCAAAATTACTATGGCATGATTAGTCTAGAGGGACAGTACTCATTCCATTCACTGTTTAAAGCTGAAAGTGAATAGTCATGAAAAACTTACATCTAATGTCGCTATATAAAATACTATACACAAGTGGCAGTCAATATGTTAAAGCTTATGAAAGCTAGGACCATGCGTTGCAGCTTTGTATTGTATATACTGGAGAACAATCATGCCAGTTACAAAGATCAGGCTAGGCGCTAACAGCTTCCAGAGTATCCGAAGAATGGAGCTCAGATCAGTGTCATACCCTAGATTACTTTTGTTACTTTTACAAGGTCATAGCTTCCTTCGTTCATACTCTGGGGTTTAGAGACCCGGTAGACCTTCCAACAAAGACTCCATAATTATGCTATCTGCATCCTAATTCAATTTCTGCACTCAACCGTGTCCTTACCCACTTATGTTCATGTTTTCATGGTAACGAAGGAACCGGACGGCAAGCCGCATACTTCCTAGCGAATTTGACAGCACAAATCCTTAGTATTGGCCAAATTTGAGATTGGCCTGCGCTTTGATCGTTATGGCGTAGTAGGGAATCAATAACATCTCTGGCACAACTTATTGCCCTTCTAAAAATTTGCCACTAATGTAATCTAAGGCTTCCCGATGTAATATTCCTAATTTGTCATGAAATGAAGCATCAAGGTAATAAAGCTTCCTTCCATAGCTATGTATATCACTGAGTCTACAACTCATGCGGTGTGCGCTGGGAAGTGTTACACAGATGCACAAATTCTCACTTCATCGGCGTGATCTACCGGCATTAGGAACTTTCACTTTGCCATTCAAGATCATGTATGTACTAGGTAGTTGCATTTTGACAATTGTTTTATAGCCAATATTTCTGACATATATTCTCCACATTTATTGCGGAGAATTCCGTTTAAAATATTGATCATCTTTTATCCGGCGTGCCTGCACCTCACCGATGCAATTCCACACACCCTAGTTTTTAAACCCCTTAATATCCAGGAACTTAAATTCATCATATCATTTATCATATTCACAGGATTGAGTTGGCAGCTTAGGACTCGGCAGCGCGTTAATCTTCGATTGAAGATGAGTTTGGTTCGGAGAGTGGTCAGTGATCTAGAAGATTTATCAATTGGAGATAATAAATAGTAAATTTCCGCACGTAGTCTGCTAAAGAATCTGATAAGGATTCCTTGCGCGGGTGTTCGCATGCAAAAGCGCGCCCCTTTCTACACGGTGGAGGGTGCATAATTTCAAAGCATGAAAGTCTCAATTTGGCGCTTTTGTCCTTAAGGGAGCGATTATTACTTCCTGGAAAGCGCGGCTAGATTTTATTGATAACTATCATCTGCAAAAAGTCTTTTGAATTATATCAGATTCATGGGAGAACGTTACCTGGTAATGGCTGATACATCTATTGGCTCTAAATAAGGCCCTGAATGATACTACTGTACCATTTGCGTTACCCAGCCTCTTGTATTTATGTACTCTTCCAAATTCCGTCCATGTATAACAGTCATTAATCGATCTTACAGACTATTTTTCCGGGCTGCTAAGGCCAATACTAAGGTGGCGGCGAGGGGGCTCACTGTAAGTCAGCATTTTTTTTCAGCCCAAGCAAAAAAAGACCCCCCTATTTCTCTCGCCTTGTTACATAACGCTGTGGAGCCATCCCACCACTGAACTTAGTTTTAGTAGATCTCTGCCAGTTTTGAACTTCTTCCACATTGTGAGCAGTACCGACCGACCTTCTGATATTTGTACCCATGCATGTGCATAGGGATCTTCTAAGGCTTTATTCTCAAGTTAAGTCTAGAGCTTAAAAATACTTGGAATTCTATGAAGATAAATATATGAAGATTAATAACTAAATGTATTTATAATATCAAGAAACTAAAAGGGTATTTTAGTATATAAATTTAACAATATATAAAAAAATAAGTTTATTTGCTAAAAATCAGTCTATTTTAATGAAGTAAATTTATTTGAAGAATGTAAGTTTCATACATTTGAGGTAGATAATGTAACGCGAGTGCTGTATAAGAGCTGAATTAATAGGGTCAAAAACATCCTCAGAATCTACAACTAATGGTGCGTTCGGATCGATTTTTTAAAATAGTAGGGATATTGAAGTCAATATAAAAATTAGTAGAATATCAAAGATCTTAAAGCTAATATATATTTGGGTATATTCGGTAAAGCTAATATATATTTGAATATATCTAAAGTTCGAAAGAACGGCTGCCGCATCGGCACTCTATATATATCTATGTACATATGATTAGACACGTGCGCGATCCGCACGTATCCGTTCTCATTGAACCGGGACTCCGTTTGGTCACCGATCGTGACAGATAATTGCATATGTGTCAAGGTACGGGTAAAAGACTTATATTGTACCATAAGGGTAAAAGGGCTATGGAAGAGTGAGGGCCTACTTATAGGAAGTAAGGCGCGCTAGTGGTCTGTGCCTAAGGCGCTAAGGCAACTACAGAACATGTAGTTGGCGCCGTGACAATATGATCCTCCTACTTGGTTGTTGTTTCTACACCTTAAACCTCTTCTCTCATGTTAGAGGAGAAACAGTGGCGACCCAAAGATCCTTTGGGCGGCCATTGTAAGAAGATAGAAACTGGCAAGCTTAAAACGAATAGAAATCTAACAATTTATCTTCCGTGATTCTGAGATACACAAATCTCGTATATAGATAACCATCCAAGGTGCAAATAAAAGAAATAAATTCAGTCACCTTTCCTATCGCATGAACAGAACTAACCCCCAAATCTGGGGAATATAAGCCGGCAATACAAGTAGTACAACTGCTCCTCAATCTCCATACAAGCAAAGATCTAATTGGATAGACTTCAAATGTGGCTTTGATTCGCGACTCAGTGATCATCCTGCCTCTCCAACGGCAAAGCAGTCATAGCCAAAACAGAGTATACTCACCAGATCAACCGATCTCACAGCTATCTGACCGTATCCCATTGGTAGACCCCTCCTGACGGTAGTAACACAGGTCCACAAGAATATCAGTTTTCACTTCCTAGGTCATTTTTCGTAATATGTTTCTGTCGGTGCATCATCATATTACTACCATCTAGCATAGTACTGTAGTAGGATATCAATCTAGATCCTACAAAGGCCCGGTATCGGATTACGTGGATGAAAAATATTCATTATATGATATTGGGTATCGAACTCAAGGTGTCACAAACCATCAGGTTCGAGACGATTATGCCTGCGTTATTGGTTCAGGGAATGTCAATCACTGTTGGAATTTATACTGCTAGACTGTAGGTTCTGAGCATATATAGTTCTTGGCTGTAAGGTCTTCTTCTGTGTGTACTTTGCTTTTTTCCTATATTCATATATTGACCCTCTCGGTTTGGAAATGACGAGGCTGAAGCCTATAATGAACAGATTATATAGCCTAACAATTCCTGCGATGTGAGATGCTAGATGTTAGATAGTGATGGGAATTTCAGTTTGAAACTCTGTGAAGACATAACCCGTATCCAGATCATTGCATAATTAACATTTTCTATAGATTCCTTTCATCAAATTTTGCTTCTAATGTTGTTTATTATTCTTGTTCTTATCATATGTAACTAAATCCTCAAAAGAAAGCAACTAATCCCTCATCTAATCATTGACCCACAAATTCCACTTCCACCACCAGAGTTATAGCGAAAGCTATCCATAAACTACATAGTGTTACATCTATCTTATTCCTTTTCACAATCAACCGCTCCATATTATCTCTCATATATTGCAACTAATCTAATAGCAATACCTCAAATCCAATTTCCCTCTCTCATAATTGAACGATTCTCATAGCCATCATGTATATTTCCATCCCTCATGTTCATTGCATTAAGTTCGTAATCATCAAAGGCATTCCTATCATTTTCATCTTGATTTTGCTGAGAATGCTGGTGCAAGGCGACCAGCTCTACCGCACCTCCATCCAAACCTCTGTCCGAATCCCAAGTCTTTGAACTTTCAAGTTCGACCGAGTCGTCATCTACAATACTCAATTCCATCATCTCTGCCATTCTTTCGGGTGATAGGAGTTTATTTATTTCTTTCCTCTCAGGAGTTGGGCTCCACAATCTTTCAATCAGAGTTTCTTTGACGGGAGATGGAGTACGGCGCATCCATTCTGACTCACTGAGAGAAATTGTGCCTCTGTTGTCATCACTTGGTGTGCTTGTATGAAAATGACCATTAACAGCTTGGTTCATGGATTCCTTTCTTCGTGGAATTTTCAACGGTGAGAGATTATTTGCTAACCGCTTCGGCTTTCGGAGTGTGACACTTGGAAGTGAGAAAGAGGTTTGTATTGATGCGGCTGAAATGATTCCTTGCCTCTTAGACTATTCACGTAAACGATTAGTACCGCAATCTCTTACCAAACTAACCATAATAGGAAAGTACCGGGTCACATATAAGGGCTAGAATGGAAGAGTTAAATTAGAGTCGTAATCTTACATTGTTCTTGGATGGTGGAGGAGATAAAGCGGATATGCCCTCAAAATCATGATCTTCAAATTCCTCATCTTCAGTATCATCTTCCTCGTAAATAATAGATGTCTCAGAAACATCCGAGTCAACAGAAACTGCAATCGCAGTCCCGATGATTGGCTCTGGTGATGATTGATCTCTATCAAGATAGGAAAGTAAAGACGGGGTAACTGATGGTGCACGAGATGTTGCCGATGCACGGGATGCTGCTGATGAAGGTCGACTTGGTATCTCTGGTAATGGTCTATTACTATAATTGTCATCTAACCATTTATGTGAAGATGGTGATCCAGCTCCATCAATTGATAACGCAGAGAACTTGGATATTGGCATGATACTTCTCTCGATATATCTCTTCTTCAGTGATGATGTATAGAAAGGATCAGGCTCAGTGGAAGGGTCATTAGGGTCAATGATTAAATCTCTATGATTCTTTTTCTCCGGCAATGATGAGCCCATTAGTTTTATATCGAAACCTCTTGACCAAGGTTTTCTATCATCCGGCAAATAGGGATTGCCACTATATTGAAGGGGAGGATAAGCAACTCGAAGAGAATCGTGCACTTGATCACTAGTATAAACTTTGCCCAAGTACTTCGTTGGAGTATGTGGTGATTCAGGTATTTTATTAAGTGATTGCATACTTGAACTGGGACCCATCAAATGTCTGGCCATGCTTGGAACTTGGTCTTCAAGGTTTCTAGCATGGCCAGGAGGTATAAGTTGTAAAGACTGCAGATTGTCCCAACTTCTGTAGTGAAATTTGAATGTCGCAAACGGATTATCTTTCGAGTCTTTGAGATGCCAATCGTAGAATCTCGAATCTTGAGGCTTCTCTATAAGTCCATGAGTTGGCATACTTGATATAATTAGTCGAGAAAACTTTGGAGGGTATTGCACACAGCTACATGCTATGGACAGACTAAGGGCAGTGAAAAACTTACATGACACCATATTTTGTCTGATCTTTGTATTGCTCCAATCTGGGGTTTCTTCTCTTGCGACCACGGGCACGAAAAGCCTTCACTTCAATCAGACCACCGTCATCACCAGCCGTACGGTCTACGCTTTCCTGACTGAAGAAGAATGGTCTATATTCTGTGCCTGGATTCTTGTAAACCGTCTTGCCATCTTTATAATCCCATGTTGCATCCGGCTCAAACAACCCTCTCATAACTTGCCCACTTGGTCGCATGGTTGTGTTCGTTCCCCAAGATGCAATATGCCGACCATTCATGTATAATTTGAAGTAAAACCATGGACATTGATCTGCTGCATCACCGACGAAAAATCGAGATCCTAGCATAGAGTTAGACGCGCGCACATTGCGTTTCCTTGTCCTCCAGAATTCTTTACCTGATGCCGATGGAATGTAAACCGAAACTATTGAGTTGGTCCTGCCACCAAGTAGACGATCGGCCTTGCTATCACTAGCTTTAGCAGCTGGTGAGTGTCCATGACTTTCAAAAGCTTCCTTATTCAATTTTGGTGATCGAAAAGTAAATTGTGTACTTTCAGGATGTGGAAACTCTGGGTGCATCTTTAACTCCCATTGTGAAATTATGTTCAACTTTATCCCTTTGTGTTCAGGCATTTTGACAGAATTGATAGAGTTGATAGAGGTTGTAGTATGAGATGTGAAGATCTTGAAGGTATTCATATGATATCGAGAGGTTTTATCTGTACGATATCTTTACATATTGGCAGAAAAGTGAATCAGGATGAAGAAGTGCATGAAATTAATAAGGCCGGGATTCAAATATGATTGGGAAATACCTTGGGACGCGCAAAGATAGACGTTGTCATGATAGGAAGTAGCGCAGTTCACTTATCATGGACCAAACCAATCTGAAGCTTCGCTCTAAAGAAGTATATTCTGACTTCCCATCCTCATATTTGGATTTCATTTGATACTTATCAGATCATATCAAGAGTATGATAAACGAAATCTTCTGATCTAATTTGGTATATGTCTCCATCTTGTCTATTCAACCAAGCCCAATCTAATTCTTGACACTCAGTTGATGTTCACAGATTTCGAATCAGGATTCACTGAATGTTTGAAAACGTAGTAAACATGCAATGTATGTTGACTTTGACTTTATATTGGGAGAAGATAGATTCCATAAGAAGCCATGGAGGATGATACAAATCCCACGCCTCTTTCGCTTATTACTTGCCACAGTTACGTTACACAATAGGGGATGAAATGACTTCTGCGCGCCAGAAGTAGATATCAGATATACTATACGGATCTCGAAATTGACAACAGAACTACCAAGAAGAGGATTCATACAAAGAACGGCTTGGGAATTCTCTGGGAAAGCCATGCTAAAATCAAATTACAAAAGCCTACAATCTCGCCCGTACAAACTCTCTGGTGCCTTTTCAAAGAAACCAACTGTGAATTAAAGAGGCAAAGTTTGAAGGTGTAGCGTGCCCTAATATACCTTGTACTTTGTTCTATCAATTTCTAGATCGAAACATTGACAAAAACATATTGTATCGTGATCACTCGCCCAATACTTGTCAGAACGTAAGGTCTGCAGTTTAATCTTCACATGCATTGGGACAAGATCTGATATGCGACTATGGCATTTAAAATCAGAGCAGCTGAAAAATTCCATCCTTCACTAGGTAAATGAAAGCTACGAGACCGGAAACAAGCAACTTACCATTTTCAAGTGATATCCTACCACCCCTCCCCCATCGAAGCTCAAAAAGTAGTCACCAGTACCCACTTCGGCTCATATGTTTGGAACTAAAGCTATTTCAAGAATGCTTTTGCAAGTACTGACATTGATCATCATCGCTCCTAATATACAACCTCCCCCAAATCCTTCCTGCCGTACTCTCATTTCAATCCCAGCACCTTCTTAGTATCTTCTTCTTTATCCAGCAATCCCAAATTCCTTACTACTCCTGCCTTTGGCGCATCATCTCGAGGGTTTGCTTGTTCAGCTTTGTGATATGCGGCTTGAATTGCCATTGTTCTCGCATGCTAATCATGAAGGATATTATGTCAGTGAACGATTCGAGGATGTGCAGCCGAATCCCGTGATACCATATAGCGGCGGAACACCAACCTCTTTCTTGTGGTGTAGGCACTCATAATAATCCTCTAATACCGGCGCGCACAACCTCTTTCCCGAATCATTCTCTGTAGAGGTATTGACGACGTAACAAGCTAAGACTTCTTGCCAGAAGGGAAAGCATCGGGAAGGACCTGGGAAGCCATTTGTTAGCCATTGAACCCTTTTCAACTGTCCTGTATCTGCCATTCATTCCAAGACATAGTTTAACACATACCCCCATTGAGACCGTAACCAGATGCCATTTTGTGCGTTCGATTGTGAAGTTTAGAGGGTGAGGTTGTAAATGTGATGTTCCAACTTCAAGTATCAATTCACACTAGTCCTACATGGGTATATGCATGAATGCCTGTAACATAGGGCAGAAATATTTAAAGTGAAGCTCCATCCCGACAAGTTTATTTGATACATTACAGTTTCAATTCGTCACATTTAGAAATACGACAAATAAGTGTGGCCATGTCAAATACAGACCTGGAACCTGAGAAGGTTCTTTGGATTGCTGTACAATTAACATCAAAAGGAGATATACGACTTCTCCAAACTCTTGTTTCGCGGTATCGAAGAGTTCTACGAAATGATATCGTCTTCCGCATACTTCTCACTCACCTGCCAGAATCTTTGGAACCTTTCAATTATGTGCCATTTCTACAGGATCTTGTATTGGGAAGACTAACCGCCGACTCCAAAGAAGCAATTGATTTCAGTGCAATCAAGGGGATTCATGCAGGGAAAGGTAATAAAAACTCCCAAAAACTACACCTTGTCCCTCTATTATGGAAAGATGCACCGGCCGATGTCCCTGAAGACCATTTGGTTATATTTCTGATGCACAGAGCATTGAGAATTGACCGCAATACTGGTCTGTTGGAACAAGTCCCTTCATTACTAGCTCCTTTCTTATCGTATTCCTCATATCTACGAACCTGGACAATCACCACCATCTTACCCCTCCTACGACTTAATTATGGATATTACCCGGATATCCAACCACTTCTTACCATACGTGAATTTGAGGCTTTGGATGATAGCAAGGGAACAAAGCATTTGCTATCAAGAACAGGAAAGGATGCAGGTACATCGGACGAGGGAATTAAATCTGTAGGGCGAGATTTGCGTGGATTAGTTGGGCCATGGCTTTATGGAGACAATAGATGGAAGCGAAGGAAAGTCCAAACTGAATCCTCAGAGCAACCCCAGGCGGCAGCAGCATCATTAGAGCAAGCAGGCATCATAAATCATAAATATGCTGGTTGGGAATTGGTATTTGCGTGGATTATTGATGAAGCAGGTGTATCTTGGGAAACAGCCGTCAAAGCTATAGAACAATGGGATGGACCAGGAGACGTAGATTTGGGTGGTTTTGATGATGGGACTGAATGGCTGGATGAAGAAGATCAACGACATTTGGAGCAAAGATATGCAAAAGCAGCTCTTGCGACCGCCTATCTTGTCCCTGAAAGCACTATTGAAGCCTTGACAGGCGTGCATCGAATTATTTCCAGAATTATAAGATTACTCGATCTTGATAAGATGCCTACATTGGAGGCCTCTGCTGCCATATTAACGCCTGTACCCAGCTTCGAGAATAGTAATCATCTGTCTTCGAACAGTGCAACATATCTTCGAAATGACCACCTGGAAGAGAAAAATACCTTGACGAATCCAAATGAACCATCCATAAATTTCCTTCGGGCGTTGCTCGTTAGCGCCTATCTTCTTACGAGAGTAGGGGAGGGATGCACTATTAAGAGAGCTGGGGAGCTTGCCTTGCTTCAAGATGAACGTGAGCAAATGATAGCATTCAGGGGATTTATCTCTGCATTTAGTCACCGTCCTGGTAATGACGATCGATTCTGGATCAAGATGAGGAATGAGCTATTATGGTTACGTAGCTGGGGAGCTGAGGAGCTTGAGGACACTCTCGACACCAATCATGGAAGGGGTGTCTTCGGTCGACTTTCGAAAGAATTTATTGAAGTGGAAGTCTTCAAAGTTCTTCTTGCCAATACTAGTAAGCAATTTAGTCCACTTCAGTACCATTTCCTTCCAGTTAACAACATCATCTCATCTAGGATATGCTCTTGCTCAATCCATCTATGAAATCTCGCCCGAAAAGCCTTTGCCAAAGGAGCTTTTGCAAAGTGCCATCTTTACCGCAGCTGAGAATGCCTACGATAATGCTACAAATCCTAACAAATCTAGGGGTGGTGTCAAAAAGTGTGATGATATGTAAGTTTTCTCGATGTTCCTGGACAGCTATTTTCATAGATTACTAACATATTTTCCTAGTCTCAAAGCATTCCCAGATACAATAAGTGACCACCCTCGAGCTCAAGAACTGCGCAATCTCATTCTCGTCACAGATGAGATTGGCCAGTATAGCTTAGTATTGAAACAAGGACAGCCTTTCCTACCAGTCAATTTGCGTGTACATGGAGACCCCTTGTCAATTTTGAACAAGGTACTCGAACAAAATGATAAAAGTTATACACAAATCAATGATTTCGTACGCATGGGTCGAGGAATAGTTGAAGCGGGTTTGACCTTACAAGTTCCAAATGGGCACCCGGGCTATTCTGATGATAAAGAGTTGAAAGAAAGATTAAATATCGCAGAGAAGCGCGTAGTTAGTATGTGTATTGATGTTGCACTCTCGGAAGACGATTTCGAAACAGCTTATTCCTATGTTGTGACTCGTCTCAAAGATATTGGTCGCCAAGCCCATTGTCGCACCCCAGAACTTGAGCGAAGAAATACGGGACTGGTTGCGCAACGTAAACCCCAGAGAATTGACGATTGGTCATGGCGTGCAGCTTTACAAGCAGGCAAATACCGCCGAAATTCCCAATCAACACGAGCCACTCATTTCGGCAATACTAGTGGGAATCCTGAGATTAGACATTTGCAACAAAGAATGGATTGCTTGTCTCAAGCTCTACGATTGGCACCGAAAGATACTTTGCAGGAGATTCTCAACGTGTATCGTAGATGTGAAGAAGAGCTCGAAACACAAATCAGGCAAGAAGCCGAACAAGAGGAAGCTTGGGATGAAAAGGCCGATGATAGTAATATGCCAGGTGGTTATACTTCTACACCCGCCAGAACATCACAAAATACAAGGGCTCCTCGGAGAAAAACAAGAATGAAGAGGCACCCGTATCATTCTTTGACCTCTCAAAAGAAAGCATTACCCGTGCACAAACAGGCTTATCCGCACTCTCAATGTTCAGAGGAAAGTCACAACGTGCGGACTCAGTGAATGACAGTCATAATATGCCCATGCAAACAGATGGACCTATACCGGCTCCAGATCTTACTAGAACTTCAAGTGGACAAACGTCGATTAGGAAGAGAGATCAAATTCGAAATGTTGCCGTTGGTACTTTGGCTGGTGGAATTGGTTGGTTAATTAACGCACCGCCTGTGCAATCCATTAGTGCTGAATCGTCTGAGAGTGTAAACACGCATTCTAGGGACTCAAGCGGTTATCCTAGTGAAGGTCTAGCGGGTTTTCAAAAGGAAGAGGAGAAGCAAGACAAGGACGAAATAACTTGGGATGATGACGATGGATGGTAAACAAATTAATGGAGTCTTGTGAATATTTATCATGATAGCTTTTGGGTTCGTTTTATATATTCTAAAATGGCGCTAGGGTTTACATAGGTATAGAATTCCCAAGAGCTGGAAAGGGTTGGGATCGCTGGGATGGCCTGGTTGAAAGACTGGAGTACTGTCTTTAACTCTTTTAATCCTCTTCTATGTACCTTATTTTTACGAAAGAAATGAATATATTCAAACCTCGCATGATCATATAAACGATGCTAGTGAAAATTTGATGGCCCAGTGCCGTGGTAAGTCTGCCATATGAGTTAGTTATGTTCAAAGAGTATCCTCAGAGAATTTATTGATAGTCTCAAACTGCACAGCAACATTTTTCTATGACCAATTAATCTCATTCAACATTCATGTTCCTTTTATTTCTTATACAAGCCGGGGAGAATGTTTATCACAATTGCAGACTTCACATATCTGGTATTGATACATATCCCATAAATAAATATCAAAATATTCTCATATTTTCAATCTAATCTTGCAACTACATGACTACCAACAGGTACACAAATATGCTTTTACACAAACACAACCCAACCCAATCCACCCTACAATCCACACCTCCACCAAATTTTGTATAAATTCCAAGCCTTTCTCGAGCTTCGCTAAGGGCCCTCAGCCTCGACACGCTTCAAGATCAAAGAAGCGGCTTTTCTACTGCTAAGAGAACTCAACATGGGCTGCACGTCGCTGCCTTGATCTTAGTAAGTGATCGAAAAACACGGTATCAAGTGGTCGGTGTTGTTATTTACACATCCTGCACCGCTTGGCACTGTATTCGTGAATGCGGGCGTCTTAGGTCCCCCAGTGTGTACTGCCCAAGTGGCAGGGCAGTCGTGTGCCGCTAAGCACCGTGTTTGAACGGGGCAGGCTGGGGCGACCATGGATGGCACTTTACTAAACAGTCCAAGGAGGACTCCGCCTTGTTCAAGATAGTCCGCCCATCTCTTAGCCAGACCACCCCCCCCCCCCTTCTTTACGATATATGACTGTCAGAAAACCCCTCAGCGGGTGCTCGAGGTGGTATTTCACGGGCCGGGACAATCTCTTTGGCTCATGGATACCAAATCCATGGCCACTAGTCAATTTTGGTGACATGAACCGTTTTTGCTAGAATTGTTGATATCGATACATCATATTGGCACCTAAGATCCCGAAGCACCCATCAGATCTACCATTTCTGGAGAGACCAAGATGAGTGACTTTAGGATGTTGGGTACCAACATGATGAACCAAATGCCATCATCGATTGGGTCTCTGGGGGCAGGCCCAGCCCAGAGCCTAAGCCTTTGCTCAACGAACTCTTTTCCGAATAAGCCCTTACTTCCAGAACTCTCAGAGATGGTCAGCTTGAACTCTTTGTGAGGATGGGATACTTCTAGCTTACAACTAGTTCTGAGAGTATAAATTGGTGAGAGTAATATGATATGGCTCTCGAGAAGATCAAGTACGGCTCTCCAACTCTTTTTGCTATGAGGCTTCGACTGTTGATTTCTTTTCCGTCCGTGGTCCAATCTTTCAAGAAGATATGGTGCTGATTAATGAATAAGTTACGTTAGTCTTATCAATTTTATCATTCATAAACTCATTTTCATCAAAATTTAAATACATACCGACATAACCCAGTGGAATTAGGGCTCGCTTTCACCTGCAGATACTGGACAATTCTTTCAAAGAGAGACAAAAATCATCGAGAGCCAAGGCAATGTAAAGAACCTAGGACGATTCAATTCGGCTTGGTAAATCGAGGGTGTTGAGGCGATCCTGAGGAAGACAGAATTTGCGGGACTGTTTTCCTTCGCTGTTAGTGAGGCACTGGCTGGAAACAAAATCCAAGTTATGAACCCCACCTGATAGATATTTGGACCGAAAGGTTATTGAACTGAGAATTGTGGAAGATAATTAAGGTCCTATAGAGAGGTCAGCTCAATCGTACAGATCAATCGTCAAATATGTGGAGTCGTGTATGAAGGTTGCCTCGTAAGTACTTACTCTAGTAATGAACAACAATAATTCAGTATCAATCCGACTATAGATACAGAAAGTACTAAAATGAGCGAGCGGATATTATTTGTGATTAATCTCTTAGAAGATTTTGTATCAGTGAAACTGCTGAAGGTACTCCCATGGCAAAGAAGGATATATAGAAGTAAACTTGAATAAAAGACCTAGTAGGACAATTGAATCATTGATATGAGAAGCTCTGAATACTTGGTAAGGTATTTCAAGATCATGATAAACGTTTCAGCTTAAATTGAAAGTCAAAGTTGTGTGCCGAGATCTAAGATCCAGGTCAAATCAGTAAGTTCTCTTATAGAAGGCTTGCCATAATTATTAGCCCTCTCGACTGCTCCCTTCTAATTGGAGAGGGTTCTATACCCTAACGATTAAACACAGCCGCAATTTTGAATATTGCATGATAATAAATCTTGCTAGTGTCAAAGACTTCTTATTCCCTCCCAACCTAATCTCCAAATCTTTTTATTTTCAGAACTCCTTTTAACAACACTCTCCTATATTCGGATAAACAAAAGTCCGCTCGAAGCGACAATCCCCTGAAAGGTATTTCAACAATCTTCACTTCAAGTTGATGGCAATTGTTTCTATCAATTCCATTGAAAAATTCCACTACTTAATTGTTGCTAATTCTTTTGATTAGAAAAATAGATGAACCTTCAATATCATTACGAAATCAACTTTTCGACCTGGCCATCACCACGGTCGCGGATATGCATTTGACTCTGCAGAGACTTGGAACCATAACTATGTGACCACAAGACATTGAGTCTCTGACCCATGAAAATTTAAGGGGGAGGGCCTGGTTTTCTTCGACAGAGACGCAGGAGAACGGTGGGTGGCGATACGCCACCGGTATTCAGGCTAACTAGCTTCTCACATGATAGTATCGGATCACCGTTAACAGATTGGGTAAGAAACCTTGTTACTGATTGATTCATCTTCTGAAACTGAATCGCATCTAACTATCTCCATCTTCATAGAAGGCCTTCGCTCATGCTTGACCAGGTATTTATTATTGAAGAACATATCCCCGAGCTTGACTAACATATCATCGCACAGGAGCCATTGTACAAGATTGATCGATCTAGAGACTTATATTCTAGGTTTTAGTCATCATTGACATCGAAATCAAGCCCTATATCTCATTGTATTACCCAGCCTCGTCCAAAGCTTCAACGGGCAGATACATCTGCCCTTCGCGATCGGGGTCAGATCCCATCAAAAAAAGAGTTTCATCATCAATATTTCACTTACCAAACTTCAAAAACGAGAGTACTTCACTTACGTATTGATTTGGGTTTCTTCTTCATATGATACAGTAACAAACTTTAGAAGTAATTACCTCAGCACCAAAGATGAATTATTTCGCATTATATGAAGGAGGTGCCAGGAACCTTCCTCGCTTTTGCTCCTATTCTGGTATGCTTTCGATCTTCAAAACGTGAAATCTCTCTTTGCTAACCAACATCAGAAAGCGATTGCTTGAAGGAATGGTACATGGACGAGCCAGCCAAAACCACTTCTCGATGTTCAAAACCAGAACCTGGAAGGCAGAGGTACTTCTGAAAAGGGTTTACGAAGAACGACCAACCATCATCCCACCATAAACAGGTTCAGTTCCCTGCGTGGTGTCGCTACTCGTACGCCTTCACCCCCTGCTATCCATCGATTTGATCCTGCACCAATAGCACCTCGATGGGCTCGGCTGAGGTGAACAACCTAAGTCGTAGTAATATAATATCCTGGAGCACACATGCCAACAAATGGAAAAGTGAGATGAGCTTGTGCTAATGGCACCTCAGCCTAGACCATCAAGAGAATCGTTGATTGCGACTCGTGGACACAGTCTTCCTGCAGTAGTGGTCAAGAATATATAAAGGTGTTCATTGGAATGATCTGGTGGCTTAATGTGCTGAGAATGCTTTGGTTGTACAATTATTTTGTATAAATAGTATATAGTAATGAATATTGTTCCCTATAGCCGCCGCCTGGCATTCAAAAATTGTTCGCGTGATAGGTCGGTACTCGTGGATTCTATCTTCACTTCATGTGCCGCTTGTTCCACGGAAGCTAATATGATCAGCAGACTTTTCGACTAAGATACCTACGATGACACTTTAAACGGCAAATCTAGATTACAATTTGATTTCAAAAACCTGCAGTCACCTCTTCCTCTGTCTCAACAAATCTCATATAGCAACTCTTCAATACAATTTATTCTTCAGAATACTACCCATTGCCGTTTCAACTCCAGGCAGTTTCCACCACCAATGCCAACAACGTTCCATCTAATGTGTGTGCGAGAACTGGCTGCCATGATACAGTTAGAATTTGTCCGATTCCAACTTCAAACGGCGACACTAAGGAGGTATCAGCACCATTCTTTATCCATCTGGACTGAAAGCCTTGGTACAAAGTGTCGTATAGTACAAGTCCATGAAGGTTCAGAGCCAGTGATGATATGCCATCACTGTAAGTTCGGCATTAGCTCTGGGCCTTGATTGGTGATCGAGGTTTCGACCATACCGATAGATTGATGGATCCAGAAGGATATTTCTTGGTCGACAATCTCATGGTCGCTGGAATCATCACTGATGTCCTACTTCAGATCAAAAGCTCCGTTCTCCTTGAAATTTTTTGGGCCTTGGCCAACTCACGAGGAAATCGGTATTTGCAACATCCAAATTCATGGTTGTATTTTCATATCTATACTCTGTCTTTGGCAAGGGAGAGATATCATGTTTCCATTAAATAGAGATAGGGAGATGGAAATTTTACGTGGAACTCCATTGGTAGATTCAAGCTGACCAACCTTCAAAACAATGGCCAGAAAGAAAGCTGCACCTATCGATGCGAGGTTAGCTCAAATCTATCAATGGAGCTCCAAATGAGAGTGATCCAGGAAACTTTGAAGGTCTCAGTGCTGAGGGGAGACTGCATAGGGTTTGATACTCTAGGTATTTCGTGAGATAGCAGTTCTTAACTTAGTGATTGATTTGTGGGATATATCACTCATCTCATCGAGATTTCTCCATTCTTTTAAATTTTATATGTAATAAAACTCCATGGATATGCTTATCCATTGTTTAATATCAGATTAAAAAGCATTTAACACCCACCAGGTCTATCTTATCAGACTACTTGCTGTATGTTAGTTCATTTCTCACTACCTAGGTACCTTAACTTTTAAGTAACCCATGTTTGCTAGAATAAACCAGATTGACCAATGATATCTGTTTAGAATACAATAAAACAATAAGTCTAAGAATTGGCTAAAAGAAATATTTACGAAGCGAGTTTTATAATTTCCAAGAAACCCTAAACAACACTCCAAGTCATTCCAAGATCACCAACACAGATCCTAGGTTTAGAGAAACACAAATACCCCTTCATTACCACTTTTGATATTACCACAATCCCCATCTTAAATTTCAAAGAATTTCAAAACAACTAAAGTTCCTTCACGATGAAGCCACTATATCTTCTTACATTCATTTTTGGATCCCTCTATGTCCAAAGCCTGTTGATTTCAACTTTCTTAGCCAGCAACCACGACGTTCTCCTGGAGTTTATTGTCGGAAGCTATTGGTCTGGCCAAGAGCTAGACACATGTATCATCACTTCAATCACATCTGTTGAATCAAGCTATACAGCTTTCCTCCATTCTTCTGATCATCTACCCGCAAGACAACTCAGCCGCTCTTCTACACATATTAGCACTGAGGAGGTAGAACAGTATCATCCTATTGATACTGTTCCTATAGTCGTAGTCACTGCTATCTCTATGGAGACCTTGTCTGATGTCATATTGGCTACCTCCGACTCAATAATTCCAAGCACCTCCACGATTATCCCTACTATCACGATGTCTTCTATTAACCTTGACCCCAACCAAGATGGCAATAGCCACAGCGATGAAACTGGTCATAATATCGACTCTGAAACCTCCCATTTCAACAAGCCTGCTGCTAGACCTCGAAACAAGGGAACAGATGAGGCGATCAAAGAAGATAATGTGACACATGATGCAGGTATTGACCCAGAAACCTCTAGTTCTAGAGATAAAGAAAAGGTCAAGGCAACTGAGGAATATAATAAGACAGAACGCAAGGACACCAACAAGTCTGATGATACCCCAGAAATCGAGAACCAACATAACACAGCACTACTAAATACGCCCAACAGCCTGGATACTGCTGGCTGTTCAACTACGAAGAATATTCAAACATTATGCAAATTGAAGGAAGTCACTTCTTCGGACGACGAGAACTTCTATACTAAAATTTCACAGCTCTTCAAAGATCCAGCGCTTACAACTCAAGGGTGACTATGCACCCTCAGCACGTTCACTCCCTCCCAAACCTTCCCACAAATCTAGTATTACCGCATCTAGCTAGCCGGATCACCAACCTCTATTGGCGAAGCGACAGACACATCTGGCATACACTTTTCGACTCCTCCGTGTTTGAACTCGTAGCAGACGCGCTCCTTTTACGACCAAATTACAAGGCCAGATCCAGTCTTCAAAACGGACTCCTCGCTACAGACCGTGCCGTTTCACATACAGAGGTAACAGCGCACTTGGCAGTGGATCCTTTGATTACCTTGGCTCCGATGAAGCTTTGGGGTTCTGCTATAGAGGAATCTGATGATTCGCAGCCTGGAGATTCGGGCTCTGATTCTGAGTCTGGTGATGATGAGGTGGGTGGTGATGGATGTGGATATGATGACTCTGACAATGGCTCTGGTGGTAGCTCTGGCAGTAGCCCAGATAGCTCAGGTGGCGGATATGGTGGTGGATCTGATGGCGGCGGTGTTTATGGCTCTGGAAGTGAGGAGGAAGAAGAAGACGACGACGAAGCACTAACAGACGATGAAAACGAAGCCTTAGCAGAAGAAGAAGAAAACAACGACGAGGAAAATCGCGACGAGGACCAAGATTACGGAGATTCCGATTCCGATTCGGATCCTGATTCTGATTCTGATTCCGATTCCGATTCCGATTCCAATGACGATTAACTCGTCGTTGGATTACCTCGTATCTCGGGATCCTTTCGTTGTCTCGGGTTCATTTCATACTACTAGGTACTATTTGAGGGGCATAATCACAGTGATTTACCTTATCCGGAAAGGGCTTTTGTATCCTATTGCTGGTTGGGTGGTCTTTATGGTATGCTTGGCGTTGTGGTTGCTTGTTGATACCCCTTGACTCTCGTCATGATATGTATGTATCTAAGCGGCTATAATGAAGAGCTCATTGAAGAAAGCGATAATTTTCTTTGATAGTGGTGACTATAAGGTACTTGTGATATGTTTGTGGGAGTTGGGGTATTGATAAGGGGATGAATTATATAGTCTAGTGACTACGAGGATCTACAGTAGATGTCTAGATATGGTCCGTGCACTTTGGTCAAGCGATCCTAACCGAGATGTCATGTGAAAGGGGTTTAAAGGATGGTAAGAGTTGTGTATATGTTAATCTACGTCTAATTTTGGGGAGATATGAGTGCTGCTTTGTTTTATATGATCTAGTGTTTGTATGGTTTCATTGAGGATGGGAAGGTGGTAGTATAGATAGAGACATAGACGATTAGAGTTTGAAGAACATCATCGGATGTAGGATAGTGATGATCAGTGCTTTGTATGCTGGATTCTAGGATTCAAATACTCTGGTCGGATGTCTGGTTATGAAACTATAGATATATATGTACAGTGTATGGTTTAAGGCAGCATCAATGAATGGGGGTCAAATATCAGTCATACTTTGTAGGCTATAAGTTAGTCATCTACATCATATTGGAGGGAGTGAGCAAAGATAAATTGACCAAGTGGTTGGTCTCTCAAACAATAGTGTCACAGATGGATCAGAGATGAATAATCCGATTCGCTAGCTGGTATCATCAAGTGTTTCAAGCTAGAAGAATAAACCAATAACTCACGCAATAATCTTCGAAATCTTTTATGAACACACTAACAAAAGATACTTTCAAATGATCCATCATACCCACTATCTTGCATTACAAACACTATCTCATCAAACTCCTCAGAATTCCAAACCAAGCCTCCAACCACCCACCCATCCACCAAACCAATCATTATCTGAAGCACAACACGACCAAACCCAAAACCCAACAAAAAACTATACATCAAACACCCAAAAGTAACCTCTAGCTCCCTCTCCAAAACCCTCCCATCAACCAACCAATCAATAAATCAACCCAAAATCACTTTCCTCTACCTCCTTACTTCATCATAACTTCCTTCCAGCAGTAAGCCTCTAAACATCTGCATATCCAAAAATCCACAAAAACCACCACATACCCACATCCAAAATAAACCCAATATCTGAAGAAAATCATAGATTAACCGTAGACTCATATAAACAAACTCCTCTACTCTCAAGTATTCGAATTTCCAAAACGCCAATTCACACCCCTTAGTCAGGAAAAGGAAAGGGAAAAGATAAGAAACCTATCGAATTATCAAGCATATCACATCATCCATCTTATCCAGGCCATGAAGTGACGAATTAGTGGAGTGGTGAAGTAGTGAGATATGGAGAGATTTATCCGTACACTTCCACATCCATTCCAACTCCCATTCCACTTGATTCTCATACACTAATAAATTTTCATATAAAATCTTCGTTATCAAAACACATGGTATTAATACACACAGCGCACACTGCACGCCTCACATTTAAACCCCAGGCTATACTGAACTGGTACTGGTAAGCCAATAATATGACATTGATATAATACAAATCACATTCTCTCCCCAATAGCTTCAACCGCTCAGCTATCTCCATCACTATCTCATTCCCTTCCCTTCCATTCCAACCCACTTTATTTCTTAAAATGCACAAGCCTATCATGCAAATTTCTTGAAGTCAGAATCTCGTAACTTTTCCCATTTCACCTATTCTTCCATTTCTCCATTTCCCACCCAGCAAAAAATTCCTATCATAAGATTACCCATCAACCAGCAAGCAAATTCATCGTACAATTCTTATCTAATCCGTCCATAACCATGCATTCCCCACCATTTTCATTGTGATCGATACCCACATCACTGATTTTATCCCATATCCACATCCCCATCTGCCATGGCTAGCCTCTGTTTTGCCGTCTTGGCCTTTTTATTCCACCACACACTCTTCTTACTGCTTGAAGCTTTCTCTTACCCCCATCACCTGCAACAGGTGTGGCAGCACACTAGCCTATTCGATCCATCATCAAAATACCTTCGCCTAGTATTCAAATGTTAGCGCATAATTCTATAATCATCTGATGATTATCATCCCATCCTCTTTCAAGGAATGAAACTAAATCCAGCTATGGAAATTTATTCAAGACTAATGATTAAAACTCACCCTCATGATAAAGATCCTCTAAACTACCTCCACTACCTTCCTTTGACTTCTTACCCTTACCCTTCCCCTTTTTATTTGCAGTAGGATTCTCAGCTTCATATCTAAGCTGTTCAGCTTCCTTTCTCTCAATCTCGCTGCCTCCTCATCATCTACCAACCACATTGCAAATCCTTAGTTCGATTCTCCTTACTTCTAGCATTAAAGTCGACACCACCACCTGCACCACCAGTCATGACAACCTTTTGAACTTCTTCTTTTTGCAAGGCTCTCTTACGGATTCTCTCTTCAATCGTACCACGATAATCATACGATAGACTGTAACTTGTCGAGTTTGACCTAGACGATGTGCACGATCCATAGCTTGACTATCAATTGTAGGATTCCAATCAGAATCATAAAAGATGACTGTATCAGCACTTGTAAGATTGATCCCCAAACCACCCAGCTCTAGTACTCAACAAGAAGATGAAAATTTCTGGTCGAGTTTGGAAGTCATGTACAGTATCTCTTCTATCCTCAAGTTTGGTAGAGCCGTCAAGTCGAAGATACTTATAATTTCGATAAGTCAAGTACTCTTCCATAAGATCAATCATGCGTGTCATTTGGAAATACAAAAGAACACGATGGCCGCCCTCTTTGAGTTTGGTGAGAAGAGCATCAAGCTTAGCAAGTTTACCAGAATCAGTAACGAAGCGACGCATTGATGGTACTTTTATGTGAGTAAACTTTTGCTTTTCCGAGGTAGGTGATGGCAAACATTGGTTTTGGTGGATAGAATGATGAAGAAACCTTAGAGGTAATCATTGCTTTCTCTTCAACAGTCGAAGGACCAAATAATGCCGTCTCATTGGAACATTGAATAAAATCCTCTGTCTCTCAACGACTGCACCTCTACTTGAACATGTGACTTCAATTGGAGGAGCGGTTGCACTTGGTCGACCACATTGTTCCATTCGACTCAGACTGGATTCATCCCAACACCCTTGGCCACACTGGAAGAGTTTATTGAGATATCCCTCATTGGTCACTTCAGCAAGAGGCTTACGATCTTTCCGATCAACATTTGAAGCATAGCATGAACAGGGGTGTAGTTCTCATCTTCTTCTTCATCATAGACAATGTTGAGTCTGCCAAGAGTTTGAGGTTTCTGTACAATATCCACAGCACGAGTTGAAAACATCCTTTCTTGAAGCCGTCGATAACTCTTGTACTGAAGTATTGACAAAACGAAGCCATGAAAACGCGCGCGACTTCCTTGGAACTCTCAATGATGTTATCGGGGTTCCATATATTGAAGAGCGATTCCAAACATTTGGCTTTGATACCAGCATTTTCATTGTCCGTCCAGGTAAATCAAGTCGTCCACCTTCACGCCATATCAATCGAGGTAATGAGTACTCAATCATGTTACGCGCAGAGTATGCCACGATAACATTAGGCCTTCCCTCAAAAATGAACCCGCTTCGGCAAAATAACTGAAAGACAAAGGCGAAGTAGTTTCAGCGCGTTCGAAAAAGATCAGGGTGATTACAAACCTTTCGGAATTGCATCACCAAATTCATCAAAGTACCAGTATCATTGTCATCTCCAATCGTTGCTTTCTCAATAAGATCCATGATACTGATCTGGGTTTCGAAGATTGCTGTAGTATGCTCGTTGACGATAAGTCAGATCACAGAAGATATCCTCTTCAATCTTATCGCCCAACTCCTTTTGGACATGCTTCTTAACACGACGAAGCATGAATGGCTTCAATATCATATGAAGGACGCTTGAGTTGATCCTCATTGAGTTTGGTGTTGCTTTGAGCGTGGCTTTCAATATCCTTGGAAAACCATTCACTAAATTCGTCGTGAGAATCAAACAAACTAGGCATGATGAAATGTAACAAAGCCCAAAGTTCTTGCATGTTGTTTTGGATAGGAGTACCAGTCAACAGAAGTCGATTTCTGCAATGGAAACCAAGTAGACTCTTCCATCTAGAACTTTGTGAACTCTTGATAGCTTGAGCCTCGTCCAAAATCATATATTGCCACTTTCATCTTTTGAAAATATGCAACATCCGAGACCACGAGTTGATAAGAGGTAACGAGCACATGGAAAGGAGCATCCTCGGTATAAGTGATATGTTTTCGATCCCAAAATTTTCGGAGGACTTTCGATCTGCTGCTGTACCCAATACGGCAATACCTTCAACTTTGGAACGAATTTGGTGATTTCTTGCTGCCAGTTGTGAAGTGTTGATGCAGGAGCAACAACCAAGAATGGACCCCAAATACCATGCTTCTCGGCGAGATAAGCCATGACCGAAATCGATTGAACAGTCTTACCAAGACCCATTCATCTGCCAGAATACCATTGATGCCTTGTTCGTAAAGATTGACGAGCCAGTTAAGACCTTTAAGTTGATATTCCTTGAGTTGAGCTTGAAGCATTTTTGGTTGTTCAATATCGACATCACCCATACCGGCAGGGTTTTGGAAATTCATTCTCCCCTTCATCATCCATGGCAGGCGCATCATCCTGTTTGTTGAATGCTCTTGCCTTATTTTGAGCTTCCTGGATAGCATTTTGAGCATTGGCCATAGCCGCAGCTTTCAATACAGATTCGTCCTCAGCATCAAAGTCAAGGTCCTCAAAGTTTGTAACCTTTGCCGGAGCAGAGCCTTCGGGTAAATCACCATGATCCGGCTTGCAAGGATCTGTATTGTCGGGAACCGCAACATCAGGATGATCAGTAGACCTCTCAACTTCATCTGTCTTGATCTTTTTGCAATGAAATGGGAGTAAAAGCTCCGTCTGCGAAATAAGGAAATTGAGCTTCCTCTTCTGTCTATTTGCTTCGCGGTCAGCTTCGGCTTTTCTTAGCGTTCTCAATCTCCTGCTTCTCAGCTGCTCGACGAGTGTCACGTTCTTCACGTTCGTTACGTTTCCAGAAAGACATCATCTCTCGCATAACACGCTTGGCACGAGCTTGAAGATCCTTGGTGCCCTTATTCGTCCGTAATTGCCAGCGTTTGGCTTCCTTTGAAGCTAAGATTGCCGTCTTCTTCAAATTTGATCCTCGGATGGAGTAAGAATCCATGGCGAGCTTGTAAACCTTGGGAACTTCTTTCGGGCAAGATCTTTCCAGATTTGATCATAAACAACATGGAACATCTTCGTATTGTGTTGATCAACGGGAGCAGATGGAGATTCTTCCTTGACTTCAACCGGTTCTGTTGGTGGCTTGAACTTGATTTTTAATCTTCGTACCTCCTTCTTTCGATGGAAGTGGCTTCGTGTCTTTAAATTCCGCCGCGTCCCTAACTGGCATGAGTGCAGGTGATTCTCCCTTATCAATAGCCTCTTGAGCTGCAGCAGCCGAGTCCTTCTCTGCCTGCTTTTGCTCTTTGGATTTTCTTGGTCGAGCGCCACCACGCTTAGGTTTCTTGGTAGAATCTGGATCCACAGCAGTGAATGTTGACATACTACCTCCCTGCATATTAGGTTCCATGGGTGAAACTGCTTCGAATCTCTGGACCCTTGTCTCCTCTGGCAAGTATTTGTTTAGTCTGCTGTGCCTTCTTTTTCAGCTCTCTGAGCATCACGAAGAAACTTGTGTCGTTCTTGATCATCTTGTGCTGCTTGAGCCTTGGCCAAGGCAATCTCCTTTTGCTCCATGTTATTCTGGACTGTCTTTTCGCGACGACGCTTCCTCTGCATATCTTTCTTGCGCTCCTTTTCAGTTTGAATCTCATCCGCTTGTACTTTCGAAATAGCTGCATCTCCTTCAACTTCTCTATATCGCTCTTCACCCGCCTTGGCATGCTTTCCTAACTTCTTGGTCATTGAGCTGGTGAAATCTGTTCGGCGTTGCTTTGTTTTTTGCGAGTTCGATTTTTTCAATCTCGAGCTTTCGTTTGAGCGATCGTGTTTTATAAAGTTTCTTCTGTCCCGCGAATTCCACATCGCTATCTTCTGGTTCCTTATCTAGCTTAGACATCAAGGTTAGGATATCCTTTTCTTGATCTTTCGTAAAAGGTTTGGATTTTGGTGTAGATTTGGTTTCTCCGTTTACCTTGCGCTTTGCTGGTACTCGTGATGCTGTAGGTGGCGGAGGGGCTGGTGCGATTGAGGATTGTCGGGAACTTGGAGCTGTAGAAGGATCCGGCTTCAAAGTAGGCGCGGGTTGTCGTAAAGGTTTGCGAGGCTTGGAAACGATGGGTGTGGGGGTTGGTTGAGGTTTTGGAGTTGGAGTTGGTTCAGGAGCAGCACTTGATAGGATACTCGAAAACGCCATTGGATCTGCTGGTCTGTTTGGAGTAGTCTATAGGATAATGAATGAGAAAGATGCAGAATAAAACGTGAAAGGCGAACATAATTATAACTTACACTAGCTGGTACTGGCTCTTGTTTGACGACCGGTCTTTCCTGCTTTACTGGCCCTCCACCAATACCATTCTGTCGACTCACTGGTGATTCCATCGTGGGCACTCGTGGTGATTGGGTCACTGAAGGTACGCGACCTTGTGGGTGCGCGTGTGAGATGGGCGGCGACCGAGGTGGAAAATGGGTATTGACGGGAGATTTATAGGCACCGTTGTAATGATTCAGTTGAACATCCGCAGATGACTGGGGTGGTTGATTTTGTTGATAGGGATAAGAATCACGATTCTGTGGTAGGTTTGTTAGAAAACTCGATATCCTTTTCGCAGGTGTTTTGGAACGATCTTACCTGTGATGTCTTAGCTTCCCTATCGGTCGTCCATGTACTAGATTCCGTAGGTCTTCTTTTACTCGAGTCAGAAGTTGGATCGTAATAATTACTAGTTGGTTTTTGATCGCGTTGATAAGTCGTCGTAGTATCTCTCTCACTTTGGTATGAAGGAGTACTCAAACTCAAAGGATTTGGAGTTGCTTGAAGGGGAATGTGTGATGATATAATTTGAGGTGCCCGCTGTCGATGAATGATATTGATTGAATTGTGGAAGTGCGCCGGCTGAAATTGTTGATGATGTTGGATTGAGAATGGAACGAATTTCAGTTTGTGATTGTTGTCTTGGTGAGGCAACGTCGTAAGTTAGGTTTGAGCCATTGGTGATGCTGGTACTGGTACTTGTATGGGCATTTGTATTGACATTTGTATTGGTACTTGTTGTGCTTGGTCCATTCATTATTCCATTTCGCCTTGTTATAGCAGCTTCATCTTGATCATCATCAGCTCGGCGCATCACTGTAGCATGAAAGCTCGAGTCCATCTTCTTCTTTTTCTTGAGAAATCCTCACTCGATGAACTAGGTAGGTAGGTAGATAATCAACTCATCAAGTCATCCACTTCCATGTATATAACCAAATTATTTAAACCTTTATATTTTATCGATTCGGCGCTCCATGAAAACGAGATGTTGTCGAGGGACTAAAGGACTCGGGGACCATGAGAGGGAAGAAATGAAGGGTTCGTATAGATGTGAGTTGAATTTGAGAATGAAATTGACTTGGTACGAGAATGATTTGAGTTTCGTCTTTTTTTTTCCCTCTTCCCTCTCTTTTCTTTTGGTGATTGATTACCCTGTTGATACAACGAAAAACAAACTTCTCTTATCACAATCAATGAATGAAAGTGAGTGAGTGAGTGAGTGAGTGAGTGAGTGAGTGAGTGAGTGAGTGAGTGAGTGAGTGAGTGAATCAATGGATGAATCAAACAGTCAGTCACTTACTGATTATTAGGAAGATCTAAATAGGGAGGAAATCATTTAATGATTCGAGGTGAGAGTTCTGTTTTGTTCTGTTCTTTTGGTTTGGTTTGGTTTGGTTTGGTTTTGTTCTATTCCTTGTTCCGTATAATTTAATGAGGTTGAATATAAATGTATAGAATGGGATATGAGGGAGGGAAGGGTTCGAATTGATTGATTGATTGATTGATTGATTGATTGATTGATTGATTGATTGATTGATTGATTGATTGATAATAAATTGATTCCAACCTGGAATAAAGAAATATAAAGAAAAAGGATTAATTTGGAAGAATATAAGTATTGAATAAGTAGGTCGATATCTGAATACCTAGGTAGTCTTTGATCATATAATATTGATGATATATAAGATTGATGTATGATGATATATAAGATATATAAGATATATGATATATAAAGATATATAGATATATAAGATATATGATATATAAGATATATGATTGATATAAGATATATAAGATATATGATATATAAGATATATGATATATGATATAGATATATGATATATAAGATATATATATATATATATGATATATATGATATATATATGATATATAAGATATGATATTTATAAGATATATATATATAGATATATGATATATATAGAGATATATATATATATATGATGAGATATATGATATATAAGATATATGATATATAGATATATGATATATTATATTAATATATGATGATATATAAGATTGATGATATCTATCCATATAATAAGAGTATATTTAATACCCGTGGACGTCAATAAAATATCTTGGATATATAAAGTATCTTTCTTACCTGGTAGATATCTCGATATATAGTGGATACCTACTAGGTAGGTAGTTTGACGTATCAATGTACTAATTATAATAAATGCATCAACTAGCGTTCCTAAATTGTAATATAGCAATCCATGCATATAGATACAAAGAAAGGATAAAATCACTCAATTCTTAAATCAGCTAATAATAATAAGTAATAATAAGTAAGAGTGAAAAAGAGTAAAGAAGAGATTATAAAATACCTATTTAGTAGGTATTACTATATTTATAAATGGATGAATGATATTTATAATTTATAATTTATAACTTTAGTTTATTCTATTAAGTACTTATTAATATATTATGTTCATTTACTAACCTTGGAATTAGTAAACCTACTTATTTGTTTAGATAAACATTTATATAATTCAAAACAAAAACACTTGACGTTACGATATATATCATATACACTACCTAGGTAGCTAGGTCCACGGTATATATAGTAATAAAAGTATTGAAAAACAACTACCTACTAAAGTTTATTATCAATTAATCTATCTAATAATTTAATAAACCTTAGAGCTTTGTTTCTTTCTTGCTTATATTCTTTCATTCAATCACCCACCCCCTTCATTGCCCCATTTACTTCCCCATTTCCCCATTGCCCCTTTCCTCATAACATTCCTCATATCATCCATCATCCATTATCCATCCTCATCAACAGCTAGAACCCCCTAAAAGAAAATAGCAATGACATATCGACCTAAGTATCCGATCACATATTGACACTCGTACCTGCGTAGTTATATGAGGGTAAGGTAGGTTCCGGTCAGCATTACCCTTCATCACTCATGATAAGAATACAGTCTGTTATCTTCACGTCACTTCCCAACCATCAATCATCACAACCATCAAAATCATCAGAATCATCAGAGTGTTTAATCATGTTTTTTTCTTTGAATTGGAATTTGAAACAATTAACGCCTTCTAAACTGACTCGCATTCTATCCCACCAAAAGCGGTGTTTAACATCCTATCCCTCCCCGATCCCTCCGCGACCGTCCTCATGTTGGGTCGTGGGAGATGGTCTTGGTTAATGCCGCTCCATGTGTCAAGTCTTCCATCGATGCACCAATCAAACTTTTGTTTGAGCTGAATATTATACGATATGGGTAATATATAGCCACTTTAAACTGCTCCTGCAGAAACCATCTTCTTTCTCAGTGGTTCTTGTACTCGGCGATAGTACCATCCATCTCTTGATGGTTTGGTTCTCGCAAACCATAATATCCTTTGCAATCTTATCAAGCATCTATATTCTATTAGTATAATTACTATTTCATCTGGTGTGAGGAATCCTTACCTGAAATCGTGAGAAACAACGACAACACCACCAGTGAAAGCATTGATAGTCAGCCAAACTGTCAATAGTAGGAATATCCAAACCGTTGGTAGGTTCATCCAACAACAACATGTTGGGTCCACAATAGCCAACAAAGCAAACACAATTCTGGGACTTTTGTCCTTCGGAAAGAGTACCCATCAATGCGGTTTGAGATTCACCACTGAGTCCATACTTTCCAAGTTGTTGACGCCAGTATTGGTAATCTTGACTCTTGGAAGCGTACTTGTCTCTGACGAAATCCAAAGCGGATTTGGTAAGATCTAATTGTTCAGAAGAGTGTTGAGAGTAAAACCCATCTTCAAATGTGTGTGACGAGAAACGGTTCCTCCGGTTGGGGAAAGCTTTCCGGTCATCAGACGGAGAAGAGTTGATTTGCCAACACCGTTAGTCCGACAAGAGCGGTACGAGAGTCCATGTCAACACCGAGGTCGAGGTTGCGGTAGAGATCATCCTGTGGATTTCCAGAGTAGGAGAAGGTAACGTCGTCGAAAGACAAAACTGGTGGTGGAAGCTTCTCAACATCTGCGAAACGGAAAGTGAAGACGATCTTCCTCAACCTTTTGGATCAAACCATCGGCTTCCATCTTGTCCAAAATCTTTTGTCGGGACTTGGCTTTGTCGCACCAAGTTAGCATATGTACAGCTGAAGCAATGAATTTCTGATGTGGACAATTTCATCTTGCTTCTGGTAGGCCTTCATTTTGGTTGACTCTTGTTCATATCTAGTCTTTGCGTAAGAATCGTAGTTACCACCATAGTAGATAAGTTGTCTTTGACGCATATCGATCATGTTGGTACAAACACCGTTGAGGAAATCCATAGAGTGAGAAACAAGGATAAGAGTTCGGTCCATTTCTTCAAGTATTCTTCCAATTCCAAATTGCAGTTGGGTCATCGAGAAGGAGAAGGAAGGCTTGACGAAGAGAGCCTTGGCCAATAGCGACACGCATACGCCATCCACCAGACATGTCCTTGGTCTTCTTGTGGATAGTAACTTTGTTTGAAACCGAGACCGGTCAAAATGAGGGATGCACGAGTCGAGAAAGTAGATGGATCCATAGTATCCATACGCTATTATAGTTAGTGGTGCACACAATGTGTCCTTTTATCTAAAAAGACTTACCTCATAGAGATCCAAAAGGACTGGAGACTCTGGTCCTTCTTCTTCCAATAAACGCTCTGCCTCATCGTCAAGTCTCTTCATTCATTCTCTGCTTCCTTGACGACCCACTCCAAAGCACCCAGGTCACTAGGAGGAGCACCTTCGTTCAAAAGGTAAATATCGACGTGGTCTGGGACGGGGTATTCGCGCATATCGATAGCCTTGAGGAGAGTGGACTTTCCGCAACCGTTCTCTCCAAGAGACCATATCGACGTCCGTATGTGAGTTCGAGGGTTGTATCAGTCAAAAGAACACGACCGTGGAAAACCAATGACGCAGATGTAATCTTTACGTCACGACTTTGCTTGAGCGAACTGAGAACACCAGTTGTGACACGATCAGAGAGACCATGTTTATCCATTTGTGCTGCCAATCTCTTCACCTCGTCCATATCCTTTGTCGCAGGTTGATCCTCATCAGGGAGAGGGTTTCCATTTGCGTCGAGGGCTACTTCTCCTGGGGTTGAAGTACCAGATGCGGCTTTGGAACCAGCCTTTGATTTGGAAGCAAGAGTTTTCTTTGCTGGCTTTCCTTCAGCTGCTCTCTTGGCATCACGAGCTGCCTTTGATGCTGAAACCATCTTGATTAATTATTTGATGTTGTCGTGATAATAATCGATATATGAAGGAAAGAAATTCTTTGATTTTCTCTTTTTTTTTGTCGAGTCGACCTTTTTTGCAGGTTTATCGTAATGCTGGTGGGGAGAAATCTCTTGGTGGGGTTTTTCTCAAACTAAGTGTTTAAAGGCCTTTTCATTATCGATTAAGGGCAAGATAATCTCTGGGGTGTGAACCAAATGAATCCAGAGTGAATATAGCAATCAGTTGTATCAGTTGTCTACTAATAAGCATTATTGTCACAAACAGTATGAAGTGAAAATTGATTGATTTTGCAAACTACCAGATAATTCAAATGACCTACTAGGTTTCTACCAAGAGAGTAGATCAGAAACTACTCTCCTGTTGCTTCTCCCTACCATAGTCCTCACCAGTGGTGGAAAAGAGTGCTGCAAGGTCACGTGTGTCTGGCTAGATTCACCACCGCTATTGCTCTCCTACTTCTTGAACCAGTCAGATTCCTCGAATTTCACATTCCAAGACGATAGCCTTAAAATAATCTGACGTAGGAATTATGGGTTAATCACGTGTTAAGGGCTTCCCTCCATTGCCCGTCCATGTATTCATGTTCTCGATATCACTGTGTTTGTCTCAAGTACCTACAGCTACCTAGTATCTCTTTAGGTAGGTAGTTTGATTTAGATATGCTCATTGAGAAACTCAGCTGCTTAGTAAGCTTTCGATATCCTCTGCTCTAGCCACCTGTTAGTAAACCTATCAGCACTTTCGAATTCGGACAATATATGGTTTATGAAGAATGAAGAATCAACAATGAACAGATAACAGATAGTACGGCTACCTTCATGGACTGATAATGCAAGTAAATTAGTCATCTAAATCACTCACCTCCTTATCCAGATTGGCTTTCACCCATTGAACCCGGCCCTATATGTCGTGACAACAAGATGTGAAGCCAATACCATGTTCCTCACTTATCCCAGAAACTTGAACCTCCCATATTTCAAAAGGACACACGAATATTTATTCCATTTCTCAAAGTCATTCTCTCAACAAAGGAATGATTTAAAGCATCAACCCAATCACAACGCTCATCACTCGAGTATGGATCCCAAGATATACATTTTAGGTCTTGGAAATCTGGGAAAGCTGTGCGCGCACTCGATTGCTATAAAGCCGAACCCCCCTCCTCTCACTTTATTGCTTCATCGCCCACATCTATACCACATGACCAAGTTCAAAGGTCCTAACATCAAAATCTATCATGGCGGTGCCTGCATGGAGAGAGCCATTACGATAGTGAACTCATCTCTGAAGGTGGAAAACATGAAAAGTCAGATCTCAAGAGAATATCAAATCTGATTGTGACAACGAAAGCTCACAAAACGGTGCATGCTCTTTCAATGATCAAACATCGTTTGTCACCTACTTCTACTGTGCTTTTCATACACAACGGTATGGGAATCATTGAAGATGTCAATACCTATGTGTTTCCCAATGCTCAGCATAGACCACATTATCTATTCGGTATTGCTTCCCACGGTGTCTATCAAAAAGGTCCATTTGAGGCGGTTCTTGCTGGCCATGGTTCTATTACGATCGCAATCCTGAAATTGAGGATGGGGAGTCTTCGAATAGTAATTATCTCCTGCATCAAGTTGTAGATTCTGACCTTCTCCGAGCGAGTGGGTTCCTTGGGACGAATTCAGACTCCTTCAGTTACAGAAACTGGCTGTGAATGCTGTAATAAACCCTCTCACTGCTCTAAACGATTGTTTAAATGGTATGATTGTGGAATCTTCCACGCGCGGGGATATAGGAATTCTTTTCGAAGCTTAGTATCCGAAATAAATCGAGTCTTCTGTTCACTTCCAGAACTTCAAAAAATACCAAGTCTGAAAGAACGCTTCTCGATCAAAAGTTTGCAAAGCAGTATTCTCAAGGTTGCTTCAGCCACTGCTCAAAATCGTAGCTCCATGCTTCAAGATGTTAGCAACGGCAGAGAAACTGAAATTCGTTCTATCAATGGATATATTGTGAGAAGAGCAGAGGAGCTGGGTATCGAATGTCCAATTAATAGGAAGATGATTAAGGACATTCTTGCCATAGTCTCAACGCAGAAACAGCAGGCCTTGGAAAAAGAAGGTAGTGAATGTGCCAAAGAATCATGAATTTCTCTGTTCTTATAACAAACTCCCGAAAATGTATATGCGACGTGTTTCCAATAGATTTAAAGATATTTATTCTTTTATGGTCGTCCTATGGCTATGAGATACTCTTCCTTCATTGATAACTTTGGCTGGAGAAACAATCTATCAGGTTAGTTTCTTTGCCACTCAAAAGCCGGTATATACTTTGTTGTTCAAGCTTCAGTAAATATTTTGAGGACCAGAAAAGCATCGAAGGTTCGATTTAAACTAGTCATTAAGATGTGTGAGACTCTCGTCGTTTATTGAAGCGGATAAGGGATGTCAATTCTGTGCTTCCTATACTATCCATACTATCACTTCCTCTTTCCTCTTTTTTTCCTACACTTGACACTTTCGTCTAACTCTCTCGAGGTCACTCTCGGTTGATGATTACCTTTAATGACAGACAAACTATCCAGGGGATCTGAGGTGCGGATATTCATATCTCGAGACTGTGGTAGGTTCCTAGTGCCGGCTGGATTCGGCACCGAGGAAAACATGAGGCTACCATATTTATATATTCATTCGCTTCATTCGCTTCATTCACTTCATTCGAGTCGACTACCACACTCACCCATTCACTTAATCATGTTCCCATCAAGGTAATTCGCGAAATCAGATGGTTCTCTGGAAGAGAAGCAACTACATTCTCAGCCGTACACAAGGCTGTGCGGAAGATTTTGATACCGAGATTCAAGGCTAAATTACTTATAATTCACACCACGATGTATCAACTCGTCAATCATTTTTACTTAAAATGGCTTTGGTCACCTTCCGGAAGGGATCTTGGTTTCTTCTATCAAATTTACAACTACTCGCAAAATTTACTGGAACCATTTTTGAGAGATTTGTATCAATTTGGTAGGTTTTATTTCTTCTCAATATGCAGTGGGTGTACGGACTGATGAATGACGTCAAAGTTGGATCGATCGATATCATATCATCACAATATCTCTTCCTTTGCTTCAACGCTTTATCCGACCATTCTATACAGATCTAACAATGAGACTCTACAATCTAACTTGAATCAATGTTATGAATCTGAAAAGTTGGGATTGTTTCTATGGACTCATATGTCCACTTGTGTATCTGTTATCTCCTCGCACCCAGTAGATATACAGTAGAATATTCTCGTTGAATCAGTCCATCACTAACTCTCCAACAGATGCTCCTATTTGTCCCAGCAGGTCCCTCGATCTGTAAATCAACTCATCACCCTCACGACCTGCGAGTATCTTGTTGCCCTCTCAAGTATGAGTCGACCATGCCAACATCTACTCGAGAACAGTCTCAAGTCATCTGAAATCTCAACCTACATCAGACCTCGCCGTCCTGCGAACCAAAGAGCCCAATTTCCCCAATTCGCCAAAATTCGCCCCTGAAATCCAAATGATGATCTTCAAAGAATCTCTACCAGAAGGCCGCATAGTCGGAATTAAAGCTGTCGAATATCTTGTAGATACTCCAGATAACTGGAGTCAAGAGTGGTACGAAGGCGAGGTTTATGGTGGAAAATATAAGAGTGCAAAGATCGTCGCCTGTACTACTTTTCCTGCCCTTTTACACGTCAATTCCATGGCCCGCAAAATCGCTCAGAAGCAGTACCAACTAGAGTTCAGTCACTGTCTCCCACATCCCATATATTTCAATTTTGATAAGGATAGTCTCTACATTCAATCCGACCGAGCCAACAAGATATTTCAAGGAACTCTACACATGCTCAAGAGATTTCCAACTCCTTTAATCTGCGGTCTTGATATTGCGAAAATAGAAGAGAAGCTCAGATACTTGATGCTTGGCGAGCCGTGTCTTTTCAAAAGCACAACGGAGATGATTTCTCGTATGAAAAATCTCCAGCTATTGGAATTGAAGCAGGGCTGTTTCACAAAAGAGCAGAAAGTCAAGATCTTGAATATTAGATGGAATGAGAGATGGAATAATGGGGGTTTCACTTATGAGTTGGTGGAGTTAAGTGATAGGGATATGGGCTATAAACTCATGGACAAGAAGGTAAGTTGGTATCGTAGTATGAATTTAGGAAAAAGGGACTAAAATATCATGAGGTAATGGTGAAACTGACGTATTATTTTTGCCATAGGACGGCTATTCTGTGTATTTAAAACCACGCAGGTCTTCTCGTCTCATCAAGCTTGAGACCAGGAGTTTCGATAGCCACGAGTAGGACGAAGATAAATGATTAATGAAGCAAGCATCTGGATCAGGGGCCAATCATGTAAATATCTCTATCTCGCCTATGGATCCATAGTAGGATGACTTTTTTTTCTCAAACATAAATGAACCGAACATTCAGATCATTGTCCAACATTTGGTCATCTGTAAGGACTCGGGGAACAATCTGCATGTAGCGATTTTCGCGATATTTCAAAGTCTCAACTCAAAATCCCCCTCTCCTCCTCAAACCACCCCTTCATGCAGAGTCGTCCTTCCCCATTATCTACTTTCAGAGAAAACAGCCGGCTAGCGTTGATCGAACCCCCAAACTTGCCAAGCTCTTCCCAGCACAGGAAATAAAGTTTCGAGTTATGAACGATGGCGCTTAGTATCATCGGATACACGATATCATATCTACGAGTAATCAGGATATTGATACTCTTACTCCATCTTCATGCAGTATTTGTTACATAAAACATGGTGTCTGTATACAAATTAGTTTGCAAGTAGGTTAGGTCGGGTATTTGCGCAGTGCGGCTGGATAGTCCGAATGAGGATGGATGGAGGGTTGAAGGTTACGTACGATTAGACGGGGTTCTTCGGGAGTCCTATGAAGATTTGACGGAAAAGTCAAAACATAGAATGTAAGTTTATTGATATGAACGTGACAAAAGAATGGAAAGATGAAGTCCTGGGTAAGAAAATCAATAAAGGAAGATGGTTTGCTCGGTTAATCGGGTATATACAACGTAACATCATCAATGCAATACCACCCCGTGTTTTACTTATATGTCTCAGAGGGTCAATAAGTGCTGCACTCCTTTGTCCAAAGAGGAAGTCGGGAGATGAATTCAAGACGGAATTAGAATTGATGGAAATTAATTGTTGCATGTCTCAATAATTCTTCGCCACTGAGTTGCATATTTTTGGTTCTTTCTCTTAATGGGTGGATATCGACTTGTGCCATGCTTACTCCTCTTTTTGAGTTATATAATTGAGCTTTATGTGTTGCTAATTTCACCCATAAGTAAAATCAGACTCAAATCAAGATCAATTTACCTGTATTATAATCAATCTATACGTATATCCCGGATCTCTCAATTCAATTCTATCTTCATTAGCAGCCTGCGATGTCTTCATCCCCCAATGACGAAGCACCAAAGTTTTATGACAGTATCAGTGACAGGTATGATAAGTACTATGGTCATGATCCTGGATTATTAGCATTCATTAAATCGAGCCTTGAGCTTTTACCTGCTGATGCATCGGTAAGATTATTAGCACTTTGATTCCGAAATGAGGAGTACTAGGCTGAAATCATAACTTTGAGTGAAGTCAATTGAAGCTGCATTGGCTATATCCTTGGGATATGTATTGGGGGTTATTGTTTGTTGGTTTCAGGTTCAAATTCAATCCTGAAAGTCAATGAGTTGCCAATTGTCATAAAATCTGACTATTCTACCCACCCATCCAATCTCTCACCATTAAAGATCCCACTCTATCCCACTCCAATCTCTTCCATCCACCCAAAAACTAACTTCCTATTCCTCCCAACAGGTCCTAGACATAGGCTGCGGAACCGGAATCCCCACTTCCCTCTCCGTCGTGCAATCCGGCCGCAAACTCCACGGCATCGATTTCTCCCCCAGCATGATATCACTCTCCCGCACAAATGTCCCAGGTGGCATATTCGAACTGGCGAATATGCTGAGTTATGCCCCATCGGAGGAGTATGATGGAGCTTTTGCTATCTTTAGCTTGTTTCATTTCACGAGAGAGGAGATGGAGGGGCTTGTGGGGAGGTTGAAAGGGTGGGTTAAGGAAGGGGGTGCGCTTTTTTATTGGGTGGGTTTGATGAGCTTACTAGGTTTTTTTGTGTATGTTATGTTGGGGAATGGGTTTGGATTACTGTGCTTAGCATTTTGCTGTATTCTTCGTGGAATCTTTCTTCTTCATCTCTGTTCACAAGTCTTCCCTGGTGAACGCACGCTGACTTCGTGAACTTGCAGCACGGTATTTAGCGAGGATATGGTGGGGACAAGGGAAGAGATGTATGATGAAGAAAGAGTGGGTCGGTTTTAGTTTGCCTTAAGTAACCCAGTTATTCGATGATTCATTCAATTAATTGATCATCCCCAGAAATTGACATACTAACTAAACCTCCTAGCTCTCAGCACAGAATGTTCCGCACAGGTTCATGGGACGGGTAGGAGAATACCTCATGTATACAAGAAAAGGATGGGAGAAATTGCTAGGGGATAGTGGGTATGAAATTTTGAAGACGGAAAGGGTAGACTTCTTGCCGTTGGCGGAGTGTGATGAAGAACCGCATTTATGGATTACGGCAAGGAGGGTGGGTAATTAGGGATGCGGTTAAGTGGAGGGGCGAGGAACGAAAGCTGGGTATCATGATAGGCACTGGGAGTTGGATGGTGGAATGGCTTTTCTTGATACTGAAGCGCTTTTGAAGTAGGAACTTCTGTGTTGGTTTTCTTCTATGAGCACGGGATGAGGCTTATTGTAAATCAAAGAATCGTCGCAATTCACGAGCCTCATTATCTATCTGCCTATCCCCTTCTTTCTGCTGTCAAGATCCTACTATACTACCCGGTTGGAAACGGGTTCTCATACTGAAATGTAGGATATACTTCCTGTACGTTCATTCTTGTCATTCAACTAAGCATGGTATTCCATCACTTCACTTGATTTACAATCTACGTCGAGCCTGGGGGTCCCTTAACCCATTCATATCGCAAAAATGGGACAAGGTAGCTCTTTATAAGATTGCCATCCCGAAGCGGTCTGCACTGATACCCCAAAGCGTTCCCATTATATATTTGGTTAGAACAGGCAGTCAAGTATTAAGAATGTAGCTTCAATGATATATATTGGCATGTATCAACTGTCTCTGGACTTGAAAAGAGTACAGTATGTGATATTCTTGGACACAGAGCTTTCAAATTTTTGACTATCTATTCTGAGATCAGGTATTGGGAAAATTATGCAAGTATTCTTTGATTAAAGTTGGCAATCTAATTAAATTGGCTGATTAATCGTAGCTTCACGGCTCATATTATGAGTTCATGAAGTACTGCATCAGGTATATACCCAAAAATTAATTATCCCATGTCTCAAAATATAACTACACTACTCTTATCCAACACGAACCGAATTTCTTAAACTTTCCATCGTATAGACAAAACATACATCCTCCTCAATTTATGGATTATCAAGCTGTATCTGCCTTTGCCACGGGATTAACTCTCTCGGCTTCAATGGAGCCGCTTCATTGAACATCTCTGCGATTCCCTGATAGATATTGTGCATTGGAAGACCCATGGAATCGCAGTGAAGATAGATTCCCTTTTCGATATGGAGGATTCGTTCTTCGTCATCAAGATCACAAGGGCCGGTCCTCATTTTTTGCCAGAGCCACCTGATGGACAGGGGCAACTTGAAAAATGCCATAGATCTTTGATATCAGTATGAGCACATACACGGAAGGCTCCCGGCTTCGACAATCGCTCCCAAAAATCTAGAAGGGTGACGGGATTGATTTTCCTCCAGCCATTTACGGAATTTCATCTTTGTTCTTGGTGCTTCATCAAGCCTGGGTTTGATATAATTCTGGATACCCAGTATCGGCAAGCCGAGAGTATTATCCGTATGATTCATCCTTCTTGGCAGGTATCTCGGATTCAAGATCAACTCTTGGATTGAGGGAGAAAGTGGCAAGAGGCGGAGATTGTGTAGCTCATGATATTCAAGCATATCGTTGTTCCAAATATCTCTGTTTCTCTCACCGAGAAAGCTAGGTTGGATTTCGCGGATTTTTGGGCAAGCTTGAAGAATCGTGTTCCAGATAATCTTTCTTGAAACCAGTTTCTTTTTTTGTTCTGGGACTTCTTGCGTTGGCGAAAGCAATGAAAGATGATTGGTAAGTGTTGGTATTAACTTGGTCAGTTAAAGTTTAAGTACTTAAATCTCTTTTTGTATAATCATCGTTGTTATTCTCTATGTAATCTATGGAATGGAGGACGACTTTATAGACGTCCTCGAGGTGCTAGTACGCCTAATACGGTTAGACGTATTATTCGTACAGCAGCCCAAAAGTCACATGATCCGTTTCCCGACAGTAAGGACACCTTCTATTTCAATATTATCATTATCAATCTGTAATTCTTCTTCGTATAAATTTTCGCTTGGCTGCCAGGTTTTATAGTACTCGATGCTGGTGCTGTATGATATAGATCGTAGTTCAGAAATGTCAAGCTTCAAGCTCACATCACCGTTGATTAGAGAGAAGAGTCGGTTGTCCATTATTAATGTGTCTCGCCTCATATCAATTGAACCAAAGATACTGAGAATAAATCTCCCCCCATCGCGATTCATCAACCAATGTGGTCGAAATACAAAAAAGGGGGTCACGCCCGCTTATCTGCAGCCCATTGCTCTCGTCACCCAAAAAGTCTTTGTCTGATATATTCATTCTCAGTTTGAATTCCGGGGATAATATGAAATGGGGAACTTTGTAGTGTTGTTTCCAGATATCGGAGGACTCTTTGCAAGCAATTCGGAGCGCGGATTGCTCTGGCGCTTTAGAAATTCGATGCACTGAGCCTTTACAGATAGTGTAGAAATTGAATTTCAATACATCCATGAATTTAAAGTTGGCCCATTTTTGATAATCTCCATCCTCTATATCATCGCGTGGATCCCCTTATGACACGCCTACTAGGCACGGTTCGGGTAAATTGTATTCCCAGATCACACTTCTGATTTCGAAAGGCAAATCTATGAACTGATCAAAAGTTTTTTCGGCTTTTTTGCCCGTCGATAGGGGGTGAGATTTCCATGTATTTTGTCGAATCAAGACGACAATGAAGTAGAGTCTTAATCATACGAGTTATGCTCAAGAGAAAATCAAGAATATACTGTAGCATGATTGGCTAGTCTCGTGTTGTCTAACTTGTGTTACGGAGATGGATCTGAACAACTAAGTCAATTGTCTTACTTTAAGATAACTAGAAATGAATCGAGTTGCATTTGACTGGTACGAGCTGTATTCCAATGATGAATATGAGTGATATGATTCAGAATCTAATGATGATTGCAAATAAATATACAGTCCACAAATCAATAATCTAAACAAGAAGTGAAAAAGATAATTATACCAATAGAGACCCAAGCCTCTGGAATTTAGATAGGCTTTAGTTTGACATTGACCTAATGATATATACCCTTAGTTTCTTGAGCTAACATTGATACTTCTCACAGGTACCGGCAAATAGACACTTAACCATCCAACTACCGACTTCGTACAGGGTAGAATGTGCAAGTGTACCAAGACTAAAGAAAATTCTACCAATGACCTTTTCATAGTAGCCGGATTGGGGATAGCTAGCTTCACCTTAATATCTACTACCCTTTTGAAAACCATCATTCTCTGCCTACCTGTTGTCCACCTGTCACTAGTAGTTGCTAGTGACTGACTAAAGCTTTCTCTAATTGTTAAAATATCGATTCTACCTATTTAAACATGATGAATGATGATATAAATACCATTGATATTTGAGTTGGATGTAGTTTAGTTAACTGTGGGCAATTATATACCAATATCTAATTCTTCTCTTCTATCATGACTCTTAACATGCATCCAAAAGTTCAAACAATCAAAAGTTAAAATAAGACTATTAGTTTCCATGGCTGACGGTAATAATGGAACGTTTATGATAGAATCATCCTATCCTAGCTGGAATGAGGGACCATTTAGGTGATTTTTTCAGTAATGGCACCATCTTGTCCCAATAATTTCCAAGAGTCAATTCTAAGTCTTCTCGCTGAATGACCCAATGAAAACATAATAAACAGATTATTACAACTTACTCGGGTCTTTGAACTTTAACGCTAATTGCATTGGCATTTGTAAGAGCCTTTCTACTGATTCCCGAGTCATATTAAATGAGACATTGCCTCATGAAGGTCGTGAATGGCTGACATGGTGTTGAAAAATCAAAATGATTTGGAACTTATCGGTGTATTATTCGAAACGTATTGAACTAATCCTACATAGCATGTTTGTTAGCTTTCATTTTACCTCTTGAACATGACAGCATGTAGACTGCAATATCGAGAACCAATCAATTGATGGCATATGCGAATGTAGATACTTAAAAATGATGGGAAGGCCATCACAAAGAGTCAGAAAAGTCCATAGTTATCTTAGTTCAAGGAATAAAGATAGTTATTAATGAAAACTTAACACTGCGCGTTATTCACGTCCTAATAGACATTAAATCTAATAAAAATTCATTGAGCTACGCCATATGTTTCAGAGAATTCGAATGTTCAAGAATTTTTCGTTTATACAAATACTCCTATTGGTTAGGTTTTATTATAATATCTGAGTTTTTAGATGCTCTCATGCATGAGTATGTAGAAGGACGTAAGACCGCTTATCCAAGCTCAAGAGATTTTGAAGTAATTATCAATGACTTTGAAAGTACCTCACGCTCTCATGGTCCTGACCCTTTAAATTTGACGAGTTGCTACCTGTAAGCCATGACGCTATCTTCAAGATGCGAAAGGCCGTATGTTCTCCCCAGGATGATTCTCCTTCGTTGAATCAAGAAATTATTCGACCCTACTGTGAATAAACTCGAGTTTAATAGCCATGTCAGTCTTGGCAATTCCAAGATTGTTATCACTATCCGTACCGAGCGTTTAGTTGGATCACTCTTCAACGCCTGCTCGCCGTTATTCAGGCTTACAAATAGTCAATCTTGTACTTGCTATTACTCGAGATTGGAGTATCTGTGTATATAATTCTGAGGTGAAAAGAGAGTATTCCAAGGGTGAAAAGCAGATCTTTTTCGCTGGAGTTCATTTGGCTAATCAAGGATAGAGGCCCTTACCATAGGAATATACTCTATCGCTTTTCTGATGCAACAGATAGGATATTTCTCGGTTGATATGATGGTATCAAGAAGGCTTTTGAAGGGTGTGGATTGATTTCAGAGAATGAGTTCTTGGTGTAGCCTTGGAGTTAATAAACTTCCCAATGGCGGATCTAGCACAATTGTCACGAAATGGACTACAAACGGATGCCGGCTGAAAAGGATGCGGACACGTGCGCAGGCCGCACGTGCCCTGACAGGAATGGTTTAGTCACGCGCGGTACCTGCACGTGCCAGGTCACATGTACGTAGCTATAAATATAGGTAGATAGACGGCCATTTCTCTGGTCCTTTAGTTGTAGATTCTAAGGATACTTTTGACCCTGTTTATTCAGCTCTTATACGGCATAAGCGTCACAACTATCATGCCTAGGATTTGGATCATCAGGTCTTAGGATTTGGATAGTATGAAGAGATGGTTTTCCAATTATTTGGTTAAAACCTAGAAAGTCGTAAAGTAAGAAGAGCTTCCTCGCCGTGCAATATTGCTCGAAATAATCCTTGAGTACTTGCCTTCTCCAAATCATTCATCTACACCTAGCTCTTATATCTAAAAGCCACCTGCAAAACAGACTTAGAATATCTCGCTATGTACCCTTCTTGTTGGGAAATCATATAATGGTACTAAGCGGTATGCTAGTACAACAAACCTTTTTCCATTTCTGACACTTCTATTGACTACTTCATCGTACCATGAACCAGCTTATCATATTTATATTATGATGAGAGAGATCAGGCTACACGTACTAAATTCTTTCTGTGATCTTTCTCCCTCGAGAATCCCTTCAGACCAAAACCTAACTGTAAACCTTTTACTTTTTCTCCAGGAGCCATCGAGAGATATTGAGTTTGATTTCGCAACAGATTCTGAGAAATTTGAGGATATGGCCAAAGTGATTCCAGTTCCAATATATATTACTGGAGGCAAAATGATTGCAAGTTCAGCGAACAAGGAAAACTCTTTGGCAGATTCGAGGATCCGGACCGGACCAGAATTTGAGTTCGACTGGAAGAGACTCACCCCGGGCAAGGAATACATTCACACAAACATGTTCGGCGTCGTATATCTAGGTATGTATGTTCTCCATCATATACTTGGCAATGTTCTTCAATAATTTTCAAAAAGCTGGAATATGATTGTTTATCTCAATGAGGACCAAATCGAAACCATCAACGGTGTAAAATATTGATGCTGTTCATTATAAAATTCCGCAGTATACAAGGGAATAGGATGGCACACTCTTTATTTTAGAAGTTTCACTTGCTTACCTCCTACTTTCAAACCTAAATACGTGCCATAATCAGGCTATGTATACTAGGCGTAGCCAAAGCCATGGCTTGCTGGGTCAATGAGAAAAAGATCTATCCGTTTCAAGACGTAGTCAACATGGACTTTGGGACTATTTTTTCTCTTTAGGCTATGATGAAAGTGGTAGAACAAGCATTGATGTCCTTCAACTAGATCTAGCATACCTGAATATCGAGATAGCTTTTTTCCAACAAACAATGCAACATTTGACATTAAAGCCACGTATTTAATGCGTCACTGGCGAGATCCATGGGTGCTAGATAGTGCCTTGTATATATTATAATACTACATTTATACATTTTCTCCAGAAGATGTCAGATTGAAATTCGAATATCTTAGAGAGAGTCTCGGGTGCTTGAACGCAACAGGTATATATACTCGTGCCTCTCAGATATCACATATTCCAATTAGTACATATCTATGAACTCATTGTCATCTCTTTATTTAAGAGCCAATATTGAGGCTATTTGGAAAGAGTTTCCCTTATTTTAGAAGTCTCATTCTTGTAGGGATCTGTTGTAATACCCAAATTAACTGGTCGTCCAAAAGAGCCGCAAGTTCACCTATCAGCTTCTAAGAACATCAGATAAGTTGAAAGACGGGTCATTCTTGACGATCAAAAGGAATGGATGGCTGGCAAAGGGCCACCAGCGCACGTATAAAACTCACCAAATCAGTGGATAAAGGCAAGGAAAACTTCCTCAAGAACATTCTTGCAAGCTATAGGTACTTCAGGGGCATACAACCTGTGGTATATCTGTTGATCAATCACAAAGTACATCAGGCAGAGGACATATTCAGTTGAGACCAAGATAGCGAATTAACTGATTCCAATGTGGCTTCCAATATAATCACGCGGTAGGCCAATCTGGCCATTGTAGTGCTCACTTGAAATTGGGGGGTGGTAAGTTTGTGATGGATTGCTGTGTAGACGCTGCCCTTCTCAACTGCACCAAAGATAGTAAAAGGTGTCTCACGGAGCCTGAAGTACTTCATACTAAAGGAAATATATGTTTGAGGTGGCTGCGGAGTTATCAACCCATAGAGAAAATACCTTGATATTATAGTTCTCTCAATCCAAGAAACAAAGTTATCTGGGTAAATAAATAACCATAGGGTTCCAGATATATCAATTACAACTAGCAATTGTTTGAAGAAGACTTTCATTCAAAAAACTTGTTGCTTGTGAATCTTATTGAGATAGCCAACTGTCAAGTCCAGGCCAGCCGCTCTGTGATTTCAATGCGCTCTCTAACTGCCCAAATAAGTCAAATCCTACTCCACGACCTTCTTCGATGCATTTCTAACTTAGGCCTGGTGGGCTTTCTTCTCAGACCTTTGAAAGAAGATGTGAGCATTAGAGCTCCTAGAGCAAACTTCAAATGAGACTCGAAGAATAGAATCTTGAATATCAACTAAATAGCTCATACTGACATTCATATAAAAATATATATATGGAAGCTGGGGCTGGGAGTATCATGTCGACTAGACAGAGAGACCAAAATCTTAGGATTTGGAAACTTGAGAAATCTGCGTTCAAGATTCACGAACTGTTTTCTAGATGAATGTATCATCATCTGCTGATAGAAATACATATGTACTAGCCATTCCTTCTCGGAGAGTCATATTCCATTACATACTAGACTTTCCCTGGCCTTGGTACATATTGTGTCCGCGGGGATTTCCATCGGGAACCAACGCAACTTATGATAAATCTGAGTTCAATATTCAGGCGCTTTTTGATACGTTAATCTTGATTGTATGCAGAACATCATTGAGGGGGATTCTGTCACGCTTTTTCTCATTAGAGCAGATAGATCTCATAACTCTCAAAGTTGATCAGTGATCTAACCTACGATATGTTCTTCCTATTTTGACTCAATATTCGATAACATCATCTATCAAATCAAGACCGAGCTCAATATTATTGATGCTGGCCAGGAAATCCTGCATAACCTTGAGCCCAAATCAAATAATTATGATTCATCACTGTTTCATCACTATTTCACCAGAATTCAGTCATCCAGTATCTTAAACATCACCAATACACAAAGAGCAAAAGTTAAGCACATTTGTCATATCATGGTGTCTTAATAAGTTACACATAAGTGTCAGTAAGTAGGAAGAAAGGACGGGTATACCAAAATGTTCTGACTTTTCGAAATCCATTCACTCCATCTGAATCATTCAAAGGTTGATTTTATATCTTCATAATGAGTCTTTTAAGAAGAAGTGAAGAAGAGGAAGCCAGAACTGATTTGTAACATGAGTCAAATACTTTACCTCCCGAGGTCGTACTTTGATGGAGATACTCACAAAAATAATTCATAAAAACTCTAGATTTGGGTATTTAAACCTTCTCGGTTTTCCCACTTCAAAATCTTCCCATTCAACAACAAGATTTACATTATTTAGGATCTGATAAAGCCAAGACGAAAATCCTCAAGAAAGATGACCTCGAAATTTTTGGAGTTACTAGCGGAAGAGCGTGGATATATGTGGCAAAGATGGAAAGGAGCCCACCACAGAAGACGGATGTTATTTCATTTGCACTGTGAGGACCGTGTCGCCGGCGAGGATGGTGTGGTTCAGAAAGGGCGAAAAATTCAATCAATCTTCTGGTATAGAGATCAAAACCGAAGAGATGCTGGCTGCTCTCGATCTAAATAGAGACCTCCACCCAGAAAAATCGCTCACTTTTTTAGATTTAGATTTCGATTTTCAATTACTAGCTGATTTGGATTTGAACAATTTAGTGTATGATGTTGGTGAGCTCGCCAACCATATTGTCAGACCAAACAATTCATCACTGACATACTGCAGAAGAATGGCAGATTGACAGGCCATCCCACCGGAAGGGCTGGGGCTACTAACACTGGAAGTCCAATAGTTTTGATTATATCAGAAATGCGAAGACAGGAGAATTCATGGATAGAGTTTTTGTGAAATATGAGTAAGATAAATACAACGCTTTTACCTGCTTCTCAAATCTCCCGACAGGACTCCGCCTCATGATCTGGAAACAAGCGCTCCCGGGTCCTAGAGTTGTACAACTCGACGTCTTTCAAGACAAACGTCTACCAGATAGAGATGAATCCGGTTTCCTGAGTAAAGTTCGTGTTTGTCTTCTCTCTCGGGGAATGGGAAGATTCCGCTCGATATCTGCCAGGAATGGAGAGAGGTTTTCCTGCAGCATTATACGCAACTAAAACTTCCGGATCTGACGCAATTCACATTTAGTGGTAAGATAAAAAGGGAATTCTCTTTCTACTCTACTTCGACCCTAAGGATACTCTTGAATTTGATATGTTTCGGACCCGTCAGTGGACCGAACTGTTTAAACTACATTTAGATCTTTCGAAAATTGAGCATCTTGCCTTGAGATACAGGAAAAATCACTTCATCAATATATTTAATTTGTGGGCGCATGTGAAAGCCCATTTTCCAAGCCTCAAGACGTTCGGATTTTTCGTCGATATGAGAGCCCGCTCACACCATGCCTTACTTAATGATATAATGGTTGAGCGGCAGGAGTTGGCAGTACTGAATAAGAACACGCTTGAAACCCTTTACTACAATATCACCTCTGTTGGAGATAGTCGTAAAGCTCGTCAGCTACGAGAGAAAGTTGATGACCTTCTCGAAAACGGAAAGGAGCTAGAGAAAGAGTACAGTGAACTTGCATTGGCTGATCCAGACTACTGGGGTAAAGGTGACTTTAACTTAGCTCTCCTCACTATTGAAATCTTGAATCAGAAGGACGTCAAGGGAAAGAAGCGCTCAGATGAGATGTTTTTCTTCGAAATCCAGATACCACACGTTCAGAATAGGGTGGAATTCTACGATCTCGGTGTGGATTTTGCTTGTAAGGAGGCCGGGTCAATATAACATCAATATCAAGGTATCAAGGAATTATATGAAAGTTAATCCTAATTCAAGGATGGTGAGATAATTTTCGCCAAAATCAAGGTGCATAAAAGATTGGGTATGGGTCGTTTTGCTTCGCAGTTTTATTGAGCCTGCCGATGGTAGTAGTGGACAAACGAAGGGAAGTTTCGTACAGCATATGTGGGTGGTATGATGGAGGTAGGGTATAGGGTACAGGTGTCAACGGTCTTTTGTTTCAAAACATTAGTCAGGTTTTCCTGGGTGGTGCGGCAGTGAAGAAATGAATCAGTAAAATTAAGATGAGATATTATCTACGCATTTGTGGGTATATGTGTGATCGAGTATGAAAATTCTTTTGTTTTGTAGTGTTAGGTTAGCCGCAACGTCAAGAAACAAATGAATAGTAAGACTCAACAGGGGAAAAACCACTGACGAAATGTCCCCCTTTCGCGATCTTCATTTGTTACAATACCTGGCAAGTGCCAGCGAGTCAGACTCCGAAACTTAGCTTCCATCATTTGACATGCTGTGCATCAAATTTAGGAGATCATTGACTGTGCCAACAATAGTTCCTTTACAGTACGTTGACACTATCTAGTACCTCGTGCATGCAGCTAGGTGTTGATCATTAGTAACCATTTGAAGCAATGAATATACCCCGAGTTCAATAGATTCTTCCTGTCAGTTCACCACTTCCCCAGTCCGCCGAATCCTTTTAATCTTGAAGATATAATATATCATACTCACAATCATGAAGATCACTCAATACTTCGGGGGATCATCGGTATGAAATGCCATTTCTTTTCTTTTTTCGGTACTGTACTGTCAGCATTCATTCACACAAAACGCCGGCGCGGGATTGAGAGACTTGACATGATAGGTCTAAAGAGAAGAAAGCTGTTGAATATTCCCCTCATTGATTGCTTTTGGGACTCACTTCCGAGAGACCGTCGTTTACAAAACGGGTATCGGGAGGGTATAGAAAGTTAAATTATCACATCTCCGCGCTCTCCACCCTCCAAGAAACGCTGGAACCACCGAGTTAACTGGGCGTTTGTTACGGACCTTAACTCTTTCAGTATACTGTTTGTCTCCCCACTGTTCAGACTCCACTTCCGCGAACAACGAACTACTGAGCGAACAAGTACGTATGTTGCAGTAAGTATCAAGTGAAGTGAAGTGAAGGGAGTCTCTGGTCACAAATAGTTCAATCCCTGCCTGTATTTGGTCCCTGCGTGATGATGACTCTGATGAGACACGGGCGGGAGTACGGAACTTAGATGGGTATACGGTACTTTATTGTATACATGATCAACTGACAAAGAAGGAATTCTTCATCAAAGCAGCATTTTTCTCGGACGTCTACCCATGTAAGAAATGATGTTGAGATGTTTTGTTTTTCTTCATCTTCTCTTGAATGAAATCGTAACTACCAGGCATGTATGATGAATAAAAAGGGGAATGGAGATGGTAGAACGGGCAAGGACCAGCATTCTTATTAACCTATTGATTGATCTTCAACCCTTACTTAACCTTACCCGACATTCCCGTATTTACGTCCACTTTCCCCTGATTTTATACTTTCATCATAATATAGTGCTGCAATAAACAAGCTCTTGTGAGCTTTATCCATGAGAATCAGAGAGTCATTATGCAATATGGCAAAAATGTAAAATTTACTTCCACAATATATATGACATGTTATAGATATATGTGTAATAGATCATGATTAGTTCGGGAATGAAAGCCTTTTTCGGTACAAACGCATAACCCCAGAGCAGAGGTTATGCTGTGCCACACGGATACATACCTGCTGTACTTCCTGTACATAGGAAATACCGGATGCAGTATCCAAGATCTTACAGTAACAGTAACACACTCCGTGATGATGTACTGTAGAAGCGGAAGCTTAGTTTTACACCATTTCCACGTGGAATTCAATAGCGTACCGGCGTACCAGCAGTAGGGTAAAATCATAACATTTTGTATCCTGTCATCGACCTAACTTGGCTCTTCGTCATTTGCCTAGCAAGGCTTTAGGGCTTAACAATTTCTAGATGATGATAGCTTGAGAGATTACATGCTCGCTCAACCTTGGCTGGTGTATATTTCACGTCGTGCGGCATGGAATTCACAACTTTTCATTGGCACTTGGCACTTTTCTCCTAGTCTTTGTGGCGTTCCTTTTACCTAAATCGTCGAAGAGTTTTCAGCTTGATGACCAGGGGAGGGGGTCATCACTATGGTTCATACCTACAGATAATTTAGAAACGTCGATGTACTGTATTTGTCAGGGAAGGAGAATTTATTCGCCATGTAATATCTTTGAGTTTTGTGTTTCTCGGAAGATTGTCATTGTAATGATTGCATACAAAGATAGGCTCCATTTCTGAATTGAAGATAGTAACGCTATGAAGTTCGTATGATGTTGCATGTTCGAATGAGGTCTCGAATCTGCGAGTCATTCTTTCTTTTGTACGTAGTTGCTACTTTCTTCTCAAAAGAGGTCAAGGCCGGCGTTAGGAACTCCGGAGTACAACGCAACGATAGATGAGGAAAAAAAGTGTTTGATCTTCGACTTCAATTGATGGTCCACAAGTAGTCGAACTATTTAACCTATCATACGAGCCTAATCGGCAAACTTCCTTGTTAAGTTTTCGGTTCGGTCGCATCTTACTGTGGAGTCTACACTTGACTACAATAGAAGCTTCTTGGAACCTTGTAAGGATGATCTAGGCGTTATGGTTTCCCCTGCTTGCCATGTGTATTCGCGTGTTCCATTTTCTCTCTTCATCTATGGGCTTGCAAATCCTTTCTTTTCATCACCATCTAAATCCCAGGCGGAAAGTTCGAGTTCTGCGGCATTCTCATTCTATGTAGGTATCTCTCCACTCTTTTACACACGGGGCAACTAGTTTCCATGGCCTTATATTCACCCATATCTATTGTTACGTTTGTCTTCGATCTTTGCGTTCGTCTTTCTTCTGGTCTTCTAGATGCAAGCCACACTTCTCCATCTCAAATCAATTTCGATTCTGTAGCGATGAAGAATATGTTGGACGACGCTTCTTCTTCATTGGTGCCTCTACCGGACACCTTATCTCATGGTTTAGTTGCTGTCGCTACATTTGGTCTTTTGTCATTTTTCTGCTCCATCAGCTTGTTTTTTTACCTCACTTATAAAATCTTATCATGGAAGAGAAAGACGCCCGTCGGCCAAAGTCAAACATCCCGCCCGGTTAATCAGTTTTTATTCCTGGTATATAATTTACTATTCGCGGATATTCAGCAGGCATTGGCTTTCCTGCTCAACATCAGTTCGCTCAAGGATAATGGAATTATAGTAGGAACTTCGACTTGCTGGGCTCAAGGGTGGTTTGTGTCGACGGGAGATTTGGCTAGTAGTGTATTTATCTCGGCCATCGCATGCCATACTTTCCTCAGTGTGGTCAAGCAATATCACCTCCCACAATGGGCCTTTTACACCATTGTGACCGGATGCTGGATATTTATCTACGGACTGGCTGTCATCGGAGTCTTAATGCATCCAAAGGATCTTTATGTGAGGGCATCTGCCTGGGTAAGTTTATATCACTCTTCAAAGATTTCTGTGGGCTTATCTAACGATTGACTATTTCCAGTGTTGGATAGGTGATAAATATCAAAACGAACGGCTTTGGCTTCATTACTTTTGGATCTTCGTCGCTATGTTTGGCACAATCCTAATATATGCATGCATCTTTCTTTACCTTCATCAATCACGCTGTCCTTCATCTGGACAAAAATCAACCGATGTCCATGGCGCTCAACCTCTGATGGTTCTCTATCCATTGATTTACACCGTATGTACGATCCCGTTGGCCGCCGGACGTATCGCAGCTCTTGCCGGAAAGGAAGTTAGTTTGGGTTATTTTTGTGTGGCTGGTAGTATGATAGCGTGTAATGGATGGTTGGATGTACTACTATATGCAAGTACAAGAGCGGATATTCTGTTCAGTGAATATCCTCCTGGAGAGGAGACAGGTTTGGAAACTTTTGCATTTATGGGAAGGGGACATTCATTGGGAACAACTACGACTATCGAAGCTGGAGGTCTAAAACCCCAAGGATTGAGAGGTAATAGAGGCAGTGGGAATTTGGGAAGGAGAGGACATGGATCAAGTGATAGTACGGATAATCTTTACAAGATGGGAGATATTTCCGTTGCGAAGAATGTCAGTGTTCGTGTGAGCCTAGCAAGAGAGGGAGAATTGGGTATTGGAGGATATTCGAGGGGAGTGGGAAGAAGTAAAGATGATAGTGAAGAGCATGGAAGTGATTCAGGCTGGGACAATTCAAAGAGTAGGAGAAGCGAAAGTGGGAAAAGTGGATTCAGCGACATGGCTTGATCTTTGATAATGTCATTGATGTTTCATGATTATTTCTTTTGTTTACAGCATTGTGAGGAGCGGTGGAGTTTTTTGAGCATCGGCGTTTATACTCGCATCGCGTTGATACCCAGCAAGTATGATCATTAGAGGGTAGATACCATGGTTACATTACATGGCACTTATATATCTTGTTATATCAGATAGATAAATTAGGAAATAGATACAAATATGAAATGCATACATGGCAATCAACACTGTTGACTCTTTTCACTACCTTGGTATAACATTGAGATGTCTTCATGTGACAAAAGAGCCAAGCTGCTGATGATGTGGGTGTCAAGTAGAACATCAGCAGCCATTTAGGCTACCATAAATCTCAACCACGATGATCAGCTTCCCGCAAAGCACTGCATCTATAAATATTTGAAAACTATCTCATCTCATCTCATCTCATCCACGTTGCATCAACATTCTAGAAGCTTACCACGGATGATCCACCTAGACTTCCCCAAACATGATAGCCGCAAATATTTTCAAACGTACTCTAGCCGACCTCCAAATACCAACCTCTCAAGCTCTTCCAGATGAGAGTGTTGAGTCAATACTTTCTCAGCCGCCATTTCTTCAAATACCATATGCACTTAATCTTCGCACGATTTCGGCTCCCCTCCTCTCACCAAACCTGATATTCCATTGAGGTTCTCTGTTCCACTTGCCACATTCATCACTTGCTCTTCTTTCAACCAAGTACAACACAAAAACTATATATTCATTCCTATCACCATCTGAAAGCTCAATATTAAAAATAGACGGAACAGAAACAATTGAAGACGAAGGAACTAGTACGGAGGTCCGACAGACGGAATCAATTACCGAGTTGAAAGAAAACTGGTGAAAAAATCGGCTTTTGTGCGGATGTATGAGGGGATACTAAAGGGCTACAAAAATTTATTCGGAAAGTGTTTGAAAAGATGGGGAAGGTGGTGGAGGAGTTATATTATTTCATTGTAGTGCAGGTAAATGTACGGGTAAGATTGCCGCATTGATTCTTGCTTTTTTTTGGGTGCTTCAGAAGAGGAGATTGTGTTGGATTATGAATTAACGCGGATTGGGATTGAACTTCATAGAGAAAGAATATTGCAAGAGATCGGGAGATGGGCTGGGGGAGGGTTGGAACAAAAAGGTCTGGAAGGCCTTTCTAGTGCGAGAGGGGAGAATATCTTGGGATCCTTGAATTGGCCATGGATGGAGGGGGATGGGATAGATATGAAGAAGGTAGAAAGTGGAATGAGGTTGATGGAAGGCCTATCAAAGAGTGTAGGTTTGAGATTCGTGAGTTGAATAGAATCAGGAAGAGTCTTGTGAAATCTCAAGGGGCTGTGGGCTGTTTTCTTGCCGAAATTGGAAATGATGACATGGGAATATTGATTCTGTGTCTCTCATTCTTCAGCCCTTAATTCTAGATTCCTGTCAATATCTTTCTAGATATCAAACTGCCACGCGTTATGTGTTCTCTAGATGAATGTAGAATATTCTTACTCGTTTGGTCATTTTGGATCTTGTCAGAGCGATATCTAGCCAAATAAAATAGCTTCAAGCGACAATAATCTGCGGCTATGTTGGGCTAGTATTTGAGAATATTAGATATTTGCCTGCTATTTTGCAATAACTATGCATGCGTATCTGCTGAAAGCTAAAAAAAATGATAACCCGAAGGTATGTGTGGATGCTCTCCGTAAATAGACTTCTGCCGTGTCATCTTCCACCCACTTCCTCAAGGGCTCAAATCGGATTTTCTTCCCCAAATAGTTCCTTAATGCGGTCATATTGATCGGGTAATGTTCCATCCATATTACATCTCATATGAATTGGTACTGAGTAGCGAGTCTTTACGACCATAAATGGCCCCAGAATTCGATCCTTAGACTTTGATTTGGTATAGAAAGGAACGATATAAACCATCCAAACTGGCTTGAGATGAATCTTTTTCCAATAACCCCATTGCTTTCCAATCTCCATATAAATGCTCTGGCACTCTTTCGAGCTGTGCCAACTGTCTAAATCGAAGTTGCTCGCATGAACATATTGTCCCATCCATTGATTTTGCCTCAATTTCTCTATCAATGTCGGACTAAAGGCTAGAAGTTGAGTGTCGATGGGGACACCAGTATATCCTGCCGGTATAGGATAGATGCGAGCGTCACTAGTATTGAGTATAATAGAAAGCCGCTCGAGGCTAGGAAGAAAGGTCTCTGCATTCATCCAGAATGAGTTTGACATAGCCTGGGCATCTTCCATCAAATCTATATTAAATTTATCCACAATAAGATATCTAAGTGCGGTGAAATCTATTGACATCTCGAACCTTTTAAGATTGGAAATAGCGCTGTAAAGATTGATGATGTATAAGTTGTCCGATCTCATATTGAACAATGGACCGGGGCGCCCTACTACTTCAACTTCCTGAAAACTATCATCCCAGTCTGAATACTCTCGGAACTTTTGACCAGCATTTTCTCCAACGAAATTTAGTCGACTGTAATTCTCTAGAAACACCTCTCTCGACAAGTAACATGAAGGCTGTATCTGATATGACGAAGATGATACAGCTTCATGAAATTGTGATATAAGGTTAAACTGGTCAAGAGAAAGATTTATTTCGACGCCATCAGCCGTGAGTCTTTTGTTGAATTCCAATCGGAGGAATTGAGGTGGTGGCAGGGCCTGAAACCATATTTCTCGTTGAATTTCGACTGGCAAATGTGGAAATAAAATGAAATGATGTAGTAGGTACTGTTGGACATAGGACGGAAATAATATTTTGGGAAATTTGAGTCTCAAAGCAATCTAGCATATCTATATCGATTAGAGAAAACATATCAGTTCAGTACCCAATGACTGTGGTGACAATTTGCAGACATACCGGAACCATAGCAAGCTTCTTCGATCTCTTTCCTCTTGTGTCGGTGAAACTTCAAAAAACTCCATGGCAAGTCCAAGCCAAAAGAAATCAAAAATAAATTACAAAAAGTCCGAAGTTGTTTGAAACTTAAAGTCCGGAGGTCTTGGAAAAGGAGAGATGAGAAAATACCAGAACCCTCCCATAAGGGAGCTAGTTCGCGGGCCTTTCGCCCCCATCAATAATTCATGGAGAATCACATATACTCAGTGAATTCAAGGCCTATACCCCTCATTATTGAATTAATAAATGTGCAGGTATGGAGAGCACAAATGCTCATCAAGTATACGAAGGACTCGCACTCATATAGTTTGTCCCTTTCACCAACAAACTTATCACCTTTGACGCATAATTGCCTATATTTCGTTATTAATTTGGTGGCTATTTAGCGTAGCTGTTTCCCTTGATATCATCGCAGCCTTCTCAAGCCCGCCATAATAGTTATAAAAGCATTTATCTTCATTTGGCCGACCTGAAAGGCTAAAAGCTCAATACTTGCTTCTATGATATCAAGATTTCTCCCAACTCATGCAAATAATATGAGAATATATGATATAATAGGGAGTTGAATTGATAAGCGAGAATTGCTACTCGGCCTTCTATATATACTATAGCCAAAGTTAGGGACCAGATTATCCATGTAAAACCGGGATATCAACGAACAATCATTTATGATAATTATGAATATCAACATGTATTCGCAACCACGAACTCCATCTCCCCTTTCTAATCGAACAGTACTTAAGGACAGAGTATCATCTTACAATGTACTCCGAACAGAAGTGAATAGGCTTGGACCGAGTTTCACGTAGGTATGAATCTGTGTCCCTCTTATTAGGTTGCATCAGTCATAAATTCACACTTCCCTCCAGAGCGATTGGTTTATGGGGTGCTTGTTTTCCGTGTAGGCTAGGCGCTCACGTATAGAAGCATTGGGGAAGGAGGTCTTTTGCAAAACCCTTCCTTTGAATCTATATATTGAATAGTTTCGAGTGATTTAAATAATCGGTTTGAGACTAGTTCTGTTTCAATACATACAGCTCAACTCAAAATTCAACCTATTTAAAACATTCGACTACTTTGATAGATAAAAACTGTGTGAGGTATGCGATTTATGTGAATTATTAAACCAAAGTTAGATGATCCAACATTTCAGAGCAACCGAATTCATTTCAAAACCCCATAGTTGGGTTTTGTTTCAAATAAAGCGATGAGACTGCTACAATCATTGAAACCGCTGAACTATATATCACTTTATGCTCAATTACCCCATGATAATATCTCATATGATCATCAAGATATCCGTTGTAAAAGTCAACATTATGGAATCAGCCAGAGAGATTTCCTTGTAACAACGAAAAGTGTTGTAGGAAACCAAGATGCTTTCAGGAATAGAATCATTGACCGCTACAGCTGCCATGTAGATAGCGCCATGTAAAATTACAATCGCTATTAGATGCTTGAATCTTGCCATCCCCCATTCCGTCATATTGATTCATGCTTAAATAATGAATCAGCAGAAACCAAAAGCTGCATACAGAAACAAGGTGGTACAAAAATTCACTGCCATCCAGATTCTCTACAGATGGCTTACTGCTGGTAAATTCACTAGAGCAATGCAGCTGCGCTTCAAGTCGAACAAAGTATATTTCAAAGAGTTCAGAGGGCCATCACTACCTAATATATAAAATGCATCTATGTTGAGGTGGTTATCCTACAGAGGTGGGTACAGTATAGGTGTTTCAGTTGGTTTCCGACTTCCAGCATTCTTTTGAAGAAATATTGTGAGCAATGAAGGGGTTGAGTGAAGATCGGATATTAAGTTAGTTTGACGGTGGAATAGAAGGGTTTGCCGTTGTGCAGTGGAATTTTGTATTCGGGGAAACAATTAAATGACCCGAGAATTTATCAATTTAGAGAAAATTTCAGAGTGCGTGTCGGAAACCGGAACCCCCAATATATGAGTAGTAAATTTCATAAGGGATGGCACCTAATCACCTAATCTACCCTTGATATGTGACTGTGTGACTATATGATATACCGAGGTATTTCTATATACTAATTAGGTAGCTTAGTTTTTGCGTTTGTTTAGCTAACTCGTAAGTGGCTGGTAGGTATCAACTCTTTTCTCTCAATGGTTATAGAGCAACATGAATAACGTCTGCTAATCACTTGTTGGTCAATTGACAAAATGAGTCCACTTGGCACATCAAGTACACTCGAAATCTCAAAGCTCTGGTAATATTGCAATAATCAGCCCCATTGCGCATATTTGGTCACTTTTCAAAATTCAACCCTTTACTCTAGAACATCCGGCACAAAGACTGAGTCGTGGCGGCACACCAAGCAGCGTTTTACCTGCTCAGCAGCCGTGATGCAACACAACAAAGTCTAGCATAACCAGAAATTTCGATGAATAATCAAATTCGCAAACTAAAAGGAGTTGATAACTTAGGAGTCACCACCGCAAGCGGGGAAGAAATATCAGGAAGAAATGACTTTGAATTGGCCCAGCCCCAGGAGAGGTATTGCAAATTCAGCCATCGCTGACCTAAACCATTCTCACAGTGGCATTCCTCAACTTTATACTCATCTGATTTTCTCCTCCGCATCCTAAAAGCTTCTCTTTGTTCAGTAGTAGCAAGCATTTCGGCTCATTTAAGCTTCCGGTGCCCGGCAGACTACGAACTTCTAGAACTAGTTGAGAGTACGGAGGAAGACCAACCTCAATGATTCATGTTCCAAAATGCCTCCCCAATATATCCCATTCCAATAACCATATTCCCCACAGCCCAGAAAACCAGATGCCTTTACGTGCTTATCACATTCCCTTATATAAACTGCAGAAACTCCCATCTCCACACATATTCATCTCAATATCTAATAAAATCTACATGGGGACATACAGTCCATGCCAATGCTAAATCTTTAACATCATGTAAACATCCATCATGTTTGTGCTATACATTGAAATCTCAGTAACCTAATATTCTTCCATCCTGTAAATTCATCTGATCAATTTTATATCTTACTCGTTGACTGTATGAGCAAATGCATATAAAACAGATGATGAGGGGGATACCATTAATATAGTACTAGGAGTTCCTGGACTAAGTACCTAGGACTCACTCACTAATACTCCCGGAATTAACGAGATGAGCAAATACATATCCAATTTCTCAACACATTCAGTGATTGTCATTTATATCCACTGTTGACAACTTACGATTTATGATTTACAAAGTAATATTATTGCCACACTCTGTTCCGATAAATGAATATGCAGCCGCTTGTTGCGTTAGGACTCGACGTCGATTGGTGCCAAGTCACCTAATTTTTACTTCCGAGCTGGACTGAATATTGAATGTAGGTTCTTCAGACTTGTATGGAGTGATGACTGGTCATTCATACAAACTTGGAATATTGAAATAGACTTAAGTGAGACAAGTAGATAAAATGTGGATTTGTGTTGAAGGAAAAGTGAGGGGCATAGATGTGAGGTAAGAATTAGAAAAATGGTCTTGATGAATCACACTAAAGATTCAGGATCATTTGTATGTGTGTTTTCAGCCCCCAAGCTCATCCCGGTGTTCTCATATGTCAGCGGTAAAAACCATCGCATTTGTCAGATTCGCTGATAAATCATCTCTCGTTAATCAACAGTTAAACACCATGGGAAAGTCGTCATGCTCCACATTTCAGGGAACAATTTGGTACCCTGCCAATCATGCTTGCCGAAAAGAAACATATCTAATTTGGATACGGACTTCGGTGTACAAAGAGCACCGGCATGGTGTCATCACGATCCCTTCGACTCCTTTGACATATCTTGATTTGTGATCAAAGTTTGCAATGTTCAGAACGGGCATATATAATCAATGATGAGCCTCCACAAACAATCAGAATCAAAGCGAAAAGGAAAGATCACTTTAAAAAATGACGGCAACACAACAGCAATCACTCATCGTTCAAGAGACTGGAAAGCCAGTGATTGAAGTCACAAGACCTATCCCTAATCCCAAGGAAGATGAAGTGGTCATAAAAATAACGTCAGCTGGAAGTAAGTGTCTTGTTCTCTTTCCTTTCGACTTTCATGAATAAAAAGCTAAGAATCTAGTAAATCCACACGATGGAAAAATTCGAGACTCCGGGCTCTTCAACCAACCCCTACCTAATACATTGTGCAATGATGTTGCTGGTATAATTATTGCCAAGGGTGAAAAAGTTTTTGAAGTGAAACTTGATGATCATGTATTCGGATATGCAGGCTTCGAAATAGATTCCAAGGGCTCCCAACAATACGCGATCCTGGAACTTGGATGCTTCGCCAAAGTGCCGTCCAATATCACTGATGATCAGGCGGCGACATTTCCAGTAAATTTGTTCGCTTCCGCTCTTTCATTCTGGTCAGAAAATTTGTTGGGAATTCCTGCTCCGTGGACAGACGATAAGAGCTTTGATGCTCCATCACAGTCAGTGGTGATCCTTGGTGGAGGAAGTAGCTGTGGAAAATTCGCAGTTCAAGTGGCAAAGATCGCCGGGATTGGAAAGATTGTTGTGGTGGCATCGAGCCCAAACACAGACGAGCTTAAATCTTATGGTGCGACCCATGTCATCGATCGTCATGGTAAAGATGCAGATATTAAGGCACGTGTCCAAGATGTTGTTGGCGATGAGTTGGGTTACGCCTATGACCCTATCAATGAAGATCATACACTCGCTGTCTCCTTGTTGTCCGAGAAGAAGAGAGGTAAAGTAGCGACACTTTTACCTGTGAAGGCGGCACCAGGAAATTTTGATATTGCCCAGACAGTGGGCCTACCTCATTGGAATAAAGAGTTTTCGATGGAATTCTTCAAGCTATTACCAGGTTGGATTGAGTCTGGAGATTTGAAGCCACTCGGCTTCAAACTTCTGGAAGGTGGTTTGAATGTAGATGCATTCAATAAAGTATTGGATAATCACCGGGATGGAAAGAACCCTGGAAAATGGCATTTTCATCCCAATGACCTGTAGAGGATCTTTGGGAGTTGTTAGGGAGCATCAAGGGCTTTTCTTGCATTTTGTAGTTATGAATAACAGTAGGCAATGACCTCCAACCTTATATTTCAATTATCAAAAGTACGAAGTATCAATATGTGACACTGAGAGCTCTGATTGCGGAGACCACCAAGTATATCCCTCCGAATTATCATCCCTAAAGATTGTGAAGAGGAAGAATTAATACAGATCTGCCAGGTAAAAACGTCTGGTCATCATCCGGTAAATTTTTGAAAGATCTGATATTGCGCTGGTGGAATCCAAAGTGTTGGGATAGATACAAGGTGCACATCACTATGAAGTACACGTAATTGCATCATCTCTTGATAGCCACTCGATATCTGCGCGACGCACTCGAGAAAGGATCATGAATTATGTATTGTGACTTCACCATCGCACTCCTAGTGGTAGTGGGTTGCAAAATTGTCCCCAGATGGTATCTTGTGAACTACACTCTTGATTCTGCCTGCGTGTAAAGTTGCGTACAAATGGCCCTTCTTTTTAAACTGACATGTTACATCCCCTATACATGCCCCAGTTTTGTAAATTCTGGCAAGTATGCATTGCATTATATATCGAGGGTTGGCCCATTGAAACCGGCCGTCATCCATACTTTAAGATCTTGCAGATATTCAATTCGAGAAATTTGGATTCGGAGTATTCCGAGAACTCAGCCGGAATGGTCTGCTGCTCATTGACCTCTGGTATCAAATACCTCCAATGTCTCAATATTGTCTTCCTTCCAAGGCCGGCCTCACTATACACCAATGACGCATTGTTACTTTCCGCCTCAAATACAATCCCTAAGTTAAAATTTTATTCGCATCGTGGGGCAGTTATTTTATCGTAGGCTTTCAGCTCCAAGACTTGGTGCGCATTTGGCTATACTCGTCGCCTTTGAGGTGACAGTGACGTATACGGCATCAATCTATCCAGTTGTCCATCTGCATTGCCATGGAGTGAAGTATTATGTGTATTGCATGCGGCTGTATCAATTGATATATCTTTGCTGCGTATAAAGCAAAACTTGAGTTCTGGTACAAGAAAGGTCTTATGAAGCTTAAGAAGGGAGAGTTTATGGTTGATGTCAGAATTTTAGGGTTGATCCCGCCTATTAGCGGACAATCTTTTATCCACATATTTTCCTGGTAAGATTGACTACCTACTCGATGATAAACTCCTATGGAAACTCAAATGATACGACAGTGAACTCTAATTCTTGAATATCTTTTAAATTGGAATTGATAGTGGTGGAATGTTTGACACGGGAAGAATATTACCAATCGTGAACATCTCTTAATTGTAATAAGTATCTTGTCGAATTTTGCTCAATACCCGTCATTCCTGTCTTCATTTCAGATCTTATATGGCTACCATTACTCATATCCTTGCATTATGTTATAGCTACATATATAGGCAGTGATGGCATGAGCTTGTATTATAATGGTGAGCTACCTGGCTTAGAGCAATGCGATCGAGTCTAACTTTTGAAGTGCATCAGTTGGTGCGTTAGTTATGGTGACATTAAAGTTATGCTGCTATCATAACTTATACCCCAGAGGATGTGCTCTGCCTCGACGGCGTGCCAACTATATGGTTGCCAGCTCGTATTGCATCTCGAGTCTTCTCGACAAGTGGAAGGGTCTGACTCTTAACCTGTTCAATCTGCCTCTTTACAGCACTTAATACCAGGACCCAATTCACTGCGATGCCATGGATGGTGGTTTTAGTGCTGGTTAAGCCGTTGAAACATCCATGAGGCACATGAAACTCCTTTCCTTTCTTTACTACTTCATTCTTTCTCAAAGCTATCTTCTGACCCACAGCCAAACGTTGGGATAGATAACAGCTCTCTTCCAAGAATTGAGCATCTGTCACAACATGTTACTTTGTAACGGCAACTAGTCATTGTGCCGTTGGTTCCAGGCTAGCAGTATGATTGCCGGTACATAAAGTTTCAGAAGGAAAATCACAAACCCACAAACAAATGCAAGGCACACTCCGACATACATACCTCCATAGATGAGTGGCAACAATCTAGGTGTACCTTTGCATCAAGGTATGTCTTCCAAATTCTACCTCTGGTGGGATTATATCAGATATTCATAAGAAATGAAAAGTAGGGAAGTCCATTCTCAAAATGGAAAAGCATTTTGCCCTATATGCCAAGAATTGATGTACCCAGTCTCCATGCAACCTAGTTATCACTAGTATATCCGGCACACTCTTTACTCCATACCAGATCTCGCATCGGCAAACCTTACCTTTCTCCCATGACATATACCCACATACCCACATTCATACGTACCTGTAAACGCGTTCATCTACATGTCACGCCAAGTTATTTCATGCCCTTAACTTTTCATCGCATCTCTTATCAGGCAAATGCGTACACCAGCATCTTGGCAAAACTTTGAAACGGGATCTGCCGAAAATAGAAGCATTGAAGCGCCAATTCACCTTTTACATGGGGGTCCATGCTTCTAGGAATAAGTCAAACCGTCGAATCTGGCTGCATGAGACGGAGAATCAAACGTTTTCCAAGAGATGGTCAAACATAGTATGGGGGCTATGTATGAAAATGAATGGAGAACTTTAATATTTTGGATGCATCCACATGACATATACCTCAAAGTTTAGTAACATTTCAATCGATTGTTCTAGGTTATCATGTTCAGATCATGAAAACAACGTCTAATTCTATGTGTAGTATGTATTGTACATTTCTAAGACTAACGATTGAAGACAAATTCCTAGTGTCTAACCTTTTGAACTCCATTCCCCGATGTGTACATACATCAATCATTCACGATTCAGCATTAACCAGCCTTCCATCCATGTGATATCTATCCTTCCAAGTAATTTTTCCAATACGCCATGCCATCAATCCCACTTCCCAAAATAATGTACAGAAATCAATGAAAAGAAATATACAAGATAGCACCTAAAACCTTTGATGGAAAGAACTTCTGGCAACCTTACCTCTCAATCTCTTCCCAAAAATATACATGGGAATCGCAACTCCAGAAACCGCCAAATTAGCAATCGCCACGGTAGTAAACACACTTTTAGCACCACTAGCCTGAAACCACCCATTAACAAAATTACTCATTATCAGCGACAAAACCGCCTTGACAAAATTCATGGTGACGAAAGCTTGTGGCGCCAATCGATTGTGGCAATCCATAACATATGTAAACATACTGCTCGTAGCGAATGGAACCGCGAATGTTTGAACGCCCAAGAATGCAACCGGTACATAGATTGATGCGCCAGCCGCAACAGAGTATCCAAAACCGATATAAGCGACGGTTGAAAGGGAGGCGGCGACAAACATGAGCACGAGACGGAATTCGGGCTCGTAGATTCCTTCATTGTGACGGGTCATCCATTGTACTACGAAGTCTGCGCAGTATCCAGAAACCAATGTGCCGACAATTCCAACGCCAAAGAGGGGAAGATTAGTGAGTCCAATGGCTGAAGATGAGAGGTTGTATGGAGGGGCGCTAAATATGGTGTCTTGGAGTAAAGCAATGAGTGTTAAACCGGCAGCATAAAAAGAATAGGTAAAGGCGCTGAATATGACGGCGGGGAAGGTAACGAGAGGGATTGGCTTGGCTGCGAGTGCCCAGAAGCCAGCATCTGAAATTCTTCCGTTGAAGATAGAAACACGTTCGCTGAGGGATTTCTTCATATCGGGAAGAATAATTTCATAGACTCGCCTTCGGTTTTGTCGATGATGAGTTGGGTTGGAGGATTGGTTGGAGGAACATAGAGAGTTTCGGGTACGAAGAAATACATGGCTGGAATGATCATTGCGTAGATACAAGCGCAGATACCAAAGGTAAATTTGAATCCTAGAGATTGAATGATAAAACCTGCGATGAGTTGGCTATAATTAGTTAGTATGGAATTGACACATGCGATAATATCGCGCGGAACATACCCAAGTTTTACACCACCCATAACGAACAAATTCCATATACTCAACATCTTACCCTTCTCGTGGACAAAAAATATCTCGGATACAGTGGCACTGACGAGTGTCTCAAGGGGAGAAGCACAGAATCCTTGAATAGCTCGCATGATGGAAAGTGAAATGAAACTATCGGAGAAGAAACCCCAGGTATTTGTAGCCAATAAACCAAATGTAGATACAATGAATACAGGACGTTTTCCCCAGACGGCGGCCGCTGCGGCAGTGAAGAATGTACCAGAACCAGTTTGTAAGTTGCATAATCCCAACGATATTAAAGGAGACTTGATCGGTAGTGACGCCAAAAGACGTTGCTACATCTTCGGAACCTGTAGTAATCATTGGGCCAAGGCTGTGAGATAATGTTAGATCAGAGTAATATAGACCAATGACATATTGAACATACGAGACGGTAACACCAGCAGTCAAAGCTAAAATGAGAAGGATAGCCATCTTTGTGGTAGTAGACCTATTAACAGGTTAATGAAAACACTCTTTGACAATACAAAGTAGCATACCAATTAAGAGGATCATTGGGACTTTCAGAGGGTTGAGGATTGAGAACAATCTCACCCCTCTTCTTTGGCTCTACAGAATTCCATCTCTCTTCTTTTGCTATTATGATGTCAGATTCCTTAATAAACTCAACAAAGGTCAAATATACTCACATGAGCCATTAGAACCAACAGTATTATCACCAAGGTTCACGGTTCCGGGAATATGCGGATGCCTTGAATCCTGAAGAACGCCCCATCCTACCATTTTGAATGTATAATAAAGAGTTCCTTAAGAGAGAAAAGAATGTAAAGTATCAAACTTAGTACTAATCAACGAATGATTCGGCGTTTACACAGTAAACACTAAAGCGAAAGAACAACAAAGAGAATGGCAATCTAAGGCATCGAAGAACTATCTTAACGGACTCGCCAGCGATGTGCCGAAGATCTGTTGGGGAAAAAAAGAACAACAGAAGGTAAATGATGAAAAGGCTGGTGAGTGTATAGTAAGAGAAAGTAGCTTTCCCGTTCGCGCATTGTTGCCCAATACTTAACAGAAATGGAAAAGTGGATAGATCTTGGAATGTCAACACTCACACTTACATGCCATGTACCTAGACTCAATACTTTTCTCATCAATACTCACTTACACTCGATGATCCACTAGTTTCAGGCCGAGATTGCCTACCGGTTGCACCGATAGTGAGGATAGCGGAGCCTTGCTATCCCCATTTGTACGGTATGTGGGTTGGACAAACTAATTCGTGGTATTTGAAAGTCTTAGAATCGTAATCCCAAGCTGTTAGTCTCAGCAGTTGTTAAATGGGATGGTTGATTCTCTTGATTAATAGATCTAGGGTACTAGGGTCGTCGCATGATACTCGTCATTTGTAGCATTAAGTATCGTCCTGGTGATCTGGTTTGGTCTGGTCTGAGCAATCAATCTGCAAGGTATTGCTGGTGAAACGATTCTTAGAACTACAAAGCACAAGACAAGAGTAAAAGTGTTATACTTTTGACAATTGTGATGTGAGAAAGGGGGACATGGATCCGAGGTACCGGTTTGAAGTACCGTTAGTGACCTTATATGAGACGAAAGTGCTGACGAGTCGATGAAAAGTTTGAAGAAATGGGTTGACAGCTTGGCAGTGATTTCAAGGAGAAATAGCGAGGTACTTGTAAGCTTTTCAATCTTCTGGGCTAGAATCGAGAATAGACTAATCGGATTCACAGCACTAAAACGGAGAATATTCCCATTTTGGACGATAGGGGTACCGGGCCGGTCCCATGTTTCAGAAGTCAATGCACTCTTTAAGCACGTACTCGCTCAGTAAGGTTACTCGGTATATGCACAGACATCAACGCCAACTTTGGCAAAGTTCACAAGAAGAGATAAGGTTAAAGAACAAGGTCATTCTTTAGGAATTCCAGTGGTAAGGTTATCCTTATAAGGGAATTGAAGCGTGGTGAATCAGAAATTTGAGTCAAGGCAATTAAAAGCCTAAGTTGAGATCGTCTAAGGTGAGAAAATCTTTTCAAATGATTGAAAATCTATCTAATGGAGTTATTAAAGTATACTTTACCTTCGATTGATCTAAATTTCCTTCCGACGATCTGTTAGTATGAACAAAATACTATTTACAGTGCAAGCATAAAGCATTAAAAAGGTGAGGATTAATACAGGAAGAAAGGTGACGTCCCAATTTTATTTGATGCTGCATCTAAACCCACCAAATTCTATCTCTCAAGACGTCATCATCTCTTTTTCTTAATACCATGGCTCTAAAATCCATCCCTTGTTCCTCTTAAATTCCATAGAAATTCGCTCGAAAACTTGCCGCTTCGTTAAGGGCGTTCAACCAATAGATTCGGTTCAGTGGTGGTGATGAAGGGGTAAAATATCTCGATACGCTCGACCACTGGCCCCTCAAACCACAGACATGATTGCGTAAGGCACCTCCATAATTTATAAGATTCATAGTCTGATATTACCATATCCTCTAGACATTTATGAGGGCTTCTGGGCATAAACTAGTTTATGCAGATAATACGAGTGCGCTCTTCCGTCTCGGGCTGCAGCACGAACTTGGGCACTATGCACACGTCAGGTCTCTCAAACTCGAAATTGAATTTGATCATGATTAAAATAAACTCACCAGAAAAGTTGAACCTCAGGTAAACTCATCTATTCAAGTCGTTAGTTCCAAATCTCAAGTGATGACCCTTCAAAAAGAATTGAAGTTTCATGTCTCGACCGACTCACCCCCATTACATTTGTTAGAAGTTGTACGGCAAAACCTTCCAGTCCAACATCAAACTGTAACAGATTCCACTTTCCCAGTTCTTTTAAATTCGGATCGTTCGGCCATTCTCCTAATGGCGTTTTGTACATCCTTTCTTGAAGATTGACGAATCCAGCTTGAGCTATTTTTTGAACTCATTGTAGGACACAGGTCCATTGACTGTCCGGTACGTTCACCGGCCTTGTTGAAGAGCTATTTTAAGATCATCTGAAGTTAGCAGGTGTATATCATGTTGAAAAGAGTAGTAATTTGGATGAAACTTTCTAATGCATACCTCTGCGAACCTATGCAACGGACTATCCCATGGTACCGTATCATCATCACAATGGATATGTAAGGATGGCTCTATATGTTGTATTGAACCCCCCTGGCTTTAAATGCCTAGTTCTAATCAGTGTTCTCGAACTATATATCTTCTGTTATATATGGATGTTCCTCACTTATAAGCTTGTGCGTATAAATTGTCCCAATCATGGATACTACCAAAAAGTGCACGAATATGTATAAAATCAAAGTAATCAGGCGGGTAGGTCCATTCTTCTGTCATGTCATCTATTTCGAATCTTGGGGTTCTTCGTCAGTCATCTCAGAGGAATGATTGTTTCGATCATCAGATTTTTACCTGCAATTTGGCGGAACCACTGAGTTGGTCAATGTCAGCATCTATAGAGCAAGAACTCAGAAATCAGATGGCGTGAAGATCAAATATTGTTATCTTCACCCGGTTGATGTTATATGGTTATGATTTAGCGGCTGGTGGAAGATGAGGGCCACTTACTGTCGGGTTGACTTGGTGATAGATCTGTCCCAAGGACAGATGCATTTGGGAAAATGTCAGCAAAGTCAATTGCCCATATTCCAGTTCCTGTTCCCAGATCCAAAAACTCGCTTCTCATCTTGTAAGTTCTTTTGAATATTCCTGGAAGCTGCTTTGGTAAAATCTTTACCTCCACATCATCAGGTATTGGTGCAAGATACAAGGAGCCATTTAGCATCGATAAGTATCGTCGATGACTTCAATTTATCAGCATATTTACTCACTCTATATTGATGGGGTATTATTGAGCTACCTAATTTCTATTTGCTCATTCTGTATTTCATCGTTGGGTTGCCTATTCAAAGTCAAATCTCAAATTTCATCCAAACGAAACATTCAAACAGATAGAGGAATCAACAAGTAAGCACTCACCAATAAGCCCCTTCCCTATATGCCTGATACCTTCTACCATTTTCAACTTTAAAAGCCAAAGCACTTGAGTCTATTGAATAAGTATCTCCCGCCCTATCATTTGTAATTGTCAACTGCTTAGTTCTTCACACCACGGGTTTTTCCTAGTAAATAGTCCCCATTAACAAGAAAACTTACAAATCCCCTTCTTCAGATGAATGGCTACAAGAAACAGGTGTGGCTTCCTATAGAAAGGTTTGTTTAGTATAATACACACGGGTGACTACCGATCTCTGAGATGGAACAAATGCCGATGTATTCGTACCTCTTCTTTAGTATCAACATTTCCAGATGAAGCCATGGTTGTCGTCACGCACTACGATATTCGAAAATAAAAGGTGAATATAGCAATTGGTGGCAATTAGTATGTAGTATATCAAGTCTATTGAAACACAGAATTAAGGAAGGTTGATTTGACATTAAGTAAGTTCGACGGGAACGGGGGAAATGTCAAAATCCCAAGAGACGAATTCCCGGGTCTTGCGCCATGTCTTGAAATCTCACTGAGCAGGGGAGTGAGATGAGGGGTGGTTCGAGCGAGGAGTTTCTGTGGGAATGCTAGAATGCTAAGGTAAAATGCTTGATGCGGATTTTACAAGTTGCAATGAACTTTGTATCTCTGGTTGATGCGTTGGCATAAGTTTTAAGCCTAGAATGTTTGGAGATACAAGGGAAAAGATAGGAAGAGTAAATCTATCACCTAATTCAACGAGTTGCAGTGAATATAATGAATAAGAGATGGTGGAGTGGTTTTTTTTTTGGTTTTTTCTTTGAAGATTCATGGATTGTGAGTTTTTAGTATGAAGTTGTTGTAGGGATGAAGGGATGAAGGGGGAGGGATCACAATTATCCTAGTCATTTCATGCATTGACCCGTTAATATAGATATAAGCCGACCTTCCCGGTTTGCTGGGTCGGCCGTCTCCAGAAGACTTGGGTTCATGAACACATACGGATATAATAGGGCAAAGAGTTTCTTGTCTCCAGGGCTATTTTATTATCAGAGATATATACCTATAGTAGGTATCCTTATATATTAGCCTAACCTAATACGTATATAGCAGCTCAGGAGACATTTGAGTTCAAGTTCTTGCATAGGCTAGTTCTAACTCAGTCTTATATGACCCTTACAAATATGCACCATTAGAAGTAAATAATTCCTATTTGAATGAGTATATAGTTCAAAGTAGTTTAGTTGTCAGTAGCACAACATGATGGACGTTTTTGTAGCTCCAAATGCATATCTGCCGCTCGTAATTCCTGCATCGATGTAAATACAAGGCCTAGATGATAAATGAGAAAGACACTGGTATGAGAAGAAGAAGCAAAAGAAGCGGAAGAAGAAGAAGAAGAAGAAAAGGAGAATAGTAAAAAAAAAATATGATGCATATCGAAATTTCCAAATATGTTATACCAAAGTATGCAAACGCGGCTCGATGACAAAGTACATACAACACAGTCCACTGACCGACGGGAAATCTAAACTTTAACCATAGTGTCGGAAATAAAAGGAGTTAGGCTAACCGTAAATCTTTCTCTTGACAACAAACAACAACATCATTTGATTTACAGTAATGTAACATCAAGATTTTCAATCCAGTTATAATAATTAACATATTCGTAATTCTTGAGTAAATAAATTCCACGAATAACTTCAATCACAGTCTCGAGTTTCTCTCAATCTATCAAGTTGACGGGCCAACTTGATTGAGGTACTGGCCATGGCAGGCATCCCTGGTAGACCTTTTTATAGCCGCGAACAATTCATGCATACTGCATGCATCATCTCTCGGTGTCCAAAGTCATACTCCGCACCAAAATTTACCAAACCTGTACTTAGCAGTTCAGACAAGTGCTTACATCTTACAGATTCCTCCACCTCAAGGATCCCGAAGGCTGAAGTTCATCTTGCTAGATGTCTCTTGAATGTGGCTTTGATTCAAATCGTTCGTTCTAGTAGTATCGAGTACTTGGAAACTGAAATGATCGATGATTGAACTTACAAGAAGGATAAGTCAGCCCAGCAAGCACAATCGTATGAACTTCATCCATAATTTCAGATGAAGCAGGGGGTTTACAATGTTTAAGGAGTGGGGGCCGAAAGTCACAAATTGTGCATACAAACCCTACATTTTCATTCCAAATATCCATTATGATTATCCAAATTAAGCAGAAGCAGAGGCTAGTATTGGCCGTCCTTATGTTGAAGTGGTCTGATATTTCAAATACCCAAGACTAATATATCATTCAATCTGCATCCGCGATTGTGGTTTTTTGCCATTTCGTGGCCAATCAACATATCAGATAACCATACCAATGCGACACGACAGTTGATCCTAATAAGCCCAGTCAATCAGATTTCATATTAAATCGTTCATGAATGCCTATTGTGCCATGGAACGAGATGAATCCCGTCGTTTAGAATAATCCCCACTCGACTTTCAGGGATAAGCTGTTGTCCTGCGAGGTTGTTGGGATCGCCCCGTCCCGGAATGATTGCCCCAGCCTCCTGGATCTTTTTCGTTTGTATTGAAATTGCCGTCGGTATCCCCCATGCTGGTATAATAGTTGTCGTGGACACCAAAGGTTTGAATTTCACTCCAATATTATTGGTCGTTTGAAATAGCTTTAACAAGGGATTTATATGGTTTGTGGCCTTACTACACTACATCTAGCAGTACAAGGATGGCGCTAAGCTAGTAGGCTATAGATACGCTATATACCGCGGCCAGTTGCTGGTTAGGACGGAGAATAGAGCAATAAATAGCATCTTCTATATTTTTAACGCTAAAGCGATTAAAGCTTTTAAGGGTTTGCAATATATACTGGAAATTCTTTAGCTTTTAAACAAGCAATTATGAATATATATCAATAGCACTTTAAGTAATCTAATGTATAACAAAGGCACCGCCCTAACGTGAGAACCGGAAATAAAGTGCTCCCTATATGCATATATGCTTTCTAGTATAACGCTTATGTTTTATATATAATCCGCTACAATTAGAAGGTAAGTTCGCTTATAAAGCACTAATTTATAGATGTATAAGATAAAGAAGAAAGAGAGCAAAAGCGTTTCTTCAATAGAGGGAGAAGGATTGCAGGAAAAAAGGGAAACGGTATTGCTTAGGTGTAGGGATTGAAGACAGGGCGCTAAAAAGTATTATCAAGTATAATAATAGGCTATATATAGAAAGCGCGCGGGAGGCCTTGCCTCTATTGCGGGTCCATCGCTAATACCTTTTGGGAGGTCAGAATTAGCCATTCTACACGGAGACGTTAAACTGTATATAAATAAATAAATAAATAAATAATCTAATGTATACAAGCGAATGTATTTAATATTTTCCAATAAGCCTTTTTCGAATACTACACCCTTATAAATCGTTACAAAGTCGATATCAAATAATCTTTAGGCTATATAAGTATTCAACAGCAACAAAGCGATTAACAAACTAGTAGATGTTAATGCAAATAAAGGATGAATGGATAATAATTGTTTAGTAGAGTTTACAGTTAGCGAAATAGGTATAATAGCGAAAACTTTTGCTAATGTAGCGACTTCCCACACCGGCCCTCCCCTCTTCCCCCCCTCTCCCCCCTTCCCTCTTTACCCCCTCCCCCCCCTTCTCCCCGCTTCACCTCGGAGCCTAATCTGAGGCGCGACCCATAGAGCGCGGCACAACACTCTATACGACGATACAAAGGCTGCATCCTAACGTAACAACTGCCCTTTTAGCACTCCCTACCAATGCGATTGCCATACAGCCCGATATTCACTCTTTTTAGATATAACAAGCAAAGGCTGATCCCTTCAATGCAGGACGCTCCCTCAAACGGCGGAAGGAGGCTGCCCAACAGAGCTAGAGTTGTGTGAGAGACCGCCGGGAGGAGGCGGCCTCAGTGCTTCAACCTAGCGACATCGTACGACACGTACCTAAGTGGTGAGCTCTTGGGTCTTCGACTCACTAGTGTATCACCCGTCTCTAGTACCCCTCGGGAGGTCAAGAGCCTAGCTAGCTCATATAGACGTTAAACATAATAAATAAATAATAAATAAATGTAGCGACTTCCAATTGATAAAGTTAGTGCTATATAGGACTTTTGGTTTTATATTATAAATAAAGATTTGGGTATTTTATAGTTAAGCTTTTAAAACTTTGCCTTCTTTATATATTGTTATATTAGCTTTTAGCCGCTAAACGGTATATAGCGATTTTGTACAATATTATAAAAAGGTTTAGCTATAATAACGTTAAACTGAATTACTTTTATAAATATAAAAAAACTCTTAAGTATTTTGTATTCTATAAGATCTTTCAGCGTAAATTCCATACCTGACCAACCAAACCAGATCGTTTATCCAGCCGCTTTAAAAAAATAAAAAATATTTAAGCGTTATATTAATATATTAAAACTATTCGAGAATTTTTTTATAATAACCTAATATTTCACTTTTAACGTTTATATATAGCAAATACGTGATTTAAACAAGTTTAGATAGTCTTTATTAAAGCTATAGTTTACTAAAACAAAATTACCATTCTTTAACCGCTATTAGTAATAGATCGTGTTCTATATAATTATATATATACATTATACAAAAGTACCGTTTTAATATAAAAACTAGCAAAAATAAAATGCTTTATATATATATATATATATATGTATTTTCTAATATACGTTTATATTTTATATATAATCTATTATAATTAAAAGATAAGTTTGTTTATAAAAACATTAACCTATAATCGTATAAAATAAATAAAATAAAAAGTGTGGGGAACGTTTCTCCAAATAGAAGAAAAAGAATTGCGGGAATAAAAAGAAACTGCACTACCTGAATATAAGGATTAAAAACAGGGCATTAGAAGTATTATCAAATATAACAATAGGCTATACACGAGAGATATATAGGGAGATCTTGCCTCCGTTGCAGGCCCATTGCTAATACCTTCGGAAGGTCGGAACTAACCATTCTACATAGAGACGTTTAAACTGTAAATAAATGAATAAATAAATAAATATACTACATTTAGAAGGTCTGCAAGTTGAAACAGTCTCTGTACTTGGTTCTGACACATCTTTCTCGAGTTGCTAACCAATAAAATCATCCTTATAGGAATGATATCGGGTAAAATACCTCCGAAGCCTTAACTATTAGAGATACATTGATAGTCAATGAGCTTCACAAATACGTTAATCCTCTCCGAAGGCCCGGCTCACTGCAACAAACTATTGCAGATATAAAATCAACCTCGAAATTGCATCATCTTACATGTACTGCGGGAAACATTCATGGGCTATCAATGTGTCAATTCTAGGAACCTTCTTGAGACCGGTAAGTTAGGTTCACTCAAGCAAGCGATTCTTATCAAGCTATTTCTACTATCCCTTTGAGATACTGATATATGAATCCAAGCTTTTCTAGGCCATTCCTACGCATCAATCTCAATTTCCTGAACTGCATCAAGGAAATCTCAATATGCAATGTGACATGATGAAGGATTCTCCTACTTACTAGCCACTCTCATATATTGGAGCCTAAACCTTATGGTCATGAAGTATAGAAACGCCTTAGCGCTTATACTCAACAATACTAAAAAGAAAGTTTTCTAAGACCATGACCGGATTTATCTGGATGCTAAATCTTAGCTTCATGCAATTAAGCTAATATTCTTAAATCATTTCTGCGACCAGATAAGTCGTATAGTTTCTGTGTGATCCATTATCTTGAGACCAAAGATCCAAGAGAGTCACTAAAGCTAAACAAGGCAGTTCGGATCCGAAATAAATGCCCAGTCATCCTCCAATTCCCTGGAATCTAGAGAGTGTACAGACATCTTTCTGACACCGCCTGCCAAGTTCTTAGGGTGGTCGGTGAGGAACGCTGTGGATTTTTTCGATGGCAGGGTTGAGACATAGATTCAGGTGAGAATTAGTTACCCGGGCAGAGCAAATGATTGCAAAGGAAAAAGACTGGCATATTGAGACACAAGATTGATTTCAAATATTCGGAATTCGCAAAGCAATACTTCTTCCGTCCATACAAGTTTTATATGAGGTTCCTCCGCATTTGTAATCGATCAAGCATGCCGTCAATCATTCGGTGCTAGTCGTGATGAGCCTTTACACGAGGATCAGTGAGTGATCGAACTTGCAAAGTTGATACCTTCGATTCAAGCTTCCTGGAGCTTGATTAATTCGAAGATAGAACAAAACAGCATTTTCATACTCTATATACAATCGAGAACGTGCCATTAACACGCCATGAAGTTCCCGGTGAGAGGCACACCACCTGGTCTTTATGTGTTATATCCACGAATATCACACGAGAATACTCGAGATTCAAGAACAAATCTAACAGAATTAAAGATCTTTAACGTGCCAAGCACCGAAGTACATCGATTCCTCTCGCTCAATATATATCTTCAGCTTTAGCGCTAGTATCCGAGAGTTTAATATTCCCAGGTTCATTCCGATACATATCAAACTCCATCTCAGTACTATGTGATAGAAGGCAGGGAGATATATAACGTCTAGAAAATCGTCGTGGAAAAGTTACCGCCTGCATGGATTGGAATTTGGCAGTATGAGATTATCATGTATTAACGGAATGCCAGAGTACGTTTTCAGATTACATTTCCAGAACCGCAAATAGTTTTTCGGCGCGGGTCGAGTGCGCTGTGGTCTAATTGTGGTGTTTGGATGTTGGATCTTTTTATGCTTTTTGTCTATGGGTGAGTATGTAGGATCGGGGCAGGGTCGTCTGGTCTTCTATCTTTAGGCTTATTGAGCTCATGCTTGACTTGCGTGGTTAAGTCTTCTTAATATGGCTCTTGGTTGGTGAGCCGTGCTTGGTTATTTAACTATGGAGACGGGTTATTTGTAAGTATATTAGTATACTATCCCAATAGATTTCCATCGATTTACTATCGATAACTCAATCATATTAGGTTTGTACTTCATTCCTCTCTCTGTACTTTATGATGAAAGCTAAGTTCTGATATAGACAGGAGGTTATAATATCGAATCTACTAATCGCTGGTAATATAGTAAGGAAGTCATAATCGACTTATCAGTATATGGTAAATATAAGTTGGTGGTGAGTATTTGATCTTGTTAAAGATTGGATTCTTTATATATACATCAAAGACTTCCAACCGCAGCAGTAAAGTAAGTGAGAAAACAAAAAATATTGGCAGGACCTAAAGCCAAAGCATACTATCCAACCCTAAATCTATATCATCTTCTAAACAGAGGCCTTGCTATAATCCCGAATGCTTTATCAACAAGTCCTACTACCCCGGTATTAGACTCTTCAGCGCATCTGAGTGCATATTCTGAGAGCATTGCATTTCCTAGAAGCTGCGCATGAGTTCCTGCCCGGGAAGTCTTTACACATTCTCGGATGTATTGTATGATAGTCAACATGTGCAATATGTACATATATAATACCCAGCCTTTTGAGCATAGGCGAGCTTTGTTTTCCTATACAATACAAAGATCTCAGGATCTTCAGATGTCTAACTGCAGATGCATATTGATACTACTTGGATTCCGGTTACGGGGTTGACGGCTCTATCTTTGGCATTAGCGAGAGTTCATTCAAGAGGATAAGTGAAGATGAGGTTGTGGAGGTCGGAGATGCGTGATTATTGTATTTTTAGTGGGCTGGCAGGGGACTTATCTTGATAGGAATTGATAGGATTTCGAGGGTGTTAATGGTTGTGAGGGTATCGGTGGAATGGGATGAAATAAAATGAGGAGGATACGGTTGGTTAATGAGGGGACTACAGGTACCTATTCTGGTTTAGGATTCTTGATGGTGATGGTGGTGTAGATGTAGATACTAAGAATGATATATACATTCGCAAGCTGGTGTTCAAGGCTGGGAATCGATACTCTAAATTTCAGGGTTAGATCCCTTGATTTATGTCGGGAAATGGATAATGTGACCTATGAGTTGCTGTACAAATAATACAACTAACCGTATTAGGCGTACTGGCACCTCGAGGACGTCTATAAGGTCGTCCTCCATTCCATAGATTACATAGAGGATAACAACTATGATTATAACAACAAGAGATTTAAGTACTTACACTTTAACTGACCAAGTTAATACAAACAATTTATCACAAGACTATGGGGAATTCTTGCTGATAATTGATATCAGACTAATATCTCCACATAAGAGAGAGAAAAGGGAATTAGAGATAAAGCAATCTAGCCAACCAAAAACCAGTTCCCAGCATGATAAAATACAACAGGATAGACAGGGATTGATTTACCTACTATATGATATCGCTGGTAAGTGTCAGTCTAGACTGGACAGAATTCTGAGTCTGTAGATTTGTGATGGTGGAGCGAGGGTGTTTTATCAGCAAATTGACGGATACTATTGTCAGAAATGGAAAAAGGTTTGTTGTACTAGCATACCGCTTAGTACCATTATATGATTTCCAACAACTATGAAGTTAGTTTGTAGAAGCGAGGTGGTTGGTAGCTGGTGTGGGTTTTAGATTTTTGGGTCTCTGAGCAGCTACCTAGTACTTGAGGGAAGGCTGATGTGCGTAGTTTATCTATGATGGAGGGGAAAGGCTGCAGGGAGGTTTGGAGGGTGCTGAGTTGAGTAGTTGGCGTGTCGTGTGGTTGAATGTGTTTATATCTCCATCGAGTATATTCTGATGAGATACTGTGAATTATCAAGGATTAAGTACTGAAACGATGTGTTGCAATTGTATTACAGATGTGGAATGGTGGTGGGATATTTCTTTGTGATAAGGTATGAGAGTTGTTTAGTTATAGGTTTCGTATGGTTGATGATTTTTATTCAGGGGAATCTACAGGGAAATGTAATGTATATCCATATCGTCCTTGTAACCGATGATGCTCGAGATCTATAGTGCACATCTCAGTTACTAACCATCAGAGATGAAGAATTTGCTAACGAAATTATTTGAATGTATTTGATCACTAGATGATGACATGAGTTTGATATTGTAGGTGATCGTATGGGTTTTTATACAGCTTTGGAACATTTTATGGGCGGCTAATTTGATACCTGTAGTATGCGGTAACGAAAATAATACGGCTGGGTGACTCGATCATGAGAAATGGACTGAGAAGGGGGTCGCTTAGCAGTGGGTGGGTAAAGGTGAGTTTGATGCTTTCTTGACTTCGATGGCTCACGTGGTAAATTGCGAGAAGTTGAGGATATCGTACATCATGTTTCATAATAGATCCCAGGTAACCATCTAAACCCTCTCACCTTCCTTCAATTCCCATATTTCTGTCTACCAATACACACTCGTCGCCTTATCATCTCAAGATCACTCGGTTTTCTTGATTTCAAATGAGCAATCACGCTCTCCTAATAAGAATTCTATTCCTCGAATTCATCTTTGACTTAAAGTTTGTACTATCTAGAATGTTGAATCGTTGGGAAATTCAACTCACCATTGTGGCGCGTGTCTCACATTTATTTTCTCTTAAGCTGACTCTTTTTGAATCTCAACGAATATCGAAGCAAATGAGGGTGGCAATGAGTGGCAAGAGAACGAGAAGCCATATTATGACTTGAGAGAGTCTGTATTACCTTCCTCTGAGTGTTAGTAATCCTCAACTCCTTGAAGAAACGAAAAGGTACTTCTCTCTTGCATCTGCTTGTATCACCTCGACCAAGGAACACGCCGTCCCACGTGATATGGTTACTCGAAATGGATTACCCCGCACCGAAAGTCGTCTCATCGGTATGCAATACGAATGGGGGAAACAAAGAATAAAATAACAATTTATTCTGTCATTTATTATTTTTTCTTCTTCTGTCGTTCTGTCATTCCTGTCATTCCTTTTCATTCTTCTCTTCATTCTCTCTTCAAATTTCCATTCCCCTATCATCTAATGCAATCCATCCATCCATCATTCAAATCTCGAGTCATTTGTGTGAAGATTCTCGGAATAACTTCATGAGATGATATCCCAACTTTCTCATAATATATGCATTTCCACTTCCTTAGATACTGTACCAGGGATAATTGGAATCATAAAGTCCATGGATTCTCTTGACTTTTGATTCAGAAACAAATTGTTATATATAAAAAGCCATTCCAAAAGATACATAATCTTCCTTGCGGAATCCCTCCTCATAGGATTCCAAGGCTGGCCAGGAACGATATCAATATATATCATTTCTAATTCCAGAGTTCAAATGAATCGATGAGGTTGTACTGTCGGTCGGTGGATATCGCAAAAACCTACCGCCAATGTATTGAAATATCGCGATGAATGTTAAAGGGGAAGTTGTCGCCCAAATGATTGAATATCAAGGTACTCTTGTATTTCCGTCCTTCTTCTTCCTCCTGTCGTGTTTTCCAAAGCTAATATATGTAGCGGACTTCGAGGTATTGAATATAGATTATCGATCGATCTTGGTGCAAAAGTTATCGGATAACTATCATCGAAAGGGCCAGAATACCCTAGTTAGATTGATTGATTGAAGGGTTCGTCCACAACACTTGGAGGGAAAATAAATCCATTCATCACGTACACCAAACGAGGGATCTCAAGCTCAAGCTCAAGCTCAACCTTAAGCTCAACCTCATATATATTCATTCGATTTTATGTGTCTTGGTTGCATTTGCATCGACGGAAGAATGGCCTTTAGTAATTCGACTTCATAATATGTGTGTATCACTGCATACACGTGGATTTTTGCATATTTTCTTCATTTCGGCTAAATGAATTTCTTTTACGAAATTCGAGGTTCGAAACAAATAAATGGTTTCATAATAGTTCATTTAATGCGGTGGACCTCTTGATTAATGTTCCAGTGATACAATTCACAATTCAAGTATGGTTGGACTTCTGGGAATAGTTCATCCTAGTAGATCCATCATTAATGGGTCTTGACTCTTGAAGACTAGGTTTACCCCTCACGGAAACCTCCACTGATGCATTTTATACCTTTTTTTTTCATGTCGGTGATAGTTCTAGTATGAGTGAGTGAAAGAGTGAAAGAGTAAAAGAGTGAAAGACTTAAAGAGTTATTGCAGTTAAAGTGTGAAAGTGGGCATAATTATTACTGTGTTACGGATCTCATTCAATTTCCAGCTTGGCTTATTGTTCAACTCATATTCTTGTACTCTTATTACTGTACTGCATGAACTTATGAAGAGATCAATATAAAAGTCAAGTATAATGAATTGAATGATATCGATTAGACTGAGATCAAGTTATATAGAAATTCACATTAACGTTCTTCACCAAAGCCAACTGATTTCTTGCTTCCTTTTCCTTTACCCTTGCAATTAATTATTTCTTATCAAATTCCGATCTTTTCCGAAGGGATTCAGGGGGGGTCAATATCATCTTCTAACCCACAACAAAGAAAATCATGTTATACAAGAAAAAGTTTCTCTATTGGTTGAATACATACATTGAAATACAAGTTCAGTTCTTAAGTCCAAACATCTTTTGTTTTTTATTTTCGGAGTTTATGAAGAGTGGGAATTTCAACCTTTCAAAATGATTCGTGGCATTTTGATGCATTCATCCGAAGTACAGTAGCAGTACGGAGTATACCAAAGGCAGTCAGTCAGTTAGTCAGATAGCCAGGCATAAAAGATATCGGGTAGGATTTTTGATATGTGACCAACCAATTAGCAAGGATAAAAGGGTCAAGGATCATTAAAAAGAAACTACTGATGACATAATACTGATAATACTGAGGTTTAAGAGTTGTTACTTAGTTATACCTAGTAATCATATCCAATTCAAGTGAAGTGAATAGAGTACGTTATATATATATATATATGATGAGTGAAGCTCTTTTGTGTTACAGTACATTCTCTGTTCTCCTCCGTGTATTCATTCTTATGTAAGATATAAATTCACTGAAGTGGGATGGGAGTGGAATCTTACATTAATGTAGTTAGGAGAATTAGATCAATTAGAGAATACAAGTATCAAAGTACTATATCAATATATTATAATAGGGGGATACTATATCAATATTGTATATCAACATCCTGTATCGAGATTGTATTTTATCAATATGCATGCTATACATACCGTATTGATATGTTATTTGGTGAATACTATGTATCAAACAATATACTATGTCAATATACTATAAACATCCCGTATATACATCCCTCACCTCCCAAACTATTCCAGTATATTCTCTTGTAATCTCATTGTTGAAAAGTCCACCTATATGTCATATATTTACTACCTACCTTGAGAGATATTTACATGTACAGATACCACCTATAAAAACATCTACTTAAAGAATTCGAAATACTTATTGATACCTAGGTAGAGATGTCATATCTACTTATAGATATACCTACTAAAGAACATCTACTTAAGGATATACTGCATACTACCTAGGTACTTAAAGATATACCTGCTGATACGGAGTACATATATAACAGTTTCTCTTGATTCTCAGATTACCTAAATATCTACCTAGAGACAATATAATACGCAACCTTATATATCAGTCATTATATTCCTCTACTTCATCTGATAGAAAAGAATCTGAGTTTAAGTGGATCGATCCACATATTATGATATCAGTATATAATTTTATTAAATCAACATATAGATCACCATATAAATCAACACCCATCTCATATTCAAAGATTTACTTCCTAAATTTCAAGGAAACAATTAAATTGACAAAACACCGACTATTAAACGGAGCTAGATCCAAAATAGTCATCCTTAGCTCAATTTTTCCTGATTCACCTTCCGCCCTTCCCATTCTTTCCCACTCACACCAAAGTAACAAAACTTCTTTTGATTGTCAACACTCGAAGTCTTCCATCTCCACTCACACATACCTATCTCCAAAAACCTCATTTTTTGAGTCTACTTCACACACATCAATACAATGGCCGCTCGTGTTGCTCCTAAGATGGCTTCCCTCATGGGATCTGCTTCCGCAAAGGTTGCCCGCCCAATGGTTCGATCCAACCTTGGTGCTCAACGTACCTTCACTGGTAAGCTTTTAGCTCTTTAATCCACCTCGCTGTCATCAAATGATGCATCAATTGAGCTTTCATCAAGCTTCAATAGCTATCAAGATAGCTTCAATTGTATAACGATTCAATACATCTCATCTTCCTCTTCATCATATACCTGTCGACGAAATTCAATGGGGGAAAGAACAACTCGCTAACAAAATTTTCTTCCCCACACAGCCATGAGCAAGACCTCCAAGACTGCTTTCCAAGCCGTCAAGCGTCAACAAACCAGCCAAATCCTCTCCAAGACTCAATTCGCCGCCCGCCGCCCATACTCCTCCGAAATGGCCAACGCTCTCGTTCAAGCTTCCCAAAATCTCGGTATGGGAGGTGCCGCTATCGGTCTTGCTGGTGCCGGTGTTGGTATCGGTCTCGTCTTCGCTGCTCTCTTGCAAGCCGTTGCCCGTAACCCAAGCATGCGTGGACAACTCTTCTCCTACGCCATTTTGGGTTTCGCTTTCGTCGAGGCCATCGGTCTCTTCGATCTCATGGTTGCTATGATGGCCAAGTTCTTGTAAATGTCTCGTCATGGTTAGATGAAATGAAGAGGGGTGGGATGTGTATAAATATGGTGGATGGAGATGGGGAAGGGCTGGTGGTGGTATAGATCAACGGTGCATTGTTACATTATATGGACTTTGCATGCAGTTGCATATCGATGGTTTGGATGGCTGATATAGAAAAGATCGATGCATTTTATAGATTGGATTTCCTCTCTTCTTCCCCTCCTATATTAGAGCAAAGAATTTCTACATTAGACGAACATACAGACAGATGATGAATTGCCCCTCTCTCAAAGGGTCCTTCCTGTAAACTATCAATGAAAGAAACGTATACCTATCTTTTGGTTTTTGGTTTTGTACCATTTACCATTTACCATTTACCATTTACCATTGACTTTTGACCTGTGGCCTGTTACCTTTGACTTGACATAACTCTCATGCATATAAAAATTAATCTAGAACCTACCTCCCCCTACTCAACCCAAATAACCCGGCATCTCAAGATCTGGGGCCGCGGTCCTTGATTGTGTTTTGTTTACATCCATCCATCCATACATATATATACTTCCTTCCTACTTGTTTATTTCATACATATTTACACCCACCAACCGATCGGGTGATTACGGGTGAAAAATTTTTCACAACGCGGTGTCTGTCGGGTCGGGGACGGAGGTCTTGGCTTGGTTTTGGGATTGGTGGGTTGGGTGTTGGGGCTTATCGATAAGGGGTGGTTGTGATTGAGGGGTGGGTAACGTGAGGGTCACGTGGGTTGGGAGGGGACAATGTGGGAGAGAGGTAGAGAGATGTTGGAGGGTATTGGAGGAGATGGAGGTATTTGTGGAGATTGGGGGTTGAAGTCGGGATTGGATTTCAGGTACTGATTGCTGATACCAATCGAATCGAATCTGGCTTTTGTATGACCATATGTGGGAGATTGGGTGTTATATGTTCTTGGTTGGTGGGCTTGGGGGTTTTGGGGGTTGATGTGGTCTACAGAAGGTTGCGGTAGGTATGAGTGCGTGGGGGTTAATGGTGAGCAAATGGGTGGATTTTTCAATCGTGGTATGGGCAGGAAGTTGATGACTGGTATGAGTGTAAAAGTTGAAGGATTTGTTACAAGATGAAGATGCGCGGGTTCATGATGTTCCATGCCATCTATAGATTCAGGATTCTATTATGTGTTGTGTATTTCTATTCGTGTTGTTTGGTTTGGGCGGAAGATTCTGCATGCGGGATTAGGAGGAGGTGGACTAGAGGTTATGAAGGGTTCTCGTTAAATTGTGGGTGCGTTTTAGAGGTTACTGTGGTTGATGGGATCGTTTGATCACTCTGGCATGCGCGATATATACTTGGTTTATTTTGATTCCAATTGGAGAGATAAAAGACACTGAAAATATATCCAAAAAGTATCGCAATGTATGATGAACATGATTTATTTCAATTCACAAATGGTATCATGAATGAAAACTCAGAAATTTGCAAGCTATACGTCTAGACTCGAACTATGAAGGAAGGTAAAAACAGGTTCTCCCATAAATAGAACAAAACGAAGAGAAACATAAAACCAAACACCAAACACCAAAAACCTCCCACCAAACCCAGTGCATCACCCTATGAGGACCAAACTAGAGACAGTGAACGCCATGCTATGCCATTACACTCATGATTCATAACCCATACCCTAGAAACCTCAACCCCCCCTCAATTAACCTCAATCAACGACGGTCCAAAAACAGCCTTATCAGAAACCTCCAAAATATTCGCAAAATCATCCCCAACCGCCAAAGCCGCCAACGTCAACCCATTTCCAGGAGCGCCCTTTGCAGCCCCCGCATCGAATTGGAATTTGGCCGTAGCGACAACCGTCTTTTGGTCTGCCTGTAAACTAATGCTTTCCCATTGCTGCACCACAGGTTTATTTTGTTGGTTGATGTACACGAGTGATAGTCCTTTGCATTTTTCTCCCCAGGTGTTGGTGTAGCTTTGAGTGGGGTTGAGCTGGAATGTGAATTTGATGATGGAGTTGGCGTCGATGGTGTCGGGTTGAGTGGCGGTAAGCTGTTGTAGTTTCTTGAGAGGGATAGTGTCACTATTTGGGCAACTTCCTTCGATGACAAAGTTTTGATTCACGGCGCTGAATGCGAAGTCTCTTGTGCTGGCGGTCAAAAATGGGAGGGCAGATGGAATCTTGTTGAGAATTAAGCGAAAATATCCATTTTGTTCGCCTTCTTGTCCGAGTGATGCCGCTACACCACGGATGAATTTGGAATCACCGTTGGTGGCAAAGTTAGTTTGGATATCGCCCAATGTACCCATAGTTACGTCTGTAAATAAAGATGCTGTTGCTATAGCTTCCTTGAAGTTGGTGACTGGGAAGTTATATTTGCAGGGTTGGATGATGGCCTTGGTATCATTGGTGAATCTGACTATAGCTTTACCGGCATTTATTGCATGTAACTTTTCTTGCGCCTCAATGGCTATCAAATTATTGAGTACCTGGTCTTTTTCATCTGGATCGTTGAACATGAATCCGTGGGCGTTTGCGGAAATATTATGGATGAGCTGGTTGAAGAAGGCCACTTCCATGTTCTCGTTGAAATTGACCAATTGGAAGTTGGTGAGACTGTCCTTTCCTCCAACTAGTGCGGCGGGTGGTGCAATATTAGAAAGGGAGCCATGGGCAGCCGTTTGAATTGCTAGTAATGGTCCTGTAATTGTTGCAGTTACAGCAGCAAGGAAGTCATTGCCGGTGGAAAGAGGAGCTGCAGCAACAAGGGTGATGAGGTAGGGAATTTTGAAGAGAAGGTTTGAGGTATACATTACGAAATAAACAGGAAATCCAAAAGCCCAAATGACGGTTATGAAAGAAACAAGAAAAGAAATTCGTCAAAGATTAGAAGTTGTAATTGTTTGTATGATGATGGCGACGATGAAAAGAGAAGAAAAAAAAGAAACAATGTGCCAAAGGCTCAACTATATAGCTAAAGATATCTAGGTTCACTAGAATCGCTTCACTATACTAATTATCTCTTCTCTAGATTTGGATGAAAGACTCAGGCCAGCTTACAGCGTATTTGAGATTGGGCCGCAGTGATGACTTCAATTACCTTTTCTCTCCAAAACCTTAAAAATTATAAAAGTGCTCATGTATAGGTCAGCTTTAGTTGCTGGACCAATAATGCAGATATCTAGTAGAGGCGTAGAAACGCGCAATATCTTGAAATAGTATCCCTGAGCGTGTAATTGTAAGCGCCAGTGAGTTTTAAGTCGAATTTTGGGTATTTAGACGACGCAGCCGGCTGAATGATCGGAACTCCTAGTTCCCGTCGGCATAGCCACCACAATCTGAATATTTTTGATGACACAGCTAAGAGAACCAATAGCCTGTCATCAATTATGTTGTTGGAAGCCTCTAAATTGGTGATACTGAATGTTTCAATTGGGACAATAGCACGGAAACTTGTAGTGCTGATGAAGTGAAAGGAGACATAGTAGAATAGAAAGGACCGCTGCCCAAATTTATGCTAGTATTGAACAGATATATGAAGGATTACTATGAGCATTAGATCGTGCTGGAATCGATTGGAGGTTATTTCCATCATTCAGACTGGCTGTCTCATGTCAAAGATATGGAAGCATTAAACTTTCAAGCAAATCTGGCGAAGAAAAGTAGAAAGGCAATTGTGATACTCATGAAATTTAGAACATCCAATTTGGGGATTCCCTCGGGAAAAATCCAATGTAATCATGTAAGAAATTTTAACTGCTTACTTCAGATACTGTATAGATCATCATGCAGTCACAGTCACTTCCCGCATTTATCTATTAACCTTAAAATAGACGTACTAAGTAATGGTCAAAAGGACACATTGTGCCACATCGTTGCATACAGATTTATGGCAAGTAGGTGGTTAGTATAATATTCTTTGCATCTTTCCACTGCTATCTAACAGTATGACGAAATACTGGTTTGAAATCACATTATGCAATTGAACCAGAAATATCATAGAACTGAGGTGTTGGACGAGAGGTAATTTCATTGAACCATAACTTCTAACATTCAGATCTAGTTTTTCGTACGGGATCCTGATCACTTGGCTTCATCATACATGCTCTGACAATCATCCGATTGATTTGGCTGAAAGAGAACTAGAAATAGAGGACAAATTCTGGAATGTATCAATATGATATTGAGAAGCCAAGCTGAACGTCCGCAGATGACAATATGGGCGGGAATAGTATCCAATACATCTCCAGCATGGAAGAAAATCCCCCAATCCTCTGGGAATGCAAGACCACGAAGCGAGAGAAGTGTTGGTTCATCCAGAATATCAACTGCTTTTTCTGGAAACAATGTGGCTAGGAGAAACTCTTGGGTCGAGTTTTTATCACATAGCCTTGGGCTCCTTGCTAACTGTGGAAAGACATCCAGCCAAGAGTAAAGGTCTGAGATCCAAAGCATATATACTCAGTGTATTTTTGATATATAAGACTTCTGTAAGACTACTGCGCCACCATCATGGATAAAGATGATGATCATTGATGATCATTGAATTGTCGGGTAAGCATTGTGATAATAGATTTCATAGCCGAGCGGCGAGCGGCGAGCGGCGAGCAGAGTGAATGATTTGAATTTTTCGAAATCAAAAGTCATCGTCACTATCCTCATCATCCTTTGGTGGTAGCATCTTACTCATGTAAGGACCATCAAGCCAATAGCCTAATCTTCGATAATAATCTCTGGTACCAACACCACTGATGACACTTATCTTTGTGCTTCCATGTTCATTTCGAGCAATTCTTTCGGCTTCTTCCATGAGCAATGTACCATAGCCTTGATGTTGAAATTTCCTTGGATCACGAGCATGAACCGGTACAGCCGAACCATAAACATGAAGTTCACGGATTATACTAGTCGGTTGTCCAGTAAGTTCAGGTCTGAAGGTATGTGTTGAGGAACACTTTCTCAATCGAAGTAATCCAATAAGGATATCTTGCTTTGGATCTTCATATGCTAAGAATGTCTCCCAACCTTTATTTGCGGTATAATCTCTTCGTACAAGCTCAACTTGAGAAGGACGAATCTTATTCTTGACTTCATTTATGCCAACTTCACGAGTTCGAACGTCACGACAAGTAGTACCGAAATCCTTCATTCTGCTCAAAGCAAGTTCCCGAAGATTTCCATTCTCAACGCCAGATGTAACCAAAGGCATTGGAATATCTCTTTGAACACGATAGATACGAGTCCACGGTGGTACGAGGGCGAGAATTCTAGCAACTATATCGATCAAGGCATTTGGCGTATAGTTCTTATATCTGCCAGTTCTCCAAAGTTCATATAAACCGGTTCCACGAATGACTAGGGTTGGGTAAATTTTGAGTCCATCAGTTCTGAACGCGGGGTTTTCGAAATATTCTCTAAATTGGTCCAAGTCTCTTTCCATTCCAACATTTGGTAGATCTGGCATCATATGACTGACAACTTTGAAACCAGCATCCTTTGCTAGACAGAATGTTTCTGCGACCGAAGCAACAGTATGACCTCTGTTGGTATCTCGAGCAACATCCTCATATAGAGATTGTACACCAATTTCTAAACGAGTACATCCGTATCTCAACATTGCAGATAAATGTGGTTGTAAACAATAATCCGGTCGAGTTTCAATTGTAATACCAACACATTTGATGTTACTCATCTCTCCGGCTTGAACTGCTTCATCGACATTGTTTCCTTGGTACCCACTAAGCGCATTGTGTAATTGAGAGATAAATCCATCTCTGTAGCTTTCAGATAATGACATGAAAGTACCACCCATAATAATATATTCAACCTTATCGACGCTGTGACCCAAAGACTTGATTTGATCTACTCTTCCTCTAGCTTGTTCGAAAGGGTCGTATCGTGCTCGAATAGCTCTCATCGAGGTAGGTTCATAACCAGTATATGATTGTGTAGAATATTCGAAATCTGAATCAGGCCCACCGGGGCAATAAACGCAAATATTTCCTGTGTAGGCAATATGAGGACATCGATGTGGCTTACACATAACTGCGACGACAGCAATACCGGAAGCACTTCCTATGACATTATTAGTCTCGCAGAATTTAGTTTATAAGTAAATACACACTAATAGGTTTTGCTATCAACTTTGGAAGGATATACTTCTTATAATGTTCTGGAATAGCGGCAATTATAGCAGTCAATGGTGGAATATTGCTGAGCTTATGACGTTTGGACATTTTGGCTCGCAAACTATTCAAATTGATATCTCTCTTTGTCGCATTTGGATCCTGTTGAGATTCATGATCTTGTACTAAAGCACTAGCAATATCTGAACATGCTCTCAAGTATCGCTCATTCTCTGGAGGCATGTTCACATCCTTTGGTTTTCTCTGCCTATCTGACAAAGTCATGGTATCGATTGCGGTAGCCATTTTGAATTTCTTGATCGTTGCGCCGGTTATGAATTTGAATGTGCGCTCTCTCTCGCATCCCTCGAATCTCTGTAGTTTTCCTTAATATCTTAAGAGTTGTGCCTCTCTCATCATAAGTTTTATGAGGTTGTCTGTCAACAGTGATGATGGTTCTCAAATATATCGCGGGGTATCAAAAATGATGTTCTTGTGTTGAGTAAAATAAAAAAACCCAATTACCCTTACCAAACAGACCGTTGGAACCAAACCAAACCATCGGAACAACTAAACCCCGGCAATGTCGGAGAAGCCTTACAAGCGATTATTCCGCCGTCCGTACTGAAGAAGTTCGAAGTTGGTAAGAAGAGGAAATATTAATCAAAGATAACCTTACTTCAATCACTTTCCTGTCTTTTCTGTTTGACATCAATTGTCCTTAGACAAGATGCAGGCTTTTTCAAGATGTGCAAGACCTGCGATGCAGGCTGCTATGAGAAGACAAGGTTATTCTACAGCAACCTCTGCTTATGCTGCTACTGCTGAAAACCTTCGCATCACTAAGGATACTAGAGTTATCTATCAAGGTTTTACTGGTAAACAAGGAACGTAAGTATTGATGCGAATCTCTCTATTATATTGAGAAACCATGTTGACAAATCTGCGATAGCTTCCATGCCCAACAAGCCATCGAATACGGTATGTCGTCTTTTTATGCGAACAATGGGGGAATCGAAATGGTTCTGATATGAACATAGGTACAACTGTTGTTGGAGGTACAAACCCAAAGAAAGCTGGCCAAACTCATCTTGATTTGCCCGTTTTCGCAACTGTCGAACAAGCTGTAAAGGAAGCCGGTGCTACAGCTTCTGCTATCTTCGTCCCGTAAGAAATACCATAATCGCAAATAATCTGCGATGGAAGGATATATTTGGTGCTGATATGATATACGTTGCAGACCCCCTCTTGCTGCTGCCGGTATTGAGGAGGCTATTGCTGCTGAAATTCCTTTAGTTGTGTGGTAAGAATATTACAAATTTGCATGTGATAATAGTTTTACTGACTGATATGTTTTAGTATCACTGAGGGTATCCCACAACATGGTATGTCTGTATGTTTGGTGCCAAAGAGGATGTAACTAATATCATTCAAGACATGGTTCGTATCACAGATATCCTGAAGACTCAAGGAAAGACACGTTTGGTTGGACCTAATTGCCCAGGTCTCATTGCACCAGGACAATGTAAGATTGGTATTATGCCAGGGTTCATTCACAAACGTGGACGTATTGGTATCGTTTCTCGTTCAGGAACTTTGACCTATGAGGCAGTCAACCAAACTACACAAGCTGGATTGGGACAATCTCTCGTTGTTGGTATTGGTGGTGATCCATTCTCTGGAACCAACTTTATCGATTGTTTGAAGGTATTCCTTGAGGATGAGGAAACTGATGGTATCATCATGATTGGAGAAATTGGAGGGTCCGCAGAAGAAGATGCTGCTGAATTCTTGAAGGATTACAATACTGCTAAGAAACCAGTTGTTAGCTTTATCGCCGGTATCTCTGCTCCCCCTGGACGAAGAATGGGACATGCTGGTAAGTAGATTGAGATATGTTTGGCTGAAGATATTCTTACTAATTCACCCTAGGTGCTATTGTCAGTGGTGGAAAGGGTGGTGCCGATTCCAAGATCTCGGCTCTTGAAGCTGCTGGTGTAATTGTCGAGAGAAGTCCAGCATTACTTGGAAAAGCATTACATGCTGAGTTCGTAAGACTTGACATGATTTAAATAGATTATTTGTGAATAGATAATGGGCGATGATGATGTGCACTTGGTTTTTATGGGTTTCTTCGTCAATACCTCCTTCATGTACAGCTAGCAATTACTCATGTGTGCAAGTATAGACTATTATAGACTTGTGATGAAGAGATATGATGAAGAGATTAATAATTGAGACAAAGTTTCTATGTGAGAGGGAGAGTTACTAGACCTTGAGCTTTTAGATATGGCTAAATGTTACCCAGGAATGCAAAACGACTACTCAAGAAAGTGATATATATATTATTGAACAACAAATGATTTCTATCCCATCTACATCTATATTTACATTTACATGATAACTTCACTTGTGCAGTTTGTTATTAATCCTTCGAAACCCCTGAATGCGATATACTGTACTATGCTACCCCCTATGCTATTTAAGGAGAATGCTCGGTAAATAAATCTTGAACAGTGCAGTGCAGGTAAGAAAGAGAGTTGAGCATTGCATGGCATTCTCGCATTCTCTCTCGTACAGTATCAGCCAATCTATATGCCACAGCCAATATCAGCCAATACCAGTAGTTATTGAATATCTACCCTGTCTATCTTACCTAGACCTTTCGGCTACTACACTTACCTGCTAGGTACCTTATCCTTATATCTCAGATCTTAGACCCCCAAACCTTAGACCTCAGACTTTCAACATCTCAAAGCTTTGTCCATCCATCCATCCATCCACCATCCACCACCTACAATCAAAATGCTATCCGGCATATTGATCTTTAATCAAAAAGGAGAGAATTTAATCTTTCGCGCATTTCGAAATGATTGCCGACCGAGACTCGCAGATGTCTTTCGAATTCAGGTCATATCCAATGCTCAAGTTCGCTCACCAATCCTTACTTTAGGAAGTACAACCTTCAGTCATGTCAAACACGAGAATATATACTTGGTCGCTATTACCAAGAGTAATGCAAATGCTGCGCTAGTATTCGAATTCTTGTATAGGTTGATTGCGCTGGGAAAGGGATACTTTGCGAAGTTTGATGAAGAAGCAGTTAAGAATAATTTCGTACTGGTATATGAACTTTTGGACGGTGAGTGTAATGCGCGAGTTGCAATTGTTAATTATTACAAGAGCTAATGAGTCTGCGACATAGAAATCTTGGACTTTGGATATCCCCAGAACACAGAGACCGATACTCTAAAGATGTACATTACAACGGAAGGTGTCAAGTCAGAACGAACCATGGAGGACTCGGCGAAGATCACAATGCAAGCAACCGGAGCTTTATCATGGAGAAAAGCGGATGTCAAATACAGGAAGAATGAAGCTTTTGTAGATGTCATTGAAGATGTTAATCTCTTAATGTCTGCTACAGGAACTGTTCTACGAGCCGATGTAAATGGTCAAATTGTTATGAGAGCATATCTTTCCGGTACACCAGAATGCAAATTTGGTTTAAACGACCGATTGTTGTTAGATGGCGATAGTCTTTCATCCTTACCATCCGGAAATCGTATGGGTACAAGGCTACCAAAGCAGCAGCTGGTAGTGTTACTTTGGAGGATTGCCAATTTCACCAATGTGTAAAGCTGGGAAAGTTTGATACTGATAGAATCATTTCATTCATCCCTCCTGATGGAGAATTCGAACTTATGCGGTACCGGGCTACCGAGAATGTCAATCTGCCATTCAAAATTCATGCGATTGTGAACGAAGTTGGTAAAACGAAGGTCGAATACAGTATTGCGATACGAGCCAATTATGGTAGCAAGTTGTTCGCAACTAACGTCGTTGTCAAAATACCCACGCCTTTAAATACTGCCCGAATCACCGATAGATGCACTCAAGGAAAGGCAAAATATGTACCGGAGGAGAATGTTATCATATGGAAGATACCAAGGTTCACCGGACAGAATGAATTTGTCTTGAGTGCAGAAGCTACGTTGACAAGCATGACGAACCAAAAAGCATGGTCAAGACCGCCATTAAGTTTGAACTTTAGCTTGTTGATGTTTACAAGTTCAGGTCTATTGGTTAGATATTTGAAGGTTTTCGAAAAGAATAACTACTCGAGTGTAAAATGGGTAAGGTATATGACTAGAGCAGGGTCTTATGAGATACGGTAAGTTCGGATTGAAAATAGTATCCAGGGTTTTAGCTGACAATATTTAGATTTTGATCAAAAGTGTCAGCCATTTGGGATTGGAGTTTGGGAAGCGCAGCATTGCCTAGGCGTCGGAGTAGAAATTGGTAATATAATACAAATATTCAAGTTTTGCTATGGTTACTTCTGAGGATCTTTGCTCTGATTTTCTGATCCATTCAATTCTACATATGAGTCTTTTGAACAATATCTCAGCTAACACAATCTCATTGTCAAACATCAAACCATGGCACCTCCCCTTTCCACTCCCCCCTTCAACTCAAGTGATTCTTTTATTACTTCACCCTATTTTCGTTATCAAACTCCAATTCGTTTTGGGCCCTGTCTCATATCCCTGCCCAAGTCTACCGTTATTCACCACAATTTCAATAAGGACCTGTGGTGAATATATCTAAATTCATTCTCATGAGTCTCTTCATGGGGTATGTATATGCCAATTAAGAGGTGGCTTCCACCGCTTTCACTGCCCGAATCACTGTTAGAAAGTCCTTTCGCGGAGTCAGTACAACGGAAGACTTGAGACTAAATCTATCTCTTCTTATCTGTGATATTCACTTGGACCAACAGAATAATTATCGCTTAAAATCTTCATCTGGCGCTCCTTTCGCGGGGGAATGTTATTTGGAATAGCTATGCGAGTAGTGCTTGTAAATTTCGGATTCATTCAAGTTGGTATGTACCGGGCATCTTTGATTGTTGTCGAAATACAGTTTATTCGGCTAGGCTATATCTGGAATATCATGGTGTCTTTACCTCTCAAGGCAGAAGACATTAGGGTCTCCATGTTTACATCGATTCCATTTCTTGTGGTAGCAGTATGGCTATTCATTATAATACTCCATAAAATCACCTTGTGAAATGAATGCTTCATGATTTAGAATCTCGCCGATACCTTGGGAAGGGAGGAAATGGACGTTTATCATGTTTGGTTTCCTTCTCTGTACACTTTCTAGAACATTTGTAATAAACTTTTTACCTTCATATTAGTGTATTAAATGATAGATTCTTAAGGTTTGGGAGATAAGTAGTGATGAACGTAGCCCAGGAAAAACAAACGAAGGGATAGGGGGAGATATCTTCATCCCACACAAGTCAGCTACAACCCAATCCGATAATATTTTCGTTTATGTTCACCAAGTCTGAACCTATAACCTGATAAGATAATATCTGCAACGATACAAAAAATTGCACATGACGCAGGGTGAAAATCGGTACTAAATTAGGAAGAGATAGAATACCTGCACATCGACTGGCTTCAAGAAGATGCTCGACTTCTCGCCTACTTGACTCAATATTAGACGTCCCTAAATCTAAGACCATCTTTGATACGGAAAGTTGTTTTTTTGGACTTATTTCGGGATCCATTGAGTTGTCAAATCGATCATCATTTTGGACCCAAGCTGATGGGTATACTATCCCCGCAAACTGTAGTTTGCACCTGGCAGGATTTTTTCGAGGTGATTGATCCTAGCTTGATTGCATATACTTTTAAGATTGATCTGTCGTCGAGGATTGATAATATATGTTCATTATTGACGGGTTTGTTGCTTGAGTTGGAGCATGATTAGAAAGTGGGGGCGAGAAGGAGAGTTTTGTGCAGGTACAATGTTATTCAAATCTGTGGAATCGCTGACAATTTGGTAGGCAAATACCAAACGCGACATTGCTTCTGTTGAGTGTGGTTTGTCTTTCAGTGGAGATGGTAGCTATGTTGCAGCGCGATGTCTTGTAATTGTACTTGGTCAAATACCCATAATTGTTTTCTGGAAGGATCTTTGTTGCTTTGTAGATACACCATGTTTAGAATTCCAAACTTATGGCAAAATACAGAGATACTATCTGACTTTGGTCTCAAGGTGAAGTTACTTCGACCAGTAATAAAATGGGAACAAACAATATCTGCACGATACCCGCACTATTATCAGTACCTAACATGGAATGGGCGGCTCATATCTAGAATGGCAATCACATCAAGGGTAAACAAGTACATAATTTAAAGAATGTCATTAAGTAATTACCCCCAGCGATAGGTCACAAGCATCTAGCCTTCCTGAGCCCATCACCCCTATATCAAAATCATACTATCATACGGTATCATAGAAATCATCATCACACCAAAATTCCCAAAATTCCCGAACCCCTTGTCCCCTCGTCAGAGATAAACTTTTCGCTTCTTATCTTCTAAAGCTCAGTCTTATGATCTCTAGCACCTCCCTTCTCATTGTCATAAGAAGGCGGAGAAACCTTTTCACCTGAACTCAATTCATAGTGAGTTGGTTGATCGGCAACATGCATTGCCTCGTCATTTTGACTAAGTCTATATTCTTCCTTGTCGATATCTTTGTAAAGCCAATAGAAACTGATCATCATAATGAGACCAATGATTGTTGGCGCACCGAAATCCCAAGTGAGGTATGGATCTTTGATAACACCAGCACATGCAAGACCAACAGCGTAGGCAATAGCTTGAGTAAACAAGTTAAGAGCAGATACAAGACCTCTCATGTTGGCGGGGGCTCTGGAATATGCAATACCGTAAGCGGGAACGTTGACAAAGAGTTCAGAAATACCTCCAATGGCGTAGGGAATACCCATCCACCAAACGGAGATATCAGAGACGAGGGAGTAACCATCGGGATCGACACAAGTTGCGGAAGATCCATAACGTCCACAGGGTCCAACCTTGTAGGCGTAGTAGTTGAGGATGGTATAGGCGGCACCACTGCAGGTGGAGAGGAAGAATCCAGTGGTGATTCTTGCTACTGGACCATAATGAACATTGCGCTTTCTCAAGAAGGGGTAGAGAACGTAGTTAAGAATTGGAGCAACGGCGATAATGGAGAGAGAGTTGAAATTGTTCATGACATCGTTAGGGGCACCTTTTTGTACTCAGCATAGTTGAGAGGGCACTAGCGGAACCACCGAGACCGTTGTCATTGATGTTTTGGATAGGGAAGAAACAGAAAATTCCAGCAGCTTCGAATGTACGCTTCACGTCATCGACAAATCCGTCGTTCCATGGGACTTGAATGACATTGTTGGATTTAGCGATATTAGATGGTTTGGCTGGCTCGAAAAATCCTCCTTTGCGAGTAAAGAGGCTCTTTACACCTCCTCTCTTGAAGCAAATACCAACGACGCGGCAGACATTTCCGAGATCAGATCCTCCTGGTGGGTACAAGATGAGGCGTTTGCGCATGAACCATAGAAGGAATGGAAGGGGAAAGTAGAGGAGAAGCGGGAGAAGGAATGACAGCCACCAGCCAATGTATTTTTCAGTATAAGCAGTTGGAACACCCATGAAACCACCAACGTTGACGATAAGGTAGAACCAAAGAACAACACGTTCGGTAGTAGATTCTGGATCAACAATGACCACTTCACCGGATGCGAGAGTTTTCTTAACGGGAACTGCGTTTGGCATTTGATCGAGAAGTGTAGGGGCGATATTAGGTTTGAACATAGCTGTCAGAATATTAATGTACTGCCATTGAAATCTTTAATCAGGAGAGAACTTACCAGCACCGATAGCCAAAGTATAAACACTCAAAAAGAAAGGAGCTTTTGCGCTCCCATTTGCTAACAGGTTAGGAGCACCACTTGCACACATGAGGATGTGTGCAACACCGCATACTGCTACACCCCAGCAAATAATCTTGAATCTACCAGTCTTGGTATCGGCAAGCCATCCGAAGAACAATGGGAGTGCATATGCAAGAAGGGAGAAAGATTGAGATGTGGCGGTTGCTTTGACAGTACCAAGACCTAAAGCCCCGGCAGTTTGTTCTGTTCCACGTGGTGGTGCGCCATAGCCGTTTCCGCCAACAGGAAGAACTCTGTTGACGTAGTTGTTGAAGAGACCATTGCAGCCACTACAAGTGAATTGCGTTAGAAGATGAATTTCGTGATTAATATTGAAAACGACGTCATCGTCGCAAAGGTGTAGGGAAAACATACTAGTAAGAAGCTCGCTCAGCGAACTCAACAGCACAAATTAAGTAAGTGATAGTAGGAAGTTTTCCGGCTACTTTGCGAAGAGTCTTCTTCTCTTCTTCGGTAGGAATTAATTCTGGATCAATATGTTCGTGTCCATGACCTTCTGCATGAACTATGGCAGCTTCAGGTTCGACTCCGACGGTAGGATGACGTTCCCGTGATACTGTGTGAACCAGGGATCCTTTGTCGTCGATAGCCAGAGTGGCATCACCACCAATGGCGCTTTGGATGTCGGCCGTGATGTTCTCTTGTGCAACTATTGGAAGATGTCAGTAATCAGTAAAGAATGTGTCAAACTGGAGATGGACGAGTGGAATCGATGGAAAAGTTAAAACTTACCCATGATTGCGAAGTTGATTGATCACAACACGTAGAGAGAGCGGTCGTAAGAAGTGCGCCTACAGAACAAATTCACGAGGGGAAACACGAGAATTAAAATATACCGCTGTAGTCTCGGTATTGAATAACAAGCATAGTGAGCTACAACACCTAGATTCACCACATCCCCATTCACCATCCTAGCACCAACCAATTCGGAGAACATCGCATGCTTCTTGCATGCACAACTAGCTAGCATGGGACCGTATTCTATCCAAACGTACGGACATGCCATGCCAATCGGCACCCTTATCAGCTGGTACGAGCTCCCACACCAGCATATTTCAACCTGTTCGAATGCTGATCCATTACGGAGATCGCCTAGATAGGCAGGTGAGTAGGTGATATTGAACGCACGGAACAAAATCATAGGCCGTATCAAATCATTCTAGAAGATGTAAACTTAGACCCCAGATTCTAAATCGACAAGGCTTCCTCCTTATGTGTGGCAAATATAGTCGAGGGAGGGTTGCTTGGTAGCACTCTTGTGTATTGAGTACAGATATAGTAGTTCCGTGTTCACCCTGTATATATTCACCCGATGACATTACAGGATGGAGAACTGTCGTGCATACAAACCAATTATCCTAGACATGTACGAGTAGAGACAGACTCAGTACTATTGCAAATGTAACATCCACAAGAGGGACAAAAAGGATACCCCTCTCCACCTTGCCAGCCCTCTCTCATCACACAATCAAATCTAGTACTACCCCAAAAATCCACCTCAAACCGTGCTTCCCTTTCATCTCTATCAAAACTCATTAAACGAAAGCATTCCCATTTGTCAAGGGAATTCATCACCAACAAATTGAAATCTCCTTACTCCACAATAGGAAGGTAACGTTTGTTGCCAAGGGTTTAAGAATATCGCCAAGCAGGAAAACCGATAAGAGATTTAGTCGCGGGAGCAGCAAAAAGTCAGCAACATAGTGCAGTAAGAGGGAGGCGAACAAAGCTTTTTGACTCTTTTGGGGGATTTCGGGAAATAACAAAACGATGAACTCGGCTCACTATTCTCTCTGTGCTGGGACAGGGACAGGAACGTTCTATCATAGACTAGGCTCCCAACATAGAGTAAGTAATATCATTTATTATGAGACTATCACACTAGTCAAGCTGTCAAAAACGAGAGTGGTATGAATGACTAGGCATAGGAAAATGTATCAGTATGAATTGCACCAAGTTAGTTACCTTGACCTGCCAAAATAAGATTTCATATTTTACCGAGTCTACTTGGCAATATGGACAGTACAGTAATAAGTAGCTTAACATCCATTCATTGTATTCGGCCCCATGTATTCATGAGCCGCCGCCTGTTGCCTTTTTATATTCATCGGTCAATTCTAATCGACAAGCTTTTTCTCTTTTTTTTTGTCTCCTCTCTCTAAATACCGTATTGATTATTGGTCTGATCATGGTGGCGGGAAAGCAATGGCCGGGATCTCACAAACTTTGAAAAAGGTCATCGGGGTTAGCTAGGCATTTGAAAATAAGCAGATGAAGCACTGGATTTAGATGTGTATGTCGTGATTGCTGAGTGGATCGGATTGGAAAAGGCGTTTTATAATTGATACCCGATGGGGGATTATTCACCGAGATAGAAATTCAATCCTCATCACCTCGGTTTTTTTTTCTTTTCCAGTTATGATAAGAAGGTAAGATATGGCGAGATAGTGGGAACTAGGAAGAAGTTGAATACTGTAGATACTTTGATATGTGTATGGAAGTTCCTGTAAAACAAACTCAATGAAACTAATAATAGATACATGTATACGGAGGCATATTTCTAGGTACAGATAGTACAGTAGGTACGGGTACTAAATGGAGGGAATTCCAAGACAAATACTTCTCAATACAAGTTGTGGCTCCTCTTTTGACCCAGACTTGAGATGGATGATATGGAGGTGAGATGTGCTTGCATTGGTAATCTTGGAAGGTTATGATCATGATAAGGTGAAGAAGCGGTTGAGTTATTGATTGATATTGATAAGAGACCTAAGTGGTAGGTCATAGCAGAAAGAAAGAAACTAATAGTATTCTATTAAGCTATCTTACGATTAGATACTTGTCTACTCGTAGTCCTTTCATTTTTTGAACCCCTCCATATTAAAAAGAAACAATCATCACAAAACAGCTACCTAAGCTTCCAAGCAGATATAATCTGCAAGCCGGAGGCGAAGCTTCCCAAGCTTTCTCCCAAGTATCATCGGATACCGGCCACTTACAGTAGTAACCTTTGAAGCCAAACAAAACATAACGTTGCACTACTGACTTGCCAAGAGTAAAGAAGTGTGAATACTGATAATTTTACATACAATACAGGCCGATCGAGATCATCAAATTTAATACCAAGCCGGTGAAGGCTGAAAGAAAGAGAAAGTCCTATGCTTATTTCTGTAGCCAAGTTACTAACAGCTAATTGCTAACAGGCTACTCTTATCCGGCGCTTATTCTAGAGCTGACGGGCAAAGATACCGAGCGGCGTAGAATAATGAATTCGATCAATGAAATGATTCCCATACAAATAAATCATAACACGTTTGTGATGCACCTTTCATCTTTAGGTTCTGACTTGCAGATGGAGGAACATACCCATGAGTACTTAGGATATCGTTTACATCAATAAGGGAATTCCTCCGTTATGCTTTAAAACCAAGACATGTATTGACCTTTTACGGGATCTTATAAAGAGTTGAAATTGTTGGATCGATAGTGAAATTCCGGATATTCACGCTCAAATCGGATCACGCTCAACGTCGCTCTTATCCGGGATGGATATCTCACTTGAGAAATTTTTCAATATTCATTTGTGAATTGGGAAATGATATAATACATAATGTGCCTGCATGACTCGGCTGTTTGAAAGATCTCGGATAGTAATTCCATTCGGGGATTCATATCAACTCGTTGTCTGGTAGCTATTCCAGAGATATGATTTATAGATATGGTTAAATCCACTTGGATGGCTTCAACAACAACAACAACAACAACAACAACAACAACAACAACAACAACAAACAACAACAACAACAACAACAACAACAACAACAACAACAACAACAACAACAACAACAACAACAACAACAACAACAACAACAACAACAACAACAACAACAACAACAACAACAACAAACCAACAATACCAACACCAACACCAACAATAGCAACAACAATAAAGATTTCGTTCTAATGCAAAATGTTGGTATGCTAGTTGGCTAGTTGGTATATAGATTACAAAAGAGAAGATGAGAAGCAGATAAACAAAAACAAAAAAGAAAAAGACGAAATTTGAAATGGAAAATAAATAAATAGACCAAAAAAGAAGAGTCATCATCATTTATGAGTCAATACCTCCTCCCCTTGTGAGGTTTCATGGTGGGAAGGTAAGCAAGTAGGTAGGCAGGTACCAAAGTAGTGAGAATATCGCGACCGGGCATCTATCTATATTTATAAATTTTAACAATATCAATGATGAACAAAAAGATAGTTGAGCTTCATCTTTATATCTACCCATCTACGTTTCAATCACATCGAGGGAAACCAGATAGGTTATATATATATATATATATATAATACATTCTATGGTTGCCTGCTTGCTTACGAGTATGTGCTCGAGTACATGATGTAGTAAATAGGGCGTATTCAATCCACTCTTTACGTTTTCCATCTCCCACTCCATGTTTATCTCCTCTCAGCTTTCATGCCCTTCCATGATTTCTACATCTCAAACACATCTTAGACATCTTAAATACGCTTAGTTGGGAATATATAAAACATACCCCCAACCCACATAGATAATTCTGCCTGCTCTGATAAAAATAAAACCCTTCTTCTGCTTTGTATCTTCTTATGGGTTCCTAGATGGGCAACTGGGCAATTGTTTAATGAATTGTACCATCTATTCCAAAGGTTGGGTGCTGATTTAGATGGGAATATCAGGATTCATGTGTTGATTTAATGGAAAGCTGAATGGGGATTAATAGATATCTGAATTATGATGAGTGCCTGTTGGTCTACCTTGACTCAATCCATACTTCACTCCATACCTCATTCCCTTCATTGAAAAATTTGAAAACAGAGTAACAGAGCAAACATTGGTCACAAGTAAAAATGATTCCCAATATAAGCTGGAAAACGTGGAAAGATGTATCTAATACTATTGAATAAATCTCCTTTTCTGAGCCATGAATCAGGAAATCACTCCCAACACTCATCATTCGCTAAACTTAGTATTCCCCTTTTCCACATCCCCTCTTATATCCCATATCTCACTCCTTGCACATTCTTCCAGATACTCAATCAATCCCTTCCTCCTCCTCCCAATAATCAATTCCAAATCCCCACCCAATTCAGCCTCTTCACCCTTCTTAACCGCGATATCGAGTTCTACCAAAACATTGGCCAAATCTTCCTCTACTCCCCCATCCACCATCCCCTTAACAATATCTTTCTCTTCCATATTCACATGTGTGATTCTTCTTCCAAGTATTCTTGTCAAAATTGATGCGATATCATCATATGACCATAATTGATCCCCCTTTAGAAATAATTCCATCCCCACCAATCCCCTTCCAATACCATTGATTTTCTTACCAATTAGAGCTTTATATGCCACAATATATCCTCCGCACTCACAAAGGGTATTTTCCCTGTGCCTGTCGCTGAGACTATTTGATTTTCGTCGCGTATCGTGTACAAGTGATGCATCTCCGAGAAATTCTCCATGAACCAACTCGGCCTTAGTATGGTCCATTTTACAGCATTGAGATCGGAATCATTCGGCTCATCAAGGCGATTGGAACCACTTCCTTTCCCTTTGATATATTCCGAAATTTGAGACAAAACTGGCCCATCTCCACAATGCTGGATACTCCCACTCAAAAATACAATCCTTCTCACTCCTTTCTCAATCACTCGATCAATAAACCTTTTAGCTAGGGGAAGTGCGTCAAGAACCGGAGGAGATATGATGAAAACAGCATTGATCGAATGTCCTTTCCCCTCACCATTGCCGTCAGGTGAGATAAAAGGGTTCTCATAAGTGTCGAAATCCAACCAGTCAAACTTCACCCCTTTCGTATTCGGCAATGGTGTGGGAGATGATCCGGAACGCGATGCCAGAATAATGTGATATCCATCCGCCGAGAGAAGAGGAGCGATTCGTCGGGCTACTTTTCCTGTGCCACCGAGAAGTAAGATAGTAGTTGTCTTATTCATATTCTCGTTCTTGAACCCAAAACTCGATTACTCCGAATGATTGTGGGATCCAATATACTCTTTTGAAATCATTGGTTAATGACTTTGTGAGTTTATGATTCCAATTGAAAAATCTCGGATTTGAGTTTTGGGTGGACCAAATATGAAACCTATCAAACACCCGAAAAATGCAATGCGACAAACTGATGAATGGCATAAATCTATAGATTCATATCCAGACACGTTCCTGCGCATATGTGCGTATGTGCGTATCTGCATGATTGTCACACCTAATACACCATTTCATGGCTTTTAGTGTCTAATGCCGCATACCCGAAGAATGCCGGACCGGACCACTTTAGTGGCGAACTCTTTTAGTCCCGTGGCCGCAATTCGGATGATGCTTTGAGCTCCAATAAAGGAAAAAGGAAAAGAAAAATAAATGTCTTCAATACAAAAAACAGATCTTCAAATTTTTTATCTCTATTAGTAGAGCATTGGGTGAATGCACGTTCAAGCAAGAATAAATCTGTAGGGCGAAATGTTGTTAATAAACCCCCATCTTCATTACATGCGAGACATGACTATCAGATTAGCAGTGAAGACTTACATGTGAATTCCCATTTGTTGTTGAACTTCTCGCCAATCGAATTTCCGTTCATATTGATGTTGTCTTCTCCAAAGTATTTCCAATAATTCCAAGGCTCGATCAGCATGCTGTATATCATTAGCTTCCTTGACAAACAACATCCTCGGTGTGTTTCTGCTTCTGCGATTTTCACTCGGAATGTAACTCACATAAAGTGCAATTCTAGTGTCAGCCTTCAACTTCTTTCTGACCATATCCTCTACTCCCCAATCATTAAAAATACTTGCCCCAGCTGCAAATAGCCCATAATATAACCCCATCTCCAATCCATATCCTTCTGGGGTTTCGGATGCAATATCCAGGACTTGTTTGATCGCCTCTGCAACTTCTGGTGATTGTGACTCTTCGCCAACTGGATTGATAATATGATGAATGAAGAGAATACACCCGTACATGCAAGCTTTAGTGCTTGAAAAGGCTTCCGCTTCGAGGGTTTCCGCGACGGTAAGTTTAGTATCGCGTGGTTGTTTTCGCCAGTCGTTGGAAAGATCGCGGAGTATAGAAGGGCAATTTTGCCACCATAGCTGAACTTCTTGTTTAATTCCAATGGCTTCTTTTCTAATGACGATTTGTTCTTCGGGGGAAGTTTCGGTCAAGGAGCGACTTGATAGACGGGATAATTTGGCCATGAAAATCATAAAGACGTGAAATTCCCCAGTCATGACACCACCGGGGTCATAATATGGCCAATTTAAAGGTTGTTCTGTTGATGAGGAATCGCCAATTTGCTTTGGAGTTGTAGATTGAGCCGGAGCATCTTCGAGCCAATAATTTCCAGGGAGTAAAGGACCTTGTCCTGCCCATAGAGAACCGGAAACATCAAGAAGTGCAAAGAATCTTGTGAGGAAGTCCGTCGTCTTAGGACCACCTCGATGTAAGATGAGATCTCGAGCGCCCTTGAGGTGCTCTAACCATAAGCCTCTATCTGAATGTGATATCTGTCATTTGTAAGCCACGTCCTCCCCTTGATCAAAATATTATAGATGGTTACCTCATAAACACATAGCAAAAGACAAGCTCCCAATGTAGAGTTTTGTTTTGCAACTGAAGTGTCGCATAGTGCCACATTGAGTTCCCTCAAAGCCATAGAATAATGCTTCGTGGCCTTAACCTCATGCTGTTTGTCAGTCCTACTCATATGTCCCGCTGCCACTGCAATGATACTATGTAGCAATGCCGGACTAGTCGTTACAAATGGTACCAATTCTTCTTTGAATGGATTCCCTTCATCATCATTCGCATAAGCCAAAAACCTTGAACAAACCCCACAAAATGATGGATATATGGCATAGTGGTTTTATCAATATTAGGAAACTCAATAACAAAAGAGTCTTTCGGAATTCGTGTTTTACCAAGTGCAAGTTGCTGAGTGGTAGGTAGTGAACTAGTACTGGAGATTCCATGACCATGAGATGTGGTGGCGAGCATATGAGCAGGAGGTGTACTCCATTTACAATCGCGCTGAAGTCGAATACAACGACCACAATTCTGGTTTCCCTTCATCGCATTTAACTTTTCGTGCTCGACATGTTAAGCAACCTTTGATGCGTCAGAAAGATACTCGAAGATAGGGATGTCATGTGCCATGTTTCGAGAGATGTGATGATTGATGTGAAGAAACGAAACTGTGAACGGACCTGTTCTTGTTCGAGGTACAGGGGCCTTGATCCCCATTCCTGGAGCCATATTTACTTTAGTATGAGAGGCATTCGAGTTTGTTTTCCCTGTGTACATATCAATGAAGGCGTTCACTGTCGTGTATATGTCGTTGATGTTGTGTAGATTTTGCGACGTTGAGATGTAGTTGTAGAGGCAAAAAGAGTCAATGGTCAATGCAATACGAATACAGCAGTTGAACCCACTTTCTCGTGGTTAACACTTGCCTGGCCTGTCGATCGATCAACTGGGAGCGAAGTATCCTGGTGCTTACTTCCGGAGACTTTACTTCAAGAAGACTAGATGAGTAATATGGAGCCACTTTTGAATCTTCTACTTGATACGATTGGATGAAAACCAGTCCCAAAGTAGATTGATGTACTCAATATTTACAGTAGATATGTGGAAAGATCACCGGTGTATATAGAAAGAATCTGAAAAGGAGCAGAAAAGAGGGAGAGAATGAGAGAAGGAGAGAAGGAAAGGGAACAAGGGAAAAAGGAGTAAAGAGTAAGGTAATCTAGATGAAAAATGGAAAAGAAATTAAATCATCGAACCAATCTACATCACAATTATGTTATGGATTAAACTTAAAATCATTTGTATATACAGTTACGTTACGTTACGTTACTAATGTATAGTTCTATTCTTCATCTAAATATGAATAAACGAGAAAAAACCCAATCATCTTGAATACTTGTCGTGTCATTCGTAACCGTTCCTATGCGTATGGATATGTGTGTGTGTATGTATGTATATACATACATACATACATACACGAATTAGTCCTTTTTCTTTTTGCTTTGATATTCATCTAGTGGGTTCGTTCTATCTAAACTTTGATTTCTAGCTTTCTCCTCAAGAGTCAAGACTCAATGATATTTTTCTCTCCAACATTGCAGTTTCACATTTTTGGAATTATTTCATTATCATTGGCTAAACTTTCAATATTTCAAACTGATGCGGGGTGATAGAACCTTGTATGATATACGGAGTACTTTTAGTTTGGAATTTACGGCATTTCTACTATAATAATAGGTAAGTAAGAATACGAGTTGTAAACTGTACATGCGGGGAAGTGGAAAGGAGGCCCGCAGGAAGATCTAGAGAATTGTAGAAGATGGGGAGAGGAGCGGGGGGAGTTATTCATGGATGGTGAATGGATAAGTGTGAATAATAGAATTCTAGAATGGATTCGAGTTGAAATCAGAACGATACATTGTGATTTATCATATTCATATCTAATTGTAGCTTCAAATGTATTATAGGTAGATATATATATATACATATATGACGGAAGTAAAAAAGGATGCTTCAACAATAAAAATCGTCATCATTATCATCATAATTCTTTACTCCTCACTCCTCCTCCTTCTCCGCTCAACTACTCTTATCTAAACCTCTACTACTCTCTGTGGAAGCAGATCTACCTGTATTCGGTTCATCATCTTTGACCTTTTGCAAATCCATCTTCTCTCTTTCTAAATATTCCGCACATTCAACTCTACTCTTCGTTTCACTAATCCAAAAGATTGCAACTGTAGAACGAATATTAATGCTGCAACAAATGGGAAAGCTGCCCATTGACTTCCATTACGATCAACAATAGCACTTGACACAATTGGTCCAATCCATGCGATCCTTTTGATACAATACCCAAAAGACTGAAGAACAAATACTCTCTTCCTTGGGTACCAGCTCTGCCATGAATGCTTGTCCGTATGGGAATTGAGCCCCGAGAGTAACTCCGTATTGTGCTTGGAAGAGCCAGAATTCCCATTCATGTGAAATCCGAATTTCGTCGTCCAGATACCTATCATTCCCCAGAGAGCAATAAGTACACAACCACAATTTGCAAAATTGGAGCATCGTCTTCGTACGAATCCTGAATTTTTCTTGAAGATAGTAGGCCCCGAAGACTCCTACTGTAGTTGAACCGCCTTGAACCATGATGAGATAGGTATTATCTGTCGCGGAAAATTCTACGACTTGTGTTTGTGCAATTGAGACAAGTGTAAGCAATGTAGCGACTCCATCTGCCAATAGGAAAAATGCAATGAGATAAAAGAAAGTTTGCTTTAACTTCCAAACCTGCTTTCCGGCGAAGTAGGTTTGCTTGAACCCAAATGTGAGTAGTTGTCTCCTTTGGGTAGAGGCGGCCCAGGTCGTTTCTTTCCCAGAATAAACCATGGAATGGCAAGAATAATCCACCATCCAGTGGTGACAGCGACAGAGACAGAGTATCCCCAATTGTTCTTTTGTTGAGTCATTTGCGCCGATTCTGCTAGTGCTGGGCTGCCAATGCTAAAGCTCCACAAATTGTGAATCCAACATTGTTCCATCCGTAAACTAATATTCATAACTTTGGATCTTGCCATTGAGCACTTGTATTCATATTCTTCCTCTGTCAACCGCCTTGTGCGAAATCTTCTCTTGCTTTATGGACTTCGGGGAGATCGTGGGCAAGTTTGGGAAAGATGGCGTTGAAGAAAACATAAGAAGCCCACCAAGTGACACCTAAGATACAAGATCAGATACCGCAAGACTTCCAGGATAGGCATTGATTACTTACTGCTAAGGATATAGAGAGCCATGGCAATTTTCCATTGGTATGCATATTGTACGCCGAGAAATCCAAACTCGAAGGCGAATGAGAGAAGGGAGAATGTTCTAACAACCCATGGGTTCCAATTGCCAAAATCTGCCAAACTTCCTATAGAAAAGGAATAAACGGGCCTGGGAAACGAAAGTCAACCCTGATCCTATTAAAACCACCGATGTATACTCTTTTGTTCCTCCATTCCAGAAGACATGACAAGGACTATCATCGCTGCAAGGTGCGCTACCCAATGGCAAAATGTTTGGATTAAATCCGGCTTGATATATCAAGTTTTGGAAAAAGAAGACTGGAGCTGAAAAGGAGAATGGAGTCAGTAATAGAATATCATTAAAGGGCCTGTTAGGAGTGTTGAAAGAGCTAGAATGCAGTGTCACTTACTATTGAAAAGAGCCAATTCCATTGTTCCCCGCATAGTATGCATAATATGACCACAGTTCTCTTCTCGTGGCAGGTGGCCCCGTGGCTTGTTGATGTGCGGATACAATAGTACCAGTGCCAGTGCCAGTGTCCAAAGTTTCATCCTCGGCGCTTTGATAAGAACCTGGAGCAGCCACAGCAGTAAAGGTGTAACTTGTCGACGGTTTCATGTTCCGCACTCGCCATGATACGAAGACGTGCAAAGCTAGATAATATAGAAAAGCTAAAGAGATGTGGACATTGAATATACGAAGAAAGCCGGGAAAAGGTAGGATGAAGTACGCAGATATGAATGAAATTTATCAAACCTAGAGGCTAGAGGCCTAGAAGGAGCTCTGCAGATTTTGAATTGTGATTGCCACACAAGCCTACCTGTGCATTAGATCGGTTATTGACCAATAGTATGAAACACGAACCAGACAGGAGTTTTTAGCAATTCGATTGGTTATGGGTAAATTTCCAGTGAACGGTAACTCAAGCAGCCAAGCTGCTTGCTTTTAAGTTGTGCCCGACAAGTCTGCAAAGCATCAAATACGGAGAAACTACAGATTGTCCAGGCCCAAGTCGACGATGTGGTACAAGTAACCCATATGGCAGATTAAAGGGTAGATTGTTGACTATCGTTAGTTCTCATTGGTTGTTAAATATCGGTAGAATCGGTACATGTAACCTGATGATGTTCTTCCCCTTCATATAGTATGGAGTACAGTAGTGAGGAGTTTGAGAAGCCGCGTCTCATTTCAAAATAAGGTTCCTATGTCCAATTCAAGTATCGTCCGTCGATTGAAGAAGAAAAAAGAAAAAGTAAGGAAGATCCCAGGGGAATGGAGAAGTTTTAATACTGTAGAGAACATCCATCAACAACATCATCTAATATCCACAACTAAGGCTAAAGATTTTCAGTTGATCCACTAATCGTATATACAGAACTGTAAGTATTACATATACAGTACCGTAGTAAAAGTTATTAGTAGAGGAGAGATATCTTCTTCAAATCAAATTAATATCTTCGGGTAAATCGTCTAGAGAGTTTATACTCCGTAGAAATCTATAAAGACTATCTAATTAACGGCGAAATCCTACCAATGAAATTATACTTGGCTCTCAAAACCCCTCTTTCTTTCCTTTCTTATGAATAACATTTCATTGAGTTTCATCAAAACCATATAAGTATTTTTGAGTCATTTATGCTCGTCTAATCTTGATTTCATCTTCAAACACGACTCAAGTTTAACCACCTTTCCCTGACAGCCTCTCAATCATTATTATGTATTTCGTCCACTTTTTAAAACATTTAGAACTCTTCAATTAGATACTGACTATTTTACCATTTACGGATCTATTATCCTCTAAAGTCATTGATCGAACTGCCTGCCTATCTATTTCTCTGCTTTGTTGTATCAGACGTTGCCCAGTGTTGCTACTCCACTACCACTACCTATCATTCACATCGGGAAGATAAAGAAATAAACCCTGAATACCATACCATACCATGCCATACATTATCATTGCCCATTATCACATACCTACTGACCGTATTATCTAAACTACTTACTACCGTACCTACTTACCCGTGATTACTGGACCTGCCATGCTGCCACGCTCCTCGATATTGCCATGCTATTTCAAGGTTCCCACTCCTCGTTGGGTCATTGCTCGCTCGCCTTACGCCAACACTACGGTATAATACCAAAAAAGGATATCCTTCCACTTGTAGGCGAGGAAAAGATACTATTATGTACGCAAATGATTGATATAATAAACCTCCAATCTGATCATTGTATTGGCACTGTATGTTTATATGAAGATTGCTTCGTCCTTTCCCTCTTTTTATTCTTATTTAATTATATATCTTATGCCCTTCCTATGTTTATTTTCATCTGTTGTCCGGTCATATATACTTTAAATATAAACTCGTGATCCCAATCGGATCGACGTCATCAAGCCATTCAGAAGATGCCTTCCAGAATATCTTCATGTGTCATTGGGATCGACGTTGGAGGAACCAATACAGTAAGTGATAATGAAATTTGACCTTCTCATGGACTCCCACTGATGAATGGTTATAGGATGCAGTGATTTTACAAGATGAAAATATTTTGGCATGGCATAAAACACCAACGACACCAGACATTCAAGATGGTGTTGAACAAGCAATTACTGCCGTGATAAAAAGTGCTCAAATACCAAAAGATAGTATAGATTTCATTAAGATTGGGACGACAGTAAGTTGATTTCGTCACGACTCCTTGCCCAATTTCCACTTTTCCTTCAGGCTCGAGCTGCCAACGGTGATTTACTCTTATCCACCTTCACAATGAAATCTATCAAGCTGGCATTTCTCATGATGTATTTATAACCTTCCAACTTTTCTTTATTTTTCCATATCATTCCAAGTATAGGGTTCATCATCCATATCTGATCCCGTTTCATTGTGTAGCAATTTGTCAATGCCGTCCTCGAACAAAATGCCACCAAATTAGACAAAGTAGCTGTCATTAGACTGTGTGGCCCTTACTCAAGGGGTTCACCACCATTCGGTAGGTTATCGATGAATTAATGTCCATTAGAAGAGACACCTGACTAACGCTTGTGATATCAGTTGGCTTCCCCTGATTCTTTAAGGGGGTTAATGGAAGGTCATTATGGTTATGTTGATGGTGGCCTACAAGGTACGTCAGAGATATCTCTTAATACCCACAAATATTGCTAATAAAGTCAAGTTGATGGTACTCCAATATCAGAGGTAAATATTCAGCAACTGCGAGAGCAAGCGTCAATTATCAGATCAAAATCAATATCAAGTGTTGTAGTGATTGGGATATACTCTCCATCTAATCCAACACAAGAAGAATTCGCTCGAAGAATTCTTGCGAAGACTTAGGATCAGATTATGATATTCATGTTCACATACTATGGGCGTATAGGATTCCTCGAGCGTGAAAATGCAAGCATTTTGAACGCAAGTTTGAGAAGATTCGCTCGTCATGTAATTGCCGGATTTGCCCGCTGTTACATGACATTGGAATGCGAGCCTTTATATTACGTTAAACGACGGAACTTTAAGTAAAGCATCAATAGCTGCGGAACACCCAGTCCGATGTTTTTCTTCTGGACCCACAAATAGTGCAAGGGGTGCTGCACTTCTTGCTAAGGATGAGTATTTGGACCTTGAGGGAGACAGTGAGGTTTAGTAGTGGATGTGGAGGGTAAGGATTATTTCCTGTAAAGTTTCTGCGGGATTTCATTGACAAATTATAGTACGACTACTGATATCTGCGCTCTTCTTAAATCTGGCTATCCTAGGCAGTCAGCTGCCTTTGTTAAAATTGCTGGTGTCCGGACTAATTTCACTATTCCTGATGTATATAGTATTGCATTAGGTGAGGAGGATCACTCATACGTACTACGAAGTCAGGGAAAAACCACAGTTGGCCCAGATTCTGTTGGTCCGAGATTAAAAAATGAGAGTATCGCATTTGGCGGACAAACTCTGACGGTATGAGATGGTCTTCTTGAGCCCCAAAAATAATACTAACGTATCCAGGCTACCGATCTTGTAGTGTCGAATGAGGAGAACCCAAATTATTTCCGATGGACTCAGAGCTAATGGACATTTGGAAATTCAGAGAGCTTTAGAAGATGCAATTGATCAAGTTAAAACAAAACAAGGATTTGCTAGAGTTATTCTTTGTAGGCGGAGGAAGTATAATTGTAGGAACAGATATTGCTGGAGTGGGAGAAGTGATCCGACCAAAATACCTTGAAGTTTGCAAATGCAGTTGGAGCCGCTGTAAGTTTCGTTCCAATGGCCTCTGATAACCATACTAACTGGCACTTGTAGATTGGAAAGATTAGTGGACATGTTGATACTGTCGTTACTCCGGGAGAGAAAACAATAGAGGAAGAGATCGAAGAAGCAAAATTACTGGCAATTCAAAGGTGTGTTGCCGCAGGCGGCGACGAAAAGACGATCGAAGTTGTTGAAGTCGATACACTACCTATTAATTACGTTACAAATGGATCTACACAATTGGTCGTTCGAGTTGTTGGCGATTTACTTAATACCGGGGAAAAGGTTAAGGATTTGAACACTATCCCTAGATCCATATCGACCTTTAAACCTAAAAGAGCAGATTCTGGATATAGTGCAAGTGGCTTGGATAGTGCTGTGGAGTCGAAAGCCTCGACTTACGATATTCTTGAACACATTGATGTGGAATCTTATCGCCCAAGACTTGAGGGTGATATTTGGCATCTTTCAGAAATCGATCTCAAATTTCTTATGGATGGCACAGGGGTGTTAGCAGTTGGAAGTTGTGGTGAACCATACCCAAGTTATATATTGCTTGTTAATTGCCCTGGAGAATGGTGAAGGGTTGAGGATTAGGAGGCAAGACACTATTCCAGATGATACATTGATTGTGCCGGCAGGATTCATGGTATGCTGAGAAGAACCATCTGAGAAGTAGCTACTAATTATCTCAGGGTTCACCAACTGTATACCTGGAACGTATACCTGGACTAAACGAGTAAGTACTTATGCGTTCTTAACATTCCTTGCTCCCTTTCTTATACTTACCAATATTTCAGAATCACCGATACAGTAAAAGCTCTCATGTCAGCCACCGGTAATTCTTCATTCGATGCTACGATACCCAATGAAATTGGCGGTATGAATTCTTTCGAAGCTCTTCTTGCTGCTCATCGATTCGGAAAACCTACTATCGACAGCGATTGTGTGGCTCGAGCATATCCTATGGTTTGGCAGACGGTCAGATGTTTAAATGGCGTTTCAGTTACTCCAGCGGCTGTTGCAATGGATGCGGAGGGACAGAAGTATTCATGGCCTCAAATGATGCGGAAGAAGCAGAACTCCTCATGCGCGATGCATGCACAAATCAAGGCTCATTATCCGGAATGGTAGTCAACCCAATAAAAGGTAAAGAAGCAAGATCACTTCCTTCTAATAGTTATTCATGGGCATGGCAAATTGGTCGTTCAATCGCAATTGCTAGATCCAAAAAGGTCGATCCAGTCAACGCTCTCATAAGATCACAAAATGGAACATTACTATACACAGGTAAAGTTATGAGTGTTACGAGAAAGGTAGCGGAAGGTTTCACCAGAGGTAGTGTCTTGCTGGATCATATCGTTGGTCCAACGCCCAACACAACTATTCACGATAAATCTACATCATCACTATATGTCGAATTTGAAAACGAAAACTTATGCGCCATTCTAAAGACACCTGGAAAAGATGATGTTGTGTTGGCGGTTTGTCCGGATTTGATTGTCTTTTTAGATATTGCAAACGGGGCACCACTTGGAATATCGGATTACAAAATAGGGACTAAGAGTTAGTGTTATCGCCCTAAAAGCACCGGAGGTCTGGACAACCGAAGAAGGATTGAAGATGGGTGGACCAAGAGCTTTTTAACTTGGATATGGATTATATTGGGGTATGCACAGAGAGCAAGTATGAGGCCCCAAAAAGTGTCTGGGAACTTTTCGGCAATGGAGGTGGGAGTAAAATTTGATATTATTACCTTTGGGATTCATCATTTTGCGTTTTTTCTTTCGGGCGTATGGATTTTTGAAAAGGTTTTAAGTTACGGCAATGAGATGATAGCAGCGAGCGGAGTTGCTGCCATGAACCGATTCCTTCAAGTTATTAGAGAGATATCCTTTTGAATTTATAGTACTTTTTATTAGGATAAAAGGTTTTCAATTTTTTTATCAATTCGTTTATAACATTTTTAACAACTTTGAACTTACTAATTACTTCTATTTGGATTTGACTCTGTGAACTTTGGGACCGTGGTTCTTGTGATTGTTGAATTCTTGAACTCTTGGACTTTTAGACCTTTGAACCCCCTTAGGCCTTTATGAGACCGTTAGTTCTTAAGCTTGAACCTCTCGAACTTTTAGGCCTTTGGACGTTAGACCTTTGGTTCTTGGACCTTGAGACTTTTGGAAATTGTATCCGCTGACATATACCTGTCCCTATTTACATCCACTTACCTACCTACATGTTTCTGAAGTCCAAAGGTTAACAATAATGAAATCCAGTCCATAAATCAGAAATCAAACTAGCATCGGGTTATAATTTAAAACTTATCATTCGTTTACATAAAATCCCTGCACGTTGGCACGTATTTGAAGTGAATTCTGCTTGAGTCATATTTCTCAACTCAACTCAGCTCAACTCAACTCAATCTAACTTAACACTTTGGACCATGGATGATTCAAAGAATTTACCAACCCTTCTACACATACCACACATCAGTCACACATCAATCACATATCAATCACACATCAATCACACATATATACTTCAGTCAAACATTGAATATTCCCCCACGAGAACATATTACTCAGATAAAAATGTTGAATCTTGTATATTTCGTCATACATTGCGAGTATTTCGGACTTATGATGAGGAACTAGCCCTACCCTAGGGTACCAGAAATATGGCAGTATGCCATATTATTGTAGAATCCCGATAAATCACATTTTTAGTACGTTTTTATGCATATAGTGGTAGGAGCTTCTACGCTTATTTTTATACTATAAATCATTTTCGCTTAGTCATTCATTCTAATTGGTTAACCATTTTCTTTCAATGGTTATCTTATATTATTGGTTCAAATTCATTATTAAGCATAACGGTAATTCTTATTATATCAATTTTCATTCATTTAATATTTATAGATTTGATAAAAAATCAGTAGATTATATTTATACCCATTTCAAAGTTCTATTTATTGTTATAAATGCTAATAGATACCCAATTCAGAAACAAACTACGCAATTATAAGATATAGCGAGCGACAGAGAAGTGAGCGATGGCAAATTGAGCGATGGCAAAGTGAGCAACGGCAAGGTAAGCGATGGCAAGGTAAGCGATGGCGAGCGATGGCGAAGTAAGCGATGGCAAAGTGAGCAACAGCAAGGTGAGCGACGGCGAGGGTTATAAATTGATGCCTTATATAAAAGGTAAATATAAGCGGTTATAACGGATTGAATAAAAGAATAAATATACACTAAATTAGCTTATACACTATGTGGATACCTTCAGTGCTATTTCATATTTGTATAAAACGCTGCGCCATATTTACAAAAAATGACGAGTCGCCATATTTTTTACGGCAATATGCCATATTTCTGGTACCCAGGGTAGCCAATCAACATATGCTATTGATATACGTTAACTGTTGTATATGGTAAAAGACACATTGGCAACACTATCATCAACTGCTCCTCTGCCCTCTTCCCGCCTCCTTTATATCATTATCCAATTCATTTTTTATCCCTCGCTCCCATCCTCACCCTCACCCCTTTATCCCCATCACCGCTCGGTAGTAGCTTAGGTAGTCATCAATGCCGAGAAAAAAGCCTAAATCCTTCCACTCTTCCTGTCACATGAATTTACTTAGTAATTTTCTTGGTAATTTCTTAAAAAATACATTGGTAAGTCTCTGGGTAGATCTTACCACTAAATTTTTCAAGGTTGATCATTCACGCCAAACAAAGAAAAAAAAAATATCCCAAAGTGATGAAGGTAGATTCGGAAAATTATCCATATAAGGAACCACAACCGTCGTCCACCTCCTCAATCCTGGCATTTGATATATTTCTCCACACTTCCCCGCAACCCCATCTTTTTCATGTGGACGCCTCATCCCGAAATTCTATCTTCTAAATGTGGACGGGGTCAACTGTCGGCTCATCAACTTTTAGTTCCTCGTCTCGTCATCCTCCTCGTCCACTATGGAAAATAGGAGGATTGGGGGTTTTTTTCAATTTAATAAGCTTAGTAATACCGAACGTAAAGGGAACTTTAATATCTGGGGATATCATTACCGGCGTAGAATGACAGCAATTAGAAAAACATCTTTTGATACTCAGGATCATCAGCAATCACCGAATAGCAATGGAAACTGGTGTTTGTCTAGATAAGGAATTTTAACACGTAAAGGAATGGGTGGAACTGTGGACGTTCCCTAGGATCTTGTCATCTTGAGGTCTCCGGACCAGGTAACCTTGGCTACGTACATGCCATTCACCTCAATTGTGCCCTTGAAACATTGGGAGCTTTTGCCATAGCCCGAGTCATTGATTGCCAGCTGCTTCGATGACTTAGATTATCATCCAGGACAGGCCTACCAAATAAGAGCAATCAAAGCAGCAGAGGTTATCAAAGCAAAAGGAGCTGAAATCTCTTTAAATTGGGTTCCTGGCCACACCTCAGTTGAAGGAAATGAGCTAGCGGATAAGCTAGCCAAGGAAGCAACCACAATACGACCCATTTCGAACGAAAACAAGCTTTGGACTACTAGGTATGATTGTTAAAGAATGTGCTTCAGATCAATGGCTTGATACTCTCAATCAATACGAACTCAGATCAAACCAAACCCCATCAACTTACTCGAAGCTATTTCCATGGAAAATTGGCTCGAAGATCAAGCTACCAAGCGGAACCAATCGAAATACTGCTAGCGCATTCTTTCAACTCAAATTAGGTCATGGATATATATCAAATCCTATTTACATCGCTTCAAACTTTCCAACAACAAATGTATATGTGGTAATATCGAGGCACCACAACACCTCCTTATTAGCTGCCCCATATATAAAGCTGAAAGAAAAGAAATATTTAAGGAGATACCTTTATCCAAAATCACTATACAATTTCTACTCCATACGAAAATCGGCATCGAATTAGCCATCCAATTCATTAATATCACCAAAATCGCTACAAGAGCATGGCATCTGACTAGAGCTCTTATACAAAACGAAACAGAAGAAAGAGAGGTAGCAGAAGAAGAAGAAGCAATAATAGAGGGAGAAAGAGTTATTGCAGAAATGGAAGGAGTATTACTTGAGGAGGAAGAAAGAACGAGTTTTTTATCAACTCTTTGATTATCATATGTCCTTATTTTCGTATTTTCTTATTATATGCAACGCGTATAATAAGTGGGCGCCGGTCCCCAGCATTTGTTTTCACTTCCCTAAATTGAATATATCCAATATTGTAGAATAAAAAGTTATCTGCTAGAGCCTTTAGAGGCCTAGCCGTCCTATATAGTCTTAGACTGAAAGTGGACGTAAATGAAATCAATCAATCAATCAATCAATCAATCAAGAATCAGGATTTGGATCTATTGGAAGAAGGAAATTGTTACGGGAGCTGCCTCTAGGGTCACGTGAAAGTGTCTAGAGATCTCTCGAGGTGGTTTAGACTAGACTTCAAGTAGGAATTCAATAAGGTTGTAACTGGTTGCAATTCTCGTAACTATAGTAATGAAACTAATGATTGTTCTTGAGCACGAAGCTCTACATTATAATGAAACCCATTCCCTTATATAGATCTTCGTCTTACTTGGACAGCTGGGACAGCCGGTCGCTCCTGGAGCGCTGTCGTTCCTGAGCTGTCCATCACGGGACACTAATCCCGTGACTCTTGGTGTCCTAGCTTATTCTTTTGTCCTAGGGCTAATCCCCTGGGACATTACTAATCCTAGTGAAGCCTTCTTGCTTACTGTGTTCTGTCTTTCCTAGGACCTTCTGTCCTGGGAACTGTGTTCTAGGTTTCTAGGGTATCCTATGACTAATACTATATACATGCCTGAGGCTTTCCTTGGGTACCTAGTGTCCCTCGGTATATACTGCAGCTGAATCACTGAGGCCTATAATACCATTATAGCCTATAAGTTGGTGATTCTACAGCCTGTTACTAATCCGTTGTAACAGAAATCCTACGATTACTCATCAGCCAACCAGATATCACAGTTCCTGGTGTAACTGTGACTGATAATAGCCAATCAGATACGATCACAGATTCTGGTGTAACCTTCGCTGATGATGACCAATCAGATACGATCATAGTATCCGATGCACCTAGCCGTCCAATTGAAATAATCGAAAGTGACGAATCAGAGCACTCAGATCTTTCAGAGACTGAAGAAAATAATCAATCCAAAACACATTTATTTATTTATTTATTTATTTATTTATTTATTTATTTATTTATTTATTTATTTATTTATTTATTTATTTATTTATTTATTTATTTATTTATTTATTTATTTATTTATTTATTTATTATTTATTCATCATGCCACTCAGGTCACCAGCCTAGCGAACCGCGGAACAACAGAGTGGGATCAGTACCACTACCGGATAAAGGAGGCGGATCTGCCTAGATTGGATGGACTAATGGCCAATCAGCTAGCCCACCTCAACAATGTAGACATCCAGACTACAACTGAGATCGAAACCCACGTCTGTGAGCTTGCGAGTGCGCTAGACAGGTCGATCCGGGTAGTCGGTAAGATTGACCGAAAGGCAGGGAAAGCTTCGCCATGGTGGACGGACGAGTGCAGAGAAGCTCACCGAGCACATATAGCAGCACAGAGGGGAACAGACTCGGAAAGAAAAACCAATGCTACACACTTGTTACAAAGAGTAGTGCGACAAGCCAAGAGATCCTATTGGGCAATGCGCTTAGATGGGGTCAAGGACGATAAAGAGCTCTACCGGATCATGGGATGGCACAAGCTGACCCCCGAAAGCAATGCGAAATCCCCCTCCCTTATAATTGGTGAGCGGGAAATCTGCGACACAAGAGAGAAGGCGGAGGCTCTATTTACAGCGGTTCTGGATCGGTTCAAGGCGGACGACGATCTACCAAACGATCCGCTACGCAACCAAGTACACAAGGGGACCCTCCCCTGGAAAAGAACGATCTCGGCTGAAGAGGTGGAAAAGCATGTCATAGGAGCTTCGTGCACTGCCCCAGGAGTGGATCGAGCTACAGTGCGCCTCCTCAAAGCGTGCTGGCCGAGCGTCAAATCACTGATCCGGGAGATATTTGCATCGTGTTTAGCTCTAAACTATTACCCAGAAGGATGGAAGCTAGCGGAGGTAGTAATGATCCCCAAGGTGGGCAAGAAAGACAAAACGTCACCGCGGTCGTGGCGACCGATAGCCCTGATCTCCTGCATCGGCAAGGGCCTCGAACGGTATATAGCCAGTCAAATATCTTGGACAGCTCTAAGACATAAAGTAATCAGCCCACAACACTGCGGAGCGCTCCCCAGAAGATCAGGGACAGATCTAGCAGCTGCCTTCACTCACGACGCGGAGCTCGCACTAGCAACTGGCAACGTGGTTTCGATTGTTACTATGGATGTACAGGGAGCTTTCGATGCTCTTTTGAAGCGCCGACTCCTGAGCCGAATGATCAAACAAGGATGGCCAACTTCGCTACTCAAGCTGATAGACTCATTCCTCACAAACAGAAAAGTCAGAGTGAGACTCGAAGGCATTACAACAGAGGACTATCCAGTAGCATGCGGCACCCCTCAGGGGTCCCCACTATCACCTATACTCTATATGCTCTATCTTGCTGAGCTCCTCAATCGAGATACGAAATTCCGCTTCGGCTACGCGGACGACATCGCGATCTACCACTCTTCCAAGCATCTCTCTACGAATGCTAGGATCCTGCAACGACGAGTACGGCAGATCATCAGATGGGGCAAGGAGAACAGAATCCTATTCGCTCCTGAGAAGTTCGAACTACTCCATATTACCAGACAACATGATTCCACTAATCCACCATTGGTAGTGAATCCAGATCTGATAATCACTCCAGTACCGATTGCAACGAGCGGAAGCGCTCAGCCCACTCTGAGATGGCTGGGCGTCTTCTTCGATCGCCGGCTCTCGTTCCTACAACACGTCAAAACACGCACAGCGAAAGCCATGAAAGTAGCCTCACACATCAGGTCGATCGCTCGCACTATACATGGGCCGCCAGCTTCCTCTCTAAGAAAAGCAGTGATCACCTGCGTCCTCCCAGTAGCACTATTCGGCACGGAAGTATGGTACGCTGGTAAACATAATAAGCCTGGCCTAGGCCAAAGCGATCCAAGCATAAGCGCAGGCATAAAAGGCCATCTTCGTTGCATCAATAGAGTGATCAATACCGCTGCAAGAGGAGCGATCCCAGTATATAAGACTACACCGATCGCAGCTCTTATCAAAGAAGCAGGCCTGCCATCGGGGATAGTCGCATTAGAACACGCCAAGCTGCGATTCGCACTCCGTTTAAAAACGATCGACAATCAGCACTTGCTAGTGAATCGTTTGAAGCCGGTAATACGAAAACGTGGACGAGGAGCAGGCTCAACAAGAGGGCCTCTTACAAGAATCCAGCGGCTCGGCCTTCTCATCCCAGAGACTCAACGCTCGAAGCTGCTCCGCCCGCACTTCTCGATTGGCTGCAGAACGGATCCAACGGAAGGACTAACCAAAGAAGAAGCAGCTCAAGCCTTCAAAGAGTGGTGGCGACAACTCCCACCCGAGGACTACACGATCTTCTCCGACGGATCAGAACAAACCATTGATCGCAAACATTGTGTTGGCTACGGATATGCAATATATCGCAACGGCACTCAAATAGCGTCCGGATTTAAGCAGATCCGAAGCGACTCACATGTATTCGATGCAGAAGCGATAGGAGCATGGCGCGGATTGGAGCACCTAATTACTACGCTTAAAGATTCCACGAACAGCCGGATCTGGATGTGTATCGACAGCACATCAGTCATCTGGGGCATACGCGGAAACGCACCGCCTACAACGCAATGGGCCTTCCACAAGTGTCACAAAGCGATGAAACAACTCGATATCAGGATAAAGTGGTCTCCTGGACATATGGAGATTGAAGGCAATGAGGAAGCAGATCGCTTAGCAAACGCAGGCGCAACTGGGCCCATGGACCAGGCAATCGACAAGCTGCCAACAATCAGCGGGGTTCGAACGATCGTCCGCCAGAAGCGCCTATACGCAGAGACTAACTGGTGGGAAGAGATGAAGACCTCTCTCTCCGCTGGCTACAAGGAGTGGTCTCCTAAATACAACACAAAGGAGCCCAAGGAACTAACACTACCAAGAGCAGTCCTGCACCGACTGCTAGCTATGAAAACAGGCCATGGCGACTACGCCGCTTACCATCAGCGATTTGATCATCAAAACAACAAGCTGGAATGCTCATGTGGCAGTGCAAAGGAACCATATCACTTCTTTAAGTGCACAATAAACAATCTAAAGCGTTCAGACTGGCCTCTTGCCCCTGTAGAAATGCAATCTAACAAGCAGGCGATCACATACATCAAGAAACTTATACATACACCTAGCAAGCTCACTCAGCTGATTACCGACTCAGAGTTTTACACTCAGATCTGTCCTAACTACTAAAGGACCCTCAGGAAGGAATCATCTTTTCAACAAAGCCCGCCGCCCCCCCCCCCCCCCCCCTTATAAACTTATCACTCAACTGATCACTCAAACACACCTCACCTCTAAAAACCGCAAACTCCAAGATACAATACAAGAGCCTTGCTGCTCGGCTAAACAAAATAGCAACCCACTCTCGCTTCTTCTCCTCCGTCATAGGGATCAGGAGCCCACAACGAGCCTATCCACCCGGGAACCAAGCTCTACCTTAACAACAACCCGGATCAGACGTACCCTTCTGGAAACAGAAGAGGATCGCACCTGTAGAGGAGCGAACAGCCCCTGGCATTGAAGTTAAATTGCTAAATTCGGTCGCGACGATCACGCCGCTCAAATAGTTCCTTATCTTAGCACGTCTAAATACCCTTAGGGAGGTCCAAAACAGACGTTAATTAATATAAATAAAAATAAATAAAATAAATTCATTCATTTATTTATTTATTTATTTATTTATTTATTTAATGTTTAACGTCTCTGTATAGAATGGCTAATTCTGACCTCCGAAGGGTATTAGCGACGGGCCCGCGTCGGAGGCTTGGCCTCCCCGCGCGCCACCCATGTATGGCCCGATGCCATACGTGATGGTACTCCTGGCGCCCTGCCCTCCGGTTAGTACCCCAGGCAGCGCCGTTTCCCTTTGTCCTTGCGGCCCCTTTCCCTCCATTTGGAAAGGCGTTTCCGCTTTTTCTCTCTTCCTCATTCTACGCATACGTAGACTACTACTTCCCTTATGCGGAGGGCGTTTCGCTTCTGCCGGTTCCTAGAGTTAGCGCTTGTACAGCGGTTGGGGAGTGGCGGTTCTGTTTCGGCGAGCCGTAGCTTTACTGGGGGCCACCCGAGCTTGTCCGATCGCGGGTTTGCGATGCGCGAGCGTTAAGGGTGAAATGCTGGGTTACCGTGAGAAAGTTCTCAAACAGCTCCGGGTGCGCCATTATCGCGTTCAGGTACTTTCGTCCTTCGGGGCGGCTGGGCGGCGGTCTGGCTTCTCCGGCCAGGCGTGGAACTTGCGCTGGGAGATCTCACAGAATACAAAATGCTCAGGGGTTTTCTTGTATCCGCAGAGGCAGTTAAGCTCAGCGTCGCTATGGCCGAACCTTCTGTGATACTGCGCAAAGTCGCCATGTGCCGTTCGGCGGCTAAGAGCCGGTGGAGCGACGTGCGGGGGAGGCGGAGCTCTGGGGGTTCGGCTATGGCATATCCGAGTTCCCACTTGCGGTATGACGCCGAAAGTCCAGTATATCTTCGTCTCCACCAGTCGGGGTCGTTGCATTAGCGAGGGCCCTCGCTGTTGTACCTATTCCGCTGATCGTGGGCTCTGCTGAGCGGTCGTTATCCATTCGGCCTTCCTTTGCGCCGGCGTCCGCCAGCTCGTCAGCCATCTCGTTGCCTTCGATACCCATATGGCCCGGAGACCGTATAATACCGACCTTGTAACGGTCGATAAGCGTATGGCATTCGAGAAAGGCCATTGGGAGGTGTTAGGGGCGTTCGCCCGCATACACCAGATCACTGAAGTGCTATCGATGCACATCCATAGCTGACCGTCTGAAGGCTGGAGAATTTCCAGTGCGCATTGTAGCCCTTTAAGGGCCCCGATCGCCTCGGCGTCGAAGACGTGGAGGTACTGTTTATCGCCCCGCTGCCCGTCCTAACTAGCGACTGGCCGCGATACACAGCGTATCCGTACCCTACGAGCTTGGCTCCGTCGTTATACTGCTCAGAGCCGTCGGAGAACACTGTGATTGTATCCCCGTTTAGCTGATTCCACCACGTATTGAACTGCTCCGCCGCGTCCTCCTTCGTCCTTCCCTTTGTAGGGTTAGTTCTGCAACCAGGTGAGAAGTGCGGCTGTGCTAGTATCGGCCTAGGGGCGCGAGGGACTAGTGCATCCGCCCGGCGCAGCAAGCTATTCTTATTGATTGATTGATTGATTGATTGATTGATTTCATTTACGTCCACTTTCAGTCTAAGACTATAGGACGGCTAGGTGTAACAAGGTAGTAGGCTTGGAATGATATTCAATTTAGCTAATAATCTTTTTAGGGTTCCTAAGATCCTTTGAGTCTGACTTCTCTCAGGATTTGTAGGGAAATTTCCAGGTTTATATACAAGTTCAGATGCAAGGTGTGACAGCTCATTACGCATAAGAGTGTGACGAGACCTTATTCATCCAATATACCCGGAGTCTAGTCCGGAACCATTCTTCCGTACAACACTAGGCCTCTAAAGGCTCTAGCAGATAACTTTTTATTCTACAATATTGGATATATTCAATTTAGGGAAGTGAAAAAAGCTATTCTTATTATCTCGGCATATCAGCAACTATCACCTTCTTATGTTTCTTTTTTGGAAATTAGTTGGCATCATGAGCAGGTGCTATTATCTTGAAGTAGAAGTCTGATTGAGATGATTAAATCTGAACACAATAACCTATCACCCTGAAGAATTTCCCAAGCGGTAGCTACTCGCAGTACCTGAGTCTGAGTAATCTACCGGTTAATTCATATGCCTAACAGTGAACATTTAATCGTACAACCTTAATAACCTAGCTGTGGAAAGTCAGTAAACATATACAGCCTCAAAAATGAAACTCCCGGCTTCCATGAAGTCCATTGCATAAGCTCAAGGTGTCACGAATGGACTACAAACGGATGCCGGCTGAAAAGGATGCGGACACGTGCGGCCTGCGCACGTGCCCTGACAGGAATGGTTTAGTCACGCGCGATACACGCACGTGCCAGGTCACATATACGTAGCTATAAATATAGGTAGATAGACGGCCATTTCTCTGGTCCTTTAGTTGTAGATTCTAAGGATACTTTTGACCCTGTTTATTCAGCTCTTATACGACATAAGCGTCACACAAGGTACCTCCTTATGATTGCCGAAATCCTATTCCAGGTGATGGCTTTCCTATTGTGCATGCAGCGAAGGGTCATCAAACGCTTTTTGGCACGTCATCTTGTCTTATTGTTGATTTCAAGAACATAATAAGGCACCTTGTTGTGATATGCATATGCTCCTTTCAAAAATTAAAACAATCTTGATATCTCTCGTTAAACTCCAGACTCGTCTTTGTAATAGTTGAAACAATGTCTAAATGATATCTCATCAAGCTCAAAATTCGTCTTTGTAGTTGAAACAATATCTGAATCATATCTCATGAATTTAAACGTATAAGAAAACATAACATGAACAACAATCAAAGCATATGTATAAATCAAGCCCCAAGATGCGATCTAGAGAAATTCTCAAATCATCATTTCGAAACACATCTCGATTCTTTATTACTCACATTGCACCAAACCAACAGCCTACACTCAAATTTCCGACAAGATGCCTCCTACGAGTCGAATAATTGCATATCGCCCGGGTGTTCATCACCATCATATGCCTGTGCAGTCTGTGCATATCACAAGGTAAAATGTTGTTGTTGTGGAAGAATTGGTATGCAGCCACTTGCCGACATGTGTGCTAACTGCGAGTCGTTTGTCACAGGTCCTGTGTGGAACGGAGTAGAAGACATTACTTGGATCGAGGCTGATAGCTGCCATGATTGCAGTTTAAGATGATAGTTATGAGTATAATTATCTGATTCTCCGTTTGACCAGAAGACAACAATAGCACTGCTTTTTTCTTCGATTAATCGAAAGACCAAAAAAATAGACTGCTTCTTTGTTCTTACTGGACTTCTTATTTCCAGATCCTTAAGATTCATCTCTTAGTCTTTCTTTGTCTTGCAGGCAAGATTTTCCTATGTTCGTCCAATCAATGCAATAAATATTTATATATAAAACCCTCTATAGTTATGCAAAAATGTGACTCTAATATGCAACCCATTCTTGGACGTACTGCCTACTAAGTTTATTTCCTGACAATATTCCTATCTGTCGCCATAAGAATTGATACCATAATTATTCGACGGATCCTAGAACCCGACGTGGTACCATTTCTGACTTCAAACCTAAGAGCAACCGCATTGTATGTGCTGGGAAAGACAAAAAGTTCCATGTTTTTGATTGTATGGCAGCCGCCGGTTTATTCAATCATTTTGCCTCTGGTCAGAACTTCGAAGATCAAAGGCAGTTTACCTCAACAGTTTTCAATCAATTTGATTTAGGGTATCTGGGAGAACTTGGCCTGTATTTATGCCTTGATGTTCCTGTTTGGATCCGGTTTGGCATGTTATAACTACTAAATTCCCCACATCTTTAGTAAACAAATTGGCATAGATCTTAGGAAGCCAGATGAAAGAAGAGATGTGAATAATAGCGGAAATATAAGATCGATTGGCATCATATATAAGAAACTGCCGGTAGAGAGCCACACGGTCATTACGGCAAGCTTTGTCAAGCCACTATGCGAATAAGAGGGTGCCAGTATTACTGGTAAATGCTAAATAACCAACCCTTCAGCCCTTCAGGTATAGATAGTTCATTAACTACGAAGCACTATGAAGTGTCAAAGTGATTTTGGTGGTCAAAATATTGGCATTAATCAAGGCAGGAATGAGCATATGCCAGATAGAAACGTCTTCGTCTTGCCGAAGTTCCATATACATATATTATGGTGGTCAAAGTGGACAGAATGCCCTCTTTGTATGTATATGAACGTGGATAGCCAAAATCAAAAAGATGGTACGGGTAATAGCTTGAGATTACTGTACATGTATCCTGGAGAAGAGTTCAAGATAACATGTGTTCAGCAGGTCCTCCACCAGTTTGCTTTTGTAATCCACCCTTCCAACGCGATATGCGAGGATAATTGAGCATGCTCTTTTTCGTCCATTTGTTTGATCCCTGAATAATCGCAAGCACTCCTCACATCCATTGATCCCTTTTCCCTCTCAGCCTAACCCCATCCCCAATGTATTTATACCCTCAGCAGAGGCATTACTCCGCTCTGTGGCCTCTTGTCGAAGGCGAGTAAATCCTCTCTGTAATCAACGCATGATTCATGTCTTTTTCACCTATCGCCCAGTCCGTTCGCTTTGTATGAAGACCAACGAGGCATGTTGCGCTTCCGCATGAGTCTACGAATGAATCTTGATCATGTTGTCTGAATCGGCACTCATTTACTTCTTTTTCTCCAACGTCGTGGGTTTGTTTGTTTTGTGTGAACGAAGTGAATAACTTCAATTCAATTACCACTGTAATATAGCAACTGTAATAAAAGCCCTAAGCGAATGCGAAAGAGACTAGCTCTTTTTAGTAAGCCTTTATAAGGCTTACTACTTTCAATACGTAGCTAGCCTTTAGATAGAATACAATTAGACATACAGGACCTTACGAATGGCGAACTACGCCGCTTACCATCAGCGAATTTGATCATCAAAACAACAAGCTGGAATGCTCATGTGGCAGTGCAAAGGAACCATATCACTTCTTTAAGTGCACAATAAACAATCTAAAGCGTTCAGACTGGCCTCTTGCCCCTGTAGAAATGCAATCTAACAAGCAGGCGATCACATACATCAAGAAACTTATACATACACCTAGCAAGCCTCACTCAGCTGATTACCGACTCAGAGTTTTACACTCAGATCTGTCCTAACTACTAAAGGACCTCAGGAAGGAATCATCTTTTCAACAAAGCCGCCGCCGCCCCCCCCCCCCCCCCCCCCCTTATAAACTTATCACTCAACTGATCACTCAAACACACCTCACCTCTAAAAACCGCAAACTCAAGATACAATACAAGAGCCTTGCTGCTCGGCTAAACAAAATAGCAACCCACTCTCGCTTCTTCTCCTCCGTCATAGGGATCAGGAGCCCACAACGAGCCTATCCACCCGGGAACCAAGCTCTACCTTAACAACAACCCGGATCAGACGTACCCTTCTGGAAACAGAAGAGGATCGCACCTGTAGAGGAGCGAACAGCCCCTGGCATTGAAGTTAAATTGCTAAATTCGGTCGCGACGATCACGCCGCTCAAATAGTTCCTTATCTTAGCACGTCTAAATACCCTTTAGGAGGTCCAAAACAGACGTTAATTAATATAAATAAATAAATAAAAATATACAGGACCTACGATATTCGTGGGTGCTACGTCTTCCGTATCCTTCTCGTACCAACAGTTTTAAAAAGAGTTGATGTTTGATGATAAGCTCGGGGCATATGGTTATGTGAATGGTATTGCAAAGGCAGTCCGTGTACCGGTGTATTGTTATGAGACACATATTGTTTTTTTGATAATTCTTATTCCGTGGTGATATTGTAGAGTTGTTTGGTTTAGGTCCGAGAACGTCTTGTTGCCATGAATATATAGTATAAATAATACAGCTTGCATTCGCACAAGTCTCCTGACAAATATTACTCCACTCATCAAGTTTGTGAATAACAAGCTCAATCTTAGAGTGTCCTAGGAATGGTACTTTTCACCTCCGATACTGTGTGAAATCCACATTAACAAAGTGAATCTAACGTGGCGCAAATAATCCCAATCATAATATCTTTGCAATTCGCTCAAATTAATAAAACCAAAATTAAAGCCAAGTGGTGAGAGACCAACAATCGTAATCCTTCCATTTTCTAGTGCAACTTTATTTTAGAAAAATTCCTCTGTGAAATTGACCTCCTGGTGGAGCTTCCTAAGTTTGACTGTAAGTTTATCCAACGCAAATAGCTTTCAGAAAAGCATTCATAAACCCAACCAGCATTCAATTTATCAATCACCCATCCTAATGTTGCGCCAGCTCCGGCAAAGAAACGTTCAGGTGGATTCTTCCCAAGAACTTTACCAACAACATGTTTGGTATACTCTTCCACTGGCATTCCTCCTCCGATTTTGGTCCAGGCTTCATTGAGATCTGATTCTGTCGGGACATCGATCATGTGATCAAAGAGGGCACTGTATTAGCTAGCGTCGCGCTAGCGCTACCCTATATAAAGTACTAGCTTCCCATAGATAATAATGATCAAGAACGAATACAACCATGAATAGACTAAAGTACTTTACACTTATATCAACCAAGTTGATACCAACACTAATTAGTGATATCACAATTAGGGCCTTGGATTCTACTATAAAGCACCAGGTGTTTTTATGTAGTATTTAGGATTGGTAGAAATTCTGAAGAGACTACAAAGAAGATATCATTGTACCTAGTATAGTGCGCTATCTCCTATTGTAGTGCTAAAGAATGTGCTCCGGATAATTGTATCGGGAAGGCATATTCAAGAAGATCGGTCTTGTCAAGTGTGACAAATCGACCTTGCGTCCATCACGCATTCACCTTTGTACTGCACGCTGTACCAGGTAAAACAACAACCTTTGTTACTATACACTCATAAAAACACTCTTTTATACACACCTACATCTACAACGAACCTTCGAAATACCTCCACACACACACCCTACCCATGTCGGACAACGACAACACTGCGACCCCCGTCAAGGGCACTATCAACAAGGACACATATACAGAGGAAGAAGAGGAAGAATGCGAAGAATGGTTAGACACAGTCAAGGAACAACAAAATGACGACGAACCTATTGTATTTGATGCTAAGGCGTTTACTACCTACGTCAGATTCAAGCGCAAACAGTACAACTGTGAGGATATCAACGATGGTGAGCTAGCAGAGATCTTTCATAACGATTTCAAGGTATTCACAGCCGCTCAATTTGCGAAAATCCATCAAATCGATGCACGAAAGTTGCGTATGGTACTACGTACACGAGGAGTGTACATACCAAAAACACGTGTAGAGGCATCTACAGTCTTATATGAACAATCCCGCAAGTCTACTACTGATGTATGGACAAAAGAACAAGTTCAAGAAGTTCTAAAAGACTCTAATATCGAGGAACCCAAGTTCAAATCCGGAATTGTTCGCGATTTCATCAAAAACAACTTCAAATATAAGGAGGAAGACGATGACGACGGCGACATGTATGGCGGAGGAGGGGATCCTGATGACGATGGAGACGACGACGACAACAATAGCCATAGAGGCCGTAGGCCATCATGGGATAAAAGACCATCGAAGCATTCCAATACACAATCTCTTGTCAGTTTGTCAAAATTCTACACCAACGAGGAGAAATATGGTGGAGATGATGACAATTTCGACTTCAAACTCTCGATATTCTACGAAATCACACGACGTGCGGAGGTGCCAATGGACATGCAATACAAGGCGTTCCCCATCATGCTTAAAGACAGTGCACTTGAGTTCTTTCACGCCAACTACGAGTCGCTACCACCTACCTTTAAAGAACTATGCACCTATATGCGGAATAATTTTGAGGGAGACGAATATCAACGTAATATGCTGTCTAAATGGAACAGTATCACTCTCAAATCAACTAAAAAGGAGAACAAAAACAAACCACTCAGCGAGTGTCTTACCATTATGATCAAGCAACTACGCATGCTACAACATCGACTTGATCCCGCTATGCGGCAGACGTCCCATCTACACAATAAGCTCATACTTGCATGTGAGGACGTGGAGGCATGCAACCTGGCTTGTTTTGACCCCAAGAAAGAGGTGTCTGGTTTGATCAATCAACTGCGACAATCCATCAACACATGGGAAAGATCGCACAAGAATGAGGAAGATGCGGTGCTATTCACTGACAGAAGATTCCGCAGTAATAATGGCAACGATCGGAATGGTTCCAGGGATTCCAGGAACAGCAACTTTAGGAGCAACAACTTTAGAAACAACTCCTATAATAAGTCACGACATTCCAACTCCTCAAATCAACGCAACCAATGCTGGATATGCAAGAAAGAGGGGTGCCGATCCACAAAGCACTCTAAGGAGGAACAAGACAAACAAAGACGTGAATACAGGGAGAAGATCAAGGGCGGTAGTAACAACGCGTTTAATAAGCGCTACGACCAATGGATGATCGAATATGAGGGAGAAGCTACCGACGCAGAATCTGATTCAGAGACCGAAATGGGCCTGTTTTTCGCAGATCTTGACATTGAAGACGACGCGGACGAAGCATTTTTCGTAAGCTCCGAGCCTATCAGCGGCCAGGAAGTGTTCAATCAATTGTCAATCAATACAATACTGCACACGATGACTAGAGACCCAGTTGAGGCTACTCTACCGACAGAGAGCGCAGTGGACATCTTTTATACAAGCTACACAAGCAAGGAATTCTATGGCATATGTATTGATACAGCATGTGCAGGAAAGTCTACAGTTGGGATCGGACAATATCATGCATGGAAGCAAATTTGCCCAGTCACGTATGATCCACAAACAGCAGGTGCTGCGAATGTACGCTTTGGAAAGGGAACTGCGACATCGATAGGATCATTCCGTGTCATTGCACCATTTGGAGACGTCGACTTCCATATTGTGGATGCCGACATTCCATTCTTGTTGAGCCTTGAGGACATGGACCGTCTTAAAGCGTTTTATAATAATATCACTGACCAGTTTATTACACCAAACGGTCAATACTCTGTTATTAGGAGACGTGGCCACGCGTTTTTAACATGGAAAGTGGACATGAATCAACTCATCCAAGAGTCAATCTGCCAGAATGACTGCTATTTAACCACTACTGAGCTACAACGTTTACATCGACGATTCGGCCACCCATCAGCACAACGCTTTCATCAAGTATTACAACGAGCAGGCTATGACGAGAACAATGACGCTATTAAACACCTCACCAAGTACTGCAAACACTGTCAAATGCACAGCAAGTCACCAGGACGTTTCAGGTTCACTCTACCAGAGGATACTGAATTTAACTATGCTATATACGTCGATGTTATGTACATTGCAGGCGAACCAGTTCTGCATATTGTCGACGAGGCAACACGCTATCAAGCAGCTCGGTTCCTTGACAACATATCCGCTAAGCATACATTTGACACACTTAGGGAATGCTGGATTGATGTATATATTGGACCACCAGACGCATCCTTCGCCAACAATACTGATTTATCATCACAAATTGGCTATGTTATCTGTTTAATGGATAAACACAATAATGCTAATATCATCCACTGGACATCAATCAAATGCAAGAGAATCACTAGGAGCGTATTAGCTTCTGAGCTATATGCACTGGTTCTAGGCTTTGATGTCGGAGCAGCTATTAAAGGCACTGTCAACGCTATTCTCAAGCTTAAAAAGCCAATACCACTCATACTTTGTACGGACTCAAAGTCACTATATGACCTATTAACTAAACTCGGTACGAGCGCAGAAAAGCGGCTTCTAATCGACATTATGGCTTTAAGACAATGCTACGAGAATAGGGAGATCACGGAGATTAAATGGATTGATGGGAAGTCGAACCCTGCGGACGCCATGACCAAAAATGGCGCATGTCAAGCATTAAAAGACTTAATTGACACTAACAAGATAGTCATTAAGGAGACGCATTGGGTAGAGAGGGAGTAGGGAGCTAGGGGGAGCTAAGAGGACACTGTGTCTAAAGGAATGGATTGTGGACTAAAGCACATGATCACATTCATCTTTAGAGAGTTGCCAGTGTCGGGACATCGATCATGTGATCAAAGAGGGCACTGTATTAGCTAGCGTCGCGCTAGCGCTACCCTATATAAAGTACTAGCTTCCCATAGATAATAATGATCAAGAACGAATACAACCATAATAGACTAAAGTACTTTACACTTATATCAAGTTGATACCAACAGATTCAATTGGCTTATATGGAGAGTCTATCGAGGAAAATTAATAGACTTCTCCAAGAGGACTCAGGGACAAATAATACTCTGGTATATTTTCATCTTATTCTCAGCAACATAGTTGTACCAACTGTAGCTGAAGCCACATTGATAACAAGAATTCCAAAAGGTTGTATTCCGAGACGTAAAGTCGAGATGTATGAGTGCAATGCTGCCTTCGACGAATTATAAAGCGATTGTGTTGGAATTGGCATATATCCCGCCATGCTACTCGAAAAGGCGATCCGGCTCCCAGGTCCAGTCTTCATCAAGAGCGGCAAAAAAACTCTAGTGGTTTCGACTATTCCAGGTATATTTACACGAAAACCTTTAGAGCCAATTGATAGTCGCAATGTATAGTAGAGGTATCACTCGTACTCCGGCATTCTGGTAAAAAATATCGAGAGTTCCCCGAGTAGCCGCGGATATTGTCTCATAGGCTGATTGAATTGAGGGTGATGTTACATCGAGCTCAAGCAAGGTAATATCAGGGTGGTTTTCGAGAGATTTCATTCATTGTACCAAGTTGACGAGAACTGGCGAATATACGTAGTAGTTCTGACGAACAATTCGAAAGTGAGGAAGTGCCCAATGCTGTCATCGCTACACCCTGTAATAGAATAGTAGACTTTTTTGACATGATGAAAATGTAAAAGGAGAACGTTGGAATTTGTGTATCAGCGTAGAAACATCAGGGGCGAGTCCGAGAGCCTGCTGGGGAGAACGACATTCCTGTAGCAGATTGAAATATATATAGTTTTTAATGATGGGAATGGAGTTATTATTCGCCGTTTAGCTCAGAAGATGGCAAGTATATCAAGAGTATGATTGTTAATAACTCATAGCAGATGATGATGATGGATGAATGTTGTTGTAGCGATTCAACATACCATACTTACTAATGATTATTGTCTAACCTTACTAGGTACTAGGCGGTTTCTATGATGGTAATGGTTGGCTCCATCGCAATACCTTCTGAAATAGTTTTAGCGTCAAGCAACCAGGACAGGGGCGTGTGCTGATATCGAACATCTTCCTCCTCCTCCATCCATATCCATGCATGGCTGGATGGTTGGATGGCATATATGCCATAAACCTGGTTCATATGTAGCTGACTATTTGTCAACATTATTATCTTCAGCACTACCTTCTCGCCATAATGAAGTCTTATACACATTGTTGTACGGAAGAATGGTTCCGGACTAGACTCCGGGTATATTGGTGAATAAGGTCTCGTCACACTCTTATACGTAATGAGCTGTCACACCTTGCATCTGAACTTGTATATAAACCTGGAAATTTCCTACAAATCCTGAGAGAAGTCAGACTCAAAGGATCTTAGGAACCCTAAAAGATTATTAGCTAAATTGAATATCATTCCAAGCCTACTACCTTGTTACAAGGTGAAGCAGTTATATACTAGACTGCGCAGAAAATTTACCCGCCCCGTACGGATATCCGCGGGTTACCTTACGAAGCCTTCTATTCGCTCCGCGGGTTATTTATTTATTTATTTACAGTTTAACGTCTCTATGTAGAATGGCTAGTTCTGACCTCCCGAAGGGTATTAGCGATGGCCGCACGAAGGACCTCCACGCGCGTCTCCTGTATATAGTCTGTTGCTATACTGATGGTACAACGTTCTGTCCTTCAGTCCTTACACCCAAGCAGCATTTATTATTATTAGGTTAAGATATCATTAACGCTATCAAGATCAAACAAAAGATATTGTCGTCTTTATAGAGAGCCTCTTCTATCGACGACGACGACGACGTAGTACTTCTCTATTACATTTATCACCGCCTGTGAAAGGCACACAGAGCACCCTTTTCCAGCCATCATGGCAGAGATGGGCCCTACCACACCGGCGAGGGAGATAGAGATGATCGACAGCGAATATACACGACAACGCGATCCTCTCTCCCCCCTCCCTTTCCAAACCCGACTTGGAGAGAAAACGAGACACACATCGCTCCCCTCTATTGTGCCTGGGGGACCTCAAAGAATGACGGCCCTCCAACGGGTCAATGGGCTCTTGCAAGAGGCCGAACAACAAGCAGCAACTCGTCGAAAGTTCACGAATGCACTCGTGAGCTCCTTGGAAGGGATCGTTAAAACCTTCACCCAGAAAGAAATGTACACCGTTCTCCCCGATCCAGGACGCGATCTTAACATGCGTTGCAGACGTGCTCACAATGGGCACAGCAAAGGAAAGCCCAAATACTTCAAAAGCAAAAGAGAGTGTAGCAAAGGCACAACCAAATTTGACGTGGGCGGGAGTCGTGAAAACCCCAAGGCTGGCGGGCCTCTGACCGCCCCTCAGAGTGGGACCTCCAAGGCAAACTCTGCAAAGAAAAGTGCCGCCAAGGCGGCAAAAGTGGACAAGCGGATCCTGGCTAGATGCGCTCCTTTCGCAGGCCCACGCCGTGATAGCCCTTTCCTGATCCGGGAAAGTCTGGTCAAGGCCATCCCTGGCATCAATGAAGGAGACATCCCGGAGGTGGTGGGATGCAAAACGGGCTGGGCACTCCACCCCAAGTCCTTGGAAGTAAGGGATATCCTCATGAAGGAGACCCACAGGCAGAAGATCTTGCGAGATTACCGGGGCTACTCGCTTGGATCTTCCAGAGACATGGTACAACCACCGCGTAAGGCAGGTGCCAAGATCCTTATTCAGTGCAGTTGATGGGCAAGTCAGAGTCACTGAGGAAATGGTGGCGAGGGAAGCCCGAATCCAAACCGGCATCGCTCCGGTGAGATGCCTTGAAAGCTTCAGAAGCGGCGCGGAAAACGCGTGGGTTGTTAGTTTTCACTACTCCAGTTGCCCCTTTCCGACTGTTCGGAGCCACTCCTTTCTCGTTTCACCTACCCCCCGTAGCCAAGTGGAACTTCACAAATTAGGCTGTCAAACCTACTGCAACATCTACCGCTGCACAAAGCCAGTGCGATGCAACAACTGTAGTATCGCAAAGACTAAGCATCGGGGCCCGATGCACGAACTATGCCTAGCGCCTGCGAAATGCAACGGCTGCCATGGCCCTTTTCCGGCAGGGCACAAGGGCTGCCCGCTTGCACCTCGCAGCACTACAGGGGGGAAGCCACAGTGCAATCTAACCAAGGCTCAAGTGGAAGCGATCCGCAGAAACAACAGAGCGGTCCAGAAAGCATGTGCTCCGGGCACAGCTACGAATACTGTCCCTGCAGTGCGCACTTTTCATGCGGGAGCCCAGAGCAACCAGAGCTCCCAAAGCTCCCAGGACGCTCAGAGCACTCAGAGCTCCGCGAACTCCACAGCCCCTCCGAGCACTGCCCGGACCTTTGAGATCCAGGTACCAGCGACACCGAGGGAGGGGGGCGAGAGCGCCAAGCGAGCTACGGATTCGCCAGCATCGCAAACCAGAGCTTCGAAGCGTGCTAAAGCAGCCCCGGGGCAAATGAACCTCAAACTCCTATCGCGGAACAGCGTGCGTAAGGCCCGGGTGGAAGATGCGATGGACACCGACGACGACGACATTGCAGCATCCACGCAACTGACTGAAGATACCAACCCTTTCTCTAATGAGTAGGGGCTGGAACAGGCGAAGCGGTGAAGGCCGCGAAGACAGCCCTGCCCTGCATATAACAGTGGCATGGGCAAACGTGGGGAAAGGGGCGGGAGCGCATAGTGTTCTGCTGCAGCTCGCGTATGAGAACGGGGCAGACGTGGTATGCGTGCAGGAGCCTTGGAGTTCCCCGGGAACTAAGACACAAAACCACCCGGCATACGAGTGCTACGCCCCCTATGATTCGTGGGAGGCAGAGGAGGCGACCGAGCGGGAAGCTGAAAGGCCAAGGACTATGTCGTATATACGGCGGGGTGCTGCGGTGCAAGCACAACAGCGGCGTGGGGAACGCAACAGAGATGTCGTTTGGTTAGAGGTAAATGGCCATCATATAGTGAACATCTACCGAGAGCCTAATACTATGGCAATGATAAATTATACGGTAGGCATTGTCCCAGGGCCTCGCACGCTGATCGGAGGGGACTTTAATGCGAAGCACGATACCTATGAGCCAGGGGTACTGTCG